>JANRMT010062822.1:24051325-24062106 GCA_026402145.1 Polypterus bichir lapradei | reverse complement strand
TTTTTTATAGCCCGACAAATCCAGGCCGCTTGGGGGCAAAGACTCTTTGAAAAGAGACTCCCACCCCATCGGCCTGATTGGGCCTCCTTTGTGTCAAGAGCATTTTAATGGATGTCTCTTATTTGGTTCTGTGAAATGTGCTTCTGCATAAAAAAACCTAAGGTCTCGGGAGTATGGTCATTGTGAATAGTTAATACAGAAAAGAGAATACAGAACACACGCCGCACTTGTCCTATCTCTTCTGAAAAACCCTAGTTGAATTTTGAACATCATGTCCTATGACTGGTTAACACTGCGGACACAGGCGCTAGATCTCTGTCATATTGACCTTTAAAGAATAAAGATTATAGAATCTTTGGCACTCTCCATTACAAGATCCACAGGCCCCTCAGGATGTTTGACAATTAAGTGAAGACCAGAATCAGAATCATGGGTTAGCGCACAGGTCCATATTCTAAAATATCTTCGATTATATCTATTTAGTTAGCATGTTGGCGCTGTTCATTTTCAATATATGTGGTATATTTCCCTGACCAGGGGCTTCTTGTCAAAAGGTTAAAATAAAACAGAGATCTGAGATACTCCTAATCAGCAACATTTGTTGTTAAGTGTAGAGGTTTGTCTTGCATTCTAATTCTTAAAGCTCTATCAAACTATTGTTAATTTCAAAGCAAAATGCAGCCAATCATTTTGTTTATAACTAAATTAAAAAATCCTTATAAATAGATCCCGGTGCTTGATAATACTTAACACTAAACCGATATCATTAAATGGTACTTCTGTGTTTTATTCAGGTTTACTATTTAATATTTTTAATTTGCCTTTTTAAGTTTTATTTTAAAATGAACTCTTTAAGACATATTCAGACTATTCCAGACTGCGCATGTCAAAAAAGCTTATTATTATTTATTTCAAAAGGTTTCTGTTCATGCTGATTTTGTCACCTATCAATTTTGTTTTTTATACATCACAGCAGTTTTTCAAATTGTAATAACTCCTTTATAACTCCACTTTTTCATGTAATTATTTACTTCATAATTAACTTTATTTAATTTTGGCACAAATGTCCTTACCATCAAGACCACCAGTCTAGTTCATATTCTAAACTCCAATATTTAATATTCTTCCTGAATCAGGAGGAACACAAACCTGACTTTTAGTTCCAGATAAGATTCTAACAATAGTCGGCTAATGTTAATTAGCCTCATACTAGCAGATGTTAAATAATGTTTTCCCCAGCTCTTTGCAACCCCGTGGAACTGCCTACATAGATGACAGTTTAGCTGATAATATACTGCAGAACATGTAGGTTCTGTTGTAGTGTGCGGTGAGCTTGGGGTGATCCCTTGTTGATCCGGTCTTAATATGTTTTTTAATCTCCTCTGTGACTTAGTAAAAACTAAAGTTTACAAATCCTGTCTTATATTTGTGATAGGGGCGATTCAATGTTACATGTTGGAATAATAATGTCTAGCTTACCTTTTCCCCTGACTATGATCCCTGCACAAACCCTGGTCCTTTGACTCGTATTCAAGAAGATTGCAGACACTTGTTGACTCTTGGAATCACAGTTTAAACTTACATCCCCTTCACCCTGAATGCTACTAAAACAAATGGTGCTTTTTCACAAACAGAGGGGAAAAGCAGTTTTCAATGATAGCTGTCCTATGTAACCTGGACTACCGAAAAGAAAGAATAAACCACAAAGTTTTAGTAAAATTTTAATCCTTGTGCTAACACATATAATATTATGTAACTATTCACTAAAAATTTCCATCCTGATTTGCCTAACGTGTCCAGCATAAGCCTAATCATCGGCCCTGTAGTGTATCGGCTCCTATAACCTACTATAACCATTCTTATTTTTCAGGGGCTCATAACTGATGTAAAATGGAATGCTGTTACCAAGCATTAACAGAATTTCTAAAACTTCGTATTATACAAAGCATCCGGAGTACCAAAGGGCCTGTTGATGAAAATGCAGTTTTAAATGAAAAACCCGAACAAGATAATTGTTTTCTATTCAACATAAAATGTTTAGTAAATAGAGACTAAATACAATTTATAACAAAAATGGAACACCGATGGACGGCTGAATAACCAAGGAAATCTAATTTGGCTTGAAGTGCCACAGAGTGTTTTACAAATAATCTCCTACAACCGTAGTTCTCAAACTGTGGGGATGGCACCCTAGGGGGCGCGAAGATGTGAAAAAAAAAAAGAAAAAATCTAAAATATGAAAAATACATCTATTGAACCCAAAACAAAATAACTTAAACTACATTCTGATACTAGAAAAATAAATAGTGAGTTAGATAAAAGCTAAGTAGTTATAATAAAATATGCATCTATGGTATATCTAATTAAAAAAAAGGACATATTGGTATTAGTGGGCTACTTTCAAAAAAAAAAACATTAGGGAGCGCGATTAAAACTGTTATGAAAACTCTGTTCGCAAAAAAGATATGATAGAAGATATCAGAGGTCTCCAGTTCCAACACAGTTCCTTTAGGGACTTTATACTGTCTATTATCATTTAAAAGGAGTACAGAAATTAAAGTTATATGCTATGTTTGGGGTGGATGTGATCAGAAAGGTTATGATGAATCGAAAGGTCAGTCAAGAAAACTGTTGGAAAAAATGGGCAGAACTCTTTTGGAAACAAAGATTTTTCTTATGTTTTAAAAATTTGACCTTTACAAAGATGCTTTTAGATGCTTTAACATGAAAATAAACCATCTTTAGAAAATAAAGCAACTGGTCATTTTACGTGGCTACTGAAAATGTATTTTGTTACCTGGAAAAAACGAAACATCTAGCAATGCCAGGTTGTGTGGCGTTCAATGCTTTTGTTTTATGGTACTGTGTATTTGACCTATAATACTTTTCTCTTGCCTGTTATGGAGCTCTGTCTAATTACCTGAAGTTACAGGAATTGGGAAGTGATGAACTATTTTGGTAAGAATATGTGTTAAGGTCTACATAAGAGAGTATAAAGGGGAAAAGTGTCACCCTAGGACCCTATCATGACAAGACAAAAATCATAATTGGGCTTTTCTGTTTTTAACTTTTTAATTAAAAATAGTGAAATGTTTTCCAGTTATCATCTGTGTTAATAGAAATAATTTTAGTTTTTTGAGTAGACAGAAAATATCAAAATTTTGTGCTAGTGTAACAATGAGCGCTTTTACATGCACGTACAAAACTGGGATAAGGTGAGTAAACAGGCTAAGGTAGAAACCTGCTTTCTTCTAAATCTCCGTTTTAAATGCACAAGTGTATTTACAGAGTTTTCCTTTGTCAAAAGGATCCTATGTTATAGAAATGAGCCAAGAAAAAAATAAATAAATAAAAATCATCACTGACCATAGCAAATCCTAAAACACAAGTGGAATCTGTCTCTCTTGTGCAGTGAGGGATTACTTTTAAAAATAACAATTATATTACTCACACATCTAAAATCACCCGGCCTTTGGGGGCTACTATTCTGTATTAAAATAATTACTTTTCATTTAGCGAAATGAATGAAAACACAGTTGCCTTATGTCTATTAAGCATTCGCTTCGATATATGCTCCTGGATCACGTTCATCGTTGGAGTCTGTCTCCAACCGGTTGTAACAAATGAGAGTTTATAAAGTAAAAATGTTTTGATATCCCAGACTTTTAAAAACATGCGGTCCCCCGTGCAAAGATTCCCCAGCTACAGTAAGCTCGATTCGAAAGAGTACGCATTTCACAAACGGGACCCTTCTGTACGTAGTTCAGAATACCGACCGCTTATTACGCCAGAGCTAATACACAACCGGCCTGCGCTTTTAAACCATGCCTGAATATTCTCAGAGAAGAGGCTCTGTTTGAATTTTCAGACGCCGAGACAAAAACTACTTGATTGTAAAGCCCGTTTCGGTATGAAAAAGCTAATATTGTTTGCTTCAGTCCTATGAATTTGTACATTAATCGTCGTACACGCAGATAGATGGATATAAATGCTGCATCTTATATTATACACACACACAAGCGCGCTCATGCTCCTACACGCGAGTGCGCGCACGCACGCACTTGAGAATAAACTTGGAAATTATTCCTAGTAAGGATAAAATATAAGGGTTCATCCATCCGTTTTCTAAAATCATACTTGTTTGGCGCATATAATAATCAAAAATATGCCATACCGTGATCCTTGATGTTTCCGACGAGATTCGGTTTCCTCTTTCAGTATTAACGGCCTGCTGAGTAATGGACCGGTCTGAACACTTATTTATATACCCAAAAAAGCTGTATTTTTTGAAATGTGCCCGGTAATCTGTAATAACAGATGCTTACCCATCAATTTAACCGGACATCCGTGTAATGACCTTTGTCCGGTGTCTAAATACAACTTTCGACGGGCGCTAAAAAAGTCCAGAATTTGCTTAATAGATTTGTTTAAACAGATGCACGCATCTCCGTAAGACCCTTTTCACCTTTCCCAAATTTTGCTCCGGCCACGAGGTTAAGGGTCATAAATGGACTGAGCGGCCCTAACAGTTGAATTTCACCGATTCCCCAGAGCCCATCTACCAAATCCGGCTGCCTGGAGCTTTGGAAAATGCGGTTTTTGACAAAGTGTAATTTAAAGTTCCTTTCTCTAGCCCGAGATATCCGATCTGATTAAGGCAATCCAACTTTTAGAAAAAACTAAACGCCTTTCTTCATGAGGGGAGGATTAAAATGTTTTGTTATTGGATAGAACAAGGGTTGGTTTTAGATCGATTTTAATACAAATTATAAATATATTAATTCATATAGCATTTATACGTCTCCAAACGTGATTTAAAAGGGTTCTGCTGCATCTTATTTAACTGTGTGTGTATGAGGGGCATATATCGAACTATTTATCTCGTGTTTTACACGTTATCATGAAAGCCTTTAACTTTTAAACATCCATCCGTCTTGGGGGGAAAAAGTAGCTGCGTGCTAAGCGCATGGGGATGGAAGAAGGGGTTGGTTTACGCTCAGCTACTAAAAAAGCATGCGAGCACCTGGACTGAATCAGCGCTGAGCGGGAGGGGCAGCTGTGTTAAGGCACTCGCTCACGCTTCAGTAGGGTCTGAATCAATCCTCATCAGCGCTGCAGGGTACATACAGGTTGCAGCTTACAGCTACGTATCTGTTCGGGGCCGCGGAGAGCTTAGGCACAGGCCAGCTCGCGGGCGCGCGCAGGGGCTGCTAAAAGCCAGGCTGCGCAGAGACGTCCTGTCATCTCGTTTCTGTGTGCGCTGTTGAAGGCTTTTAAACGCAGAGCCAGTCTGTGAGATGGATCTCGGCTGTTGTTCTGTGAAAGGATTTTCACGGAGATGGTAAAAGCTGGCCCTGTAAGTGGGCTTAGATAAAATACAAGGGGTTTACAAATGATAAAGTTTAGATATTTTAAAAATAATTGTTACATAGGTACCAGGATTCTTACCTAAAGCAATATTTGCAGGAATGGCGACAAGTTAGATCGGTCCGGCCGGTGCATGTGTGTGTGTATGTCCTCGGAAGAAGGGTGTCAGACATCATGTGCTGCCTATTGGTGAGGTATAGATAGGAACATGCCTGAACTTGTACAGGGGCCGGCTGCAACATGCCTGAACTTGTCTTAGGAAGAGGGGGGCTGGGAAGTGGTTGGGGTGGTGATGGGTTCAAGGGGGGCGGCGGGGGCCTAGGCAGCCCTTGGGCATGTCTGGACTTGCCCTACCGAGATGGCTCAGGGCTGGTGGCCAAGCAGGGGGTTCACGGGTGGGGGCATCCATCAAATCACCCCTTGACAGTTTCCTGGGGAAAACAGATGGCAGGGCTAAAGGTCATCAAACAGATGGGTGGGGGTGGTGGGGGGGTCCAAGGAGGGTGGGGGGCATCCATCAAATTGCCCTTGACAGCTTCCTGGGAAAACAGATGGCCCGGGCTAAAGGTCATCAAAGGTCAACAAACAACCGGTGGGTGGGGGTGGGGTCTTCCTGTCATTAATCAACAGGGCCTTCCGGAAAGGTCATCAAAGGTCAATAAACAACCGGTGGTTGGGGGAGGGGACTTCCTGAAAGGTCATCAAAGGTCAATAAACAACAGATGGTTGGGGGAGGGCGGGACTTCCGGTCTTCGATTAAAAAAGGGCGTGGTTTAATCTCATCAATCAAATTGGATTAAATTTTGACAGAAGGTGCCTGACATATTACTACTGGCAACGGCAAAACCATGAGGAAAAATAGAACAATTTCAGCGAATACCAAGTGGAGGCAAGGAAAAACGTACTATTTGTTGGTTTAAACAGTGTTATAAACAAGAAAAGGAAGCTGATCGAGTGACAGAGTATCGGAGAAACTCGAAAGCTCAAGTTCACAAAGTCGCACAGTGCCCGAAATAAAAAAGAAGTTGTCAGATATCAAAGTCGCCGTGAAAAGGTGAGTCGTAGCCCACTGTCTGAGTGTCATATGAAAGCTTATTAGGGTACAGAGAAAAAAAAAGGCACACAGTGGGGGAAAAGCACAAAATCTCAACTTTAATCTCTAAATTTCCACTTTAATCACATAGTTTATTTCTTCATTAAAATAGAACATCATAAACTTAATCTTAAAATCATTTAATTTACTAGTTTCTCAAATCCCATCGTAACTAAAGTAGCATGTTAAATGCTTTGTTTTGTATTTGATCTTCTATGTGCTCTATGTGTGTGAATTACTACGTGCTTCTTAAACCGGCTTTCTCTTCCTCCGACTGGACACAGAATCCATTGCATTGTGATATTACAGCTCTCTGATTAACTAAAATACTGAGATGTATACGTGATATCATTTTCATGATGATGGGAGTTAAAGCATGTTATTAAATATGGGAACACAGTGGTGCAGTGATTGTGCGCGACCTTCGATGAAATAATTTATTGCAGCAGTACTGTCTCTTTCAAACGTACTAACCGCCAATTCCTGTCCTTCCTTTTCTTTCTCCAAATACCCAATCGCCACATAATCAGCTCTGTAATAGACGTTTAAGCCATCTGTAAGCTTATAACGCCGATTCTTCAAAACTTTTAAGGAACATTGAAATATCTTCGTAGTACATGTTTAATTATTCTATCCTTCACGCCAGTCCCAGTGAAGCATACAGTGCGAGGCAGGAACAATCCGTGAACAGAGCGCCAGATCCTTGCTAGCATAGCGACACCGTGTCCTTTAATGATTAACAATATAGATTATTTAAATGAGGTTAAAGTTTTATCTGTATAATATAATAAACATATTTTGCTGCATTTCATCTTAAAAATGATATCGTCATCATATGTAAATACGCGCTTTATAAAGTGGCTCAGGTTGTGCCATATTATAACTGTATTGCAAGTTTACAATGAGGTGATTGTACTTATAAGTACAAACAGTTCTACAAGGAGCAGTTGATGGAGTGATTGAGTGCATTTAGAGTTCTTGGGATGAAACTCTTTCTGAACCGCAAGGTCCATAGAGTAAAGGTTTTGAAGCGTTTGCCGTGTGAGAAGCAATTCAAATAGGAAGCATGGCTGAGTGGTGCAGTGAGACTAATATGGAAAAAGATGATCTGCTGTGGCAACCTCTAACGGGAGCAGCTGAAAGAAGAAGAAGAAGGTGCAAAGAGAGTAACAACGCTAAAGCAGCTATTGTATTTAGAATAGTTTGACCATTCTGTGGACCATTATATTGTTACAGGTTAATTACAATCAGATGCATTAAACTAATAAACCATATGCGGTTAATTTCAGTGTATTTATAAAGCCACGTCAGGGATGTGGATCTGAAAAAGAAAGATAAACCACACAGGAACAGTAGCATTGCTTTGACGCTGGGTGCCGCCAGTCTGCAAAACCGAGCGGAGAACTTGCGTACGACAGGGTTTGAGCTACCGTGGAAATGTGCGTGGCTTTACACCAAGTTTAGATTTTATACATCACAATTTGAACGTGGAAACATTTCTGTGCGTACTCACCGTTTATACGAGGCCCCTGATTCTGACCCTAGCTTCATCTTCTGACCGTGTCTTTATTTTCCCAATCGTCTTCAAACTCTCTTGCTCTCTTGGAATAATATTTCATGTCCAGGACACATCTTCAGTTGTCTGTCCTCTGTATTGTCTAATGCTGCTTTTTGGCCTGTCAATCACTTCTGCTGCATCCTTCATTTGCATAAAACACACACGCAGCACAGCATGAAGCATGTAAGCTGGTATACTAGTAATAAATATCAACAAATTAAAAAAAACACATGACAGTTAATTTTCTATTTCTATAACATCACCACATTTCAATCAAATCTGTCATGACATTGTTGAGATTGAAGGAATTTAGTTTTTTGTTGTGTGGGGATTTTACCCCTAAATATTGATACACTGAAATGTCCTTTCTTAGCAGATACCTACTGCCCTAGATGCACCATCCTCCCAAATGTCAGCTTTTTAACTACAAGGGAAATTGTGTTTTTGTTGATGAGCATGTGCAAGTGATTTAGTTAGACGTATTCATATAGATTAAAAGATTCAGGTACTAGTAAAATGATTTTCTTTATATATAATATGTTACCATGGCTGTCCGCTTGTCAGTCCAGGATTTTAAATCACCTGTAGCTTGCAAACCGTTTGAACTATTGACCTGAAATTTGGTACACATATAAAACGTGATGTCTACTATCCGCTTTCGGGGTGATGATTGACCTCCAAGGTTATTCCTTTTTTTGTTTTTATTTTATTTTATTGTAGAATCAACTCTCGGCAGCGGCAAGCAGAGCGGCCTCGTGGCGCATGTGTACGGGCGCCGTTCTCATCCCTACCACCTATACCATCACTTCCCCTAACTCTTCATATCTTAAATCATTCTTGAAGCAGATTGAAGACTTAAGTGCCAGCTTAAGTGAAAAATTAAAGAAAACATACAAAATAATTGCAACACAAACATTGATTTAATCTGTTTTAACATGAAAAGATGCCGACGAAAGAAGAGAAGAAGCGGGCTGCTAGAGTGGAGAAAAGAAAAGCTGCTCAGGAAGTAGCAAGCACATCAACCTCTGAGCAAACGAATGCTAAACAAACAGAGATAAAGTAGGAAATCTATGAATGCTCAAGTCAAGTGTATTCACTTCACGTTATCCTGCAGTGTGCCGTTACTGGTATTTAATAAAAACACACAGGCTATTTTGGAAATGTCTTCTTAATTTTATATTACGCTTTAAAAAAATAAAAGCAGTGTAATAGAATTAGCAACAAATATGATTTTGTTAAGTTCAATGGGGGGCCCTCACATTTTGCCCTAGTACACTAGGGGATCCTTGAGGTATAAAGGTTGAGAAGTATTGATTTAGAGGTGACATATCCCATATGTCATCTGTGGCATTGTGTATTATCATGTTGGAAGTGTCCAAATGAGTGTGAATAAACTTTAGCCATGAAGGGATGAACTTGGTCAGCAATGATGCTCAGAGACAACTGATCATTCAGATGTTCTTCAGTGGCATTCTACAACTGTGCCAGGAAAAAATTCCCCACACCCACACAATCAAATATTTACCACTGGCCTTTACTGCCAACATCAAACAGAATGGTTTTGCTTTTTGTTGTTTTGCCAAATTGAATGCCTTACAATTCCATTAAAAAAGGGGGGGTGATGGAGGCAGGTACTTTTCATTACAGTTAGCAGTTTTAAGTGTTATAAATACATTTCTGTTGTTAGCACATTTTTATTTTAGATATTTAGGACACTGGACTAGCTAAAACATTATGACATATTCATGCCGGCTAATCAGGATCTGATAAATACAACATGCTCTTCAACTTGCAAAACAGAACTAGATTTAATTTCCACAGGAGCCTGTAGTATCTCCAGGGGACCCGTAATTATCAGCTTGTCACTGAAGCCTCTGCTTACACTTTTTTTAACTTGGTCACTGTCAAAGTCACTCTGTAAACACGTTAATTACATGTTACACCCAATAATCAAGTTACTCACTGTGGTGCTATGTTTGGTTCTTCAAGATTATGAATCCTCAATTTCATTTTTCTTGGACATTCCATATCCTAAAATAAAATATACAGTATATATACATTTATACTACATATATAGAGTATATAGTATATATACGAGGGCAATCCCAAGAGTAAGGTCTCCTATTTTTTTAGAAATACAAACAACCGTTTAATTTTTATAATATTTACATTTTAAAGGTTGAAGAATTATTTATTTTTCTACATAATCGCCATTTCGGTCGATGCATTTTTGTAGATGTTGTGGCAGTTTTAGAATGCCCATGTCATACCAGCTCGCCGCCATGTCCTTCGGGAAGCGTTGAACCTCATCTTTCACCTCTTCGTCAGAGCAGCATCGCCTCCCGGACAAATGTCCTTTGTTCGTCATGAATTTCAGTACGACCGGCTGTAAACTCTCTACACCACTTGCGAACGTTTTTGACATCCATGCACGACTGTCCATACACTTCCGTCAATTGGCGATGAATTTCAACTGGTTTAACGCCTTTTGCGTTCAAAAATCGAATAACTGCGCGAACTTCGCACTTGGCGGTAGCGTTCAACGTTAGCTCCATTTTAAAGGGCTGCCAAGCCAAGATTGAGCATCCCAGCGAAGCCGTTCATGCTTGTTTGAGTGTGGAGGAAGCACCAATCACAACAGTGTGGCCAACAGCCGTACAAACAGTTTCTCTACTCCCCACCGCTTTGGGGACCTTACTTTTGGGATTGCCCTTGTACACATATATATATATATATATATATATATATATATATATATATATA
>JANRMT010062822.1:24024793-24051225 GCA_026402145.1 Polypterus bichir lapradei | reverse complement strand
ATATATATATATATATATATATATATATATATATATATTGTAGAAGAACAACCCGGACACAGACAGACACGGACTCAAAATATCCAAAATAACACACGTTTTATTCTAACAATAAGGTCCCGCTCACAACACAGTGCTCCAACAGACACAATACTCCGTCTTTTCTTCTGCCACCTCCACTCCTCACTCGCAACCTCATCCTCCTCCACCCAACTCTGGCTTCTGAATGGAGTGAGGCGGCCTCCTTTATAGTGCACCCGGAAGTGCTCCAGGTGTCTTTTGATTACCCTCCCGCAGCACTTCCGGGTGTGGCAGAAGTGCTGCATTGGAACCCTGCTCCTCTTCTGGCAGCACTTCCGGGTGTGGCGGAAGTGCTGCATGCCCATACTCTGGAGCTGTCCAGGTGCCCCGTGGAGATGGCCATGGACCCCCAGTGGGTTGAGCTTCTGAGCTTCAAATCCATGGCCCCAATGTAAACCAAGGGGGCTGCCCTCTCGTTTCCCGGGGGAGGTACTCCTGGTAGTACGCCCATTACCTCAGTCTTCTCTTTTAAAGGGCATCCCGTCTGGGCAGGATCCCCGGCTGTCCATCACAATAGATATATACAGTATATATACATAAATATAGTAAGAGATGGCCGACAACTAAACCCTGATATGGAAGGAGCCTCTCCCAAGACGCTAGATGGCAGCTTCCCTGGATTGTAGCGGTGCCCCTGATTCCGAAAGGGCATCCTAGGACTTGGAGTTCAGTATCTCAGCCCTGTTGGATGCTGCCAGGGGGTCCTGTGAAAGGACCTGGGAAATCATATTTCCCTCATAGACGGATGTACTAGTGAGTCATGAGTACGATCCGGAGAATCCAGAAGTTCTTCCAGGCTGAAGAGAACTTGAGTTCTCCATCTGACCCAGGAAATGCTAGCAAGTCACGTGAACGGAAGAACAGAAGCACTTCCGGGTCGGACAATATATAAAGGACTGCTGTGAACCCAGCAGGCGAGCCAGAGTCGAGTGGAGGTGGGAGATGCTGAGTAGAAAGAGAAAGAGAAAGAAGATTTGTGTTGGTGTTGCTTATTTGCCTGTTTATTGTGGCAGTGGTGCTTGTAGGGCACTATACAAGAAGGAAAAGAAATAAAAATACTTCTTGGTGCTTTTACCCCATGTCCTGTGTGTCTGTCTGTTGGGTTTAAAGGGCAACAGTGACCCCCAGCATCCACACTATATATAAAAATACACATTATAATATATAATAAATATACACTATATATAAAACCCAGCACAAGACAATGAAGACATGTGAAACAGAACAAACATATCTGTCATTATAAAGTTCAATCCTGAATGCTGCCATCTTTCATCAAGTGGTCAGATTAACCAAAGCTACTCTGTCTTACTTTATTCATAGCTTTCTTTTCTGACAGATATTTTAAAACTGAAACTCTCCCAGCTTGCAGAAGACCCTCTTCCCAGTAAAAGTTTCAGGTTGAGATGATAGTTGAAATTGTCCTTTAAAAGTTCATTTTGAGTAGTGATGAGCGGAACAGCAGTTTTATTTCATACACAGTTTTATGAAATTGCTTCTAAAATTTGCTTTGCATGATATTTTGCAATTGTAACGCTACAATGAGAGTTCATTTGATTTCTTAAATGTTTTTTGTGGTGGAAAGTAAGGAATATTGCACCCTAAGAATTATACTGCAGCCAAAGGCAATCTCTCTTTCCTCGGCCATCTTCCAGTTCGCCCCGAAGTTTGACAGTTCATTCCACGTGCCCTTATGCATTATTATCTTTTGGTAAGGTTATCTGCCCTTTATTGTGACTCACAAAAGCTAGTTTGTGTAGGCAGGCACTCTGAACACATAGGGGCAAATGAGCAAAACACGGCCTTAAGAGTTCTACAAATAAGCCTTTTGTACTGCTTCCTTTCCAATCTGGAGTTAGCAGACAAAAACCAAAACAAACTGACGACAACTGCCTAACAGTCCCTGGCCCTAATGTAAAAAAATAAAAAGAAGGCAACCAGCAGCTATAATGAGCTAATGGCCCAGAGAAACACACCAGAAGGAGCAGCCAAAAGAGTAGTCGAAATAAAAGGCAAAATATGATGATTATGTTACTTTACTTTTTGTACTCATTTTTGAAACTGGACTTTGTTAAGGTTTACATGGATATTATATTTTGGGCAAGTCAATCAATTATTTTTGTTAGTTTTTGTTTAAATTTAGTTTTTGTGTAGTTGAAAATTATTCACGTCTTTTCCCAGCACAATATTTTTTGTTATGGGTGTTACCATTTTATGGTGCGGTCACCGCCTGCATCACCGGGAAATTTGGCCTGAAGTGCCGCAAATATGTGATATCACAGATGCAATAAAGTTCGGAGAGTCTATATTTTGGTCATCTGAGATTAGAAATAGTACCTTGAAGTTTGCATAGTGAGAAATTTAATCTGCTGTTTTCCTTAGTAGAACAGTCAAAACCAGAAAGAACAAAATATGTTGTTAAGCCAAAAAACAAGCATCAAAATTCTTGTTCAAAAAGCCAAAGCAAAAGTCCTGGGTACCTAATAATCCTATCCTTATAAAAATTGCTACTTTAGAAAAGTCAATAAACTTGGACATTGAGAGTACTGTGTCACATTTTTAAATATCATCCACATAGTGACATTACTTGCAACATCCAAACTAGAAATCTCACTTGAATTGCTGAATATCAGGGTACACTCAAAATGACAATGTGATAGCATCACTGTCATAATGATACATTAGGTAAATCATTAAACGAGATGGACTGAAAATGCTCAAACAACTCAAAACAACTTATGGCAGAAGCCTTAAGTTATGTAACAAAGACATGCAACACTCGCCTAACCCTGTGAGGTTAGTGGAAGCACCTGCTTAATTCCCTTTCTCTTAGGGAGCCCTTATATAACACTACAATGATGATAAAGCAGGAATTCAAAAGCAAGACCCTGAACAAGAGGAAAATAAACATCTAATATCAAACTTTGCCAAATTTAGTTTATAGACGTGGGGGCCAGAATCCATCCTGGCAGTAGGACCCAACCCTAGAATTTTACAAACAAAGAATATTGCCCGGATTACATATTTTCCATGTTGCCTCAGTATTTAAATGTGGTGGTCTTCACACTAATTCAGAAGTGAAAATCATCTCTCAAGATGACCCAATACCATTTCACAGCAGTCTAGGCTACTCAAGCCTGACACCAAATGGGAGTGATCAGTGGTGGAAATGAGAATTGAGCTGGCTGTGATCTGAGGCTATACTTGGTGATGTACCACATTAGTCTGGAGCATAGAAGTAATCAGTGCAGGAAAGCTGTGATAGCCTATCTCTTGATCTGTGGTATTCTTCTTCTGGGTATTCCAGATCCTTCTAAATAGGAGTGACTTTTTACAAACATTGTCACATTCATATGGTCTACCTAAATCAGGACGTTGGAAGGCAAAAATAATTTGGCTCCTATCAGACTTACTCGATTATTCAATCAAGTTGTTGTCTTATTCTTGGTGCAATGTAGCGTTGTGAGATCACCATGGCTTCACCTTATCCAGTAACTGCTTTGTATATTGCAAAGCCAATGCACGGCTGATTAGTGCTTCATGTAAGTATGATAAGCATGCAGGCCTTGCCTACACCACTCATCATGCACAACCAGACACTGTTTTGAGGTTCAGCTACAGTATTTTTTTGTCACAGAGTAAATATATCTGAATTCTGTTATGTATAATTTTTAAACAGGTCTACCTGGCAAACATTTTTCATCCAGGAAATCCACCTCCGCCTGTGAATGATTTACCATTCAGTGTTAAAGAACACATTATCGTCTGCATGGCACCTAAACCTTTAGGATAAAAACCTTAGGTATAGGGAGAGGAAGCGTGAAATGCGATCAGTTTTCTCTGCCAATCTTATAATATTCAGAACTCCGAGATAACCAGAATCAGCTTCTTAATACAAAGACAGCATGCACATTCACATCCTGATTAAGGTGTTAGGCAGCATAAACCCATTGTGTTGGTTTAATGTGACCTGTTAAGCTAGGAGCCAGGCTTTGGATTTAAAGTGGAAGGAACAAAACCAAAGGCAGGATGCTTTGAAAAAAATCAAAATTAAAGAACGGAGAGAGAGAGATCCAAAACAAGACAGCTACACTGTCATAAAAAGACACCAAGAGTTGAAATAAAATCTGCCAGGCTATTGTCCATTGGCTTGCCAATAGTTATGAAAGATAGATAAGACACACGCACACAGATTGTCTGAGACCAATGAGATGCTCAGGGAGCTGGCAGGAGAATATGTGACTGAAAACCGGCATTAAATTTATTGGCAATACTTTTAGGGTAATAGAAACTTGAAAGTCTGTCATTTCAGCAAAATCTATTTTTTTCTTTACAGCTAATTTTAAACAGGCTTGTACAGCAATATTCCAGGCAAACAAACTGATTCAGGATGCTTTACACTTTTACTGACCTCATTCTGCTTGGCAGAGGGAAACGTGGCAGTAGTCTTGGTGTAGGGCTGGGCTGGTGATACAGGTAGACCCCCTTCATGATTACCTTTATATAAGTACAGGAAATATTTAAAATGTCATAATTTAAACAGTACAGTTATAATCAGAAAACATATTTCTCTGTAGATAACACTGACCAATTTCAGAAGACACTTCAGATGTTTTCTCTGTCAGGGAGTTATTTTTGAGAGTCTTATCCTTGAAATTGAAACCGATTTCTTCCAACTGATATGAATGGCCAGGGCTAAAATGTTTTATTTGACTTTCATACTTTTTCTGTACTTCAGAACACCTGCAACAAAGCAAAACCATAGGCAAATTGAGAATTTGGTTAAAGCACACTTCTACAGTGTAAACCAATATGATGGCTGTTCAAATCAACAGCCATCAAAATAAATTTTCTAAGAGACTAGTTGTGCTACCTGTCTAAGATGAGTTGAAATCTAAATAATCAACATGAACTTTAGCAATAACATTTTCAGTGCACCATCTATTGGAATGTATTTTGTAATGCACGTGGAGATTATGCATTTGTCATTCCAACAGATGGCTCATCACAAACATTTATCGTAATCAAATGCATTATTACAAATGTTTGAGATGTATCATCTGTTGGAGAGACAAATGTAATGCATATGTTTCTGATATATGCCATTTGATACAGGATTAGCAAAAGCAGTGTTAATATTTGTGATGCGTCATTTGTTGGAATTACATATGGAATGTACTTTATTATTGTAAATGTTTGTGATGCGTCATCTGTTGGAATGACAGAGACATTGCGACCAGACACCTATCATTGAGGTGGATAAATCTATTCAGTGGATGTACTTGAACTGCTCCAATATCTCGTTCAGCTGGAGTGACAGCAGTGTCCCATTCATCTACAGTGCCTTCAAAAATATGTTCCTCTTTTTACACATTTTATTGTGCTGCAACCTTTAAATTTAAGAAACTTTTTTTTTCCTTTGCTAACAGCATTCAATAGCCTATAATGACAAAGCAAAAATTGGATTCTAGAAATGTTTGCAGATTTATTAGTTTCTGTTATAAATTATTAAAAGTTTTTATTATTGTTTAGTATTTAATGACTAGCCATGTGCGCCCAACTACATTGCGCGTTTAAAGTTGTCTGTTTAAACGCGGCTGCCAGTCGTGAACTGGGCCCTTCGTCGCACAGCATTATGATTTTTTATAAGGGAAACAAAATTACAAAAGAAAACCCTTGGATATTGATTCGATAGGAACGGCCTACTCGGAATCACTGTCCGAATAGTAATTATATGGTATTGTAGGAGCATTTCTGCTTCTGTCCGTTCACAGTTCGTCTCGTTTTCACGACGCTGTCGTTTCCTCTCACGATTTCTTCTCAGCCTTTCTCTAATCTCGCAGGTTGCTTTGTGGCAATCCAAAGAGTAAGGCAATATACACGGAGCAATGGTTATAAAAGGGGGACACATAGGTATCCGGGCTCTTTAAAGCATAAATAGGGATCACATCACTGACATGTGAGCAAGCCACGGTACAACTGTGAGACGTGCAGCACTCGCCGGCTACAACGTAACAATAATAATTTCCGGAACGTGCTGTTACGCTGTCATTCACTTTACCCACTGTCTTTCTTTCATTCATATGTTACGTAGGCACGTACCTTTTATCTTCGGCAATCTCATTCTCTAACCAGGCCTCAGGAGCTAACCAGCATAATACTGTCCACCACCCCTTTCGTTATTCCGGCACATTGTTGACATCCGTAAGTAACAACAACGTACTAAACTGGAAGGTGGTCTACGCATGCGTGGAATTCGCGGACAAACAAAGATCAAGATCTAAATGAAGATCTCTTTAGTTAATTTAAAGCACAACAATTTGTTTAGTTTGAATGTTTGTGTTTTGAGGTGTGACTGGAGTACTACAGTCTTCAGTAGTATAAACCTGGAGGAGATTCTTAATGCAATGCCTATGTTTTAGCTGTCTCTCTACTACCATCTAGTGCTTCTTCTTCTAATTCATTCGCAGACAAACAAAGATCAAGATCCAAATGAAGATTATATATAGAGATATTAATATTTTTGTTGTCATTTCCATAATGTTATGGAATCACTATTTGGTATTTATCTTTATTTTCAGAGGTGACACTCACTATTTTGTGCATTTTTGCATGGCTGCAGCCATATTGTTTATGGCCACTATTCTCGAGTAACATGACATGACATGTTATGTCACTGCTGGCTGTCTATATAAGTGCCATGATTCCATTTTGTTTATGGTAGCCTTCATTTTGAGCTTTTTCCTATCTTTATATGGGATTTTGGACTATGAAGATTCCGTCTGGTTTACTATTTATGCACAAAAAGGTTATTTCATGTGGTTAAAAATATTTTGTGTCATTTCTGACAAGAATTTTGAGTTTGTTATACAGTAGGCACTGCATATTGCAACACCCATTGCCAAGATGTGTCACATGATCACAGAGGTCACAACAAATATTGGATTGTAGTTATATGTATTATATGTTTAACTATTGTTTTGTTTAATTTTGAAAGATTATTTCTCATGGCTTTATGTTATTTTTCTTATTTTACATGTGATGGTATAATTATGTTCTGATGTTCCAATGTTTTTTCTTGGTGAAACCCCAAGAGGCAAGTCCATCTTGATTTCCCCATTCATGGGGACTCAATCTGGTTAAATAAGTAAGCTGAGAAGGCTCAGGAGTTGGTAATCTTTCTTTTAGTGTTGGATTGTTAAGTATCATTATTTATTGATGGATTTTTTTATATTTTGTTAATCTCTGGCTTTCATTTAAAGGATTCTGAACTGAACTGGACTGTGTTTTTGAGACTTTCTTTGTAGGACTGCATTTTAGACAACACCATTGTGCCTGTCTCCTTGTACTGTATGTTTTGATATTTGCCTAATAAACTTTTCTTTTTATAAATATTCTTCATTTGCCCTGTTCGTCCAACACAAAGGTCCATGGTGATCATTCTGTTTGTGGGGCTTTTGGCCAAATTTTGAGATGTTTAATTATTTTGCCAGCTCTCCATTTTTGGGGCCTTCTCCAGCTGAAGTCAGCAGGTAGCCTTAGGGTCCTGGTTGAAGATAAGGTTGTCTTTACTGGGCAGAGCTGGTAGGGTTCAGGCCTGCTCCCAAGTTGGCTTTAGAGATCTCACCTTATCTTGCTGAGGAGGAACATCTAATGTTGTTAATTAAAGATTTACATATGGGTTTTGTGGATATTTTCTTAAAAGATATACTGCTATTTTTTTCTTTTTTATACTCTCAAGCTTCAGCTTACTGGCAACATTTTTTGACACCAATATTTGGGTTGGTGATAGTCAGTCAGTCCATCAGTCATGGTCTGGCGAAAGTTCAGTTTGATTTTTTGGTGTGTATTTTGACTACATCTCACTTCCTCTCCTTTGTTCCCATTTCAGTCTGTAAAAGATGGTGGTGCACTACGTTCTGTGCCCTAATTCCTGGATAATCACAAACAAATTATTGTGTGCTAGTTACTTAAAAAGTTCTTCTGTCTTTTCCTGTTGGAGCCAAACACTTGTGTTGTGGTGCAACAGTGGCTTTTTACCTGGTTTAACTTTGTTTCTTGTTTTTTAGTCTTTTGTTTTAGTTGTCTTTACAAATAAGAAATTTATTTTCACAAAAATTGTATTTCTTATTGAAAAAAGCTCAGCAGAACACAAAAGGTATAGCAGTTGTCTGAAACAGGCAATCCTAGAGGAATGTCCCAATACGCCATTGTCAGGCAACCGGTGCAGTGCGCCGCGGAATTTTCTAGGGGCGCCGCAAAAACTTTTGTAAAATATTTTAAATTGCTAGTGTTTTTGAACTTTTGGTTGATTAAAAAGATAATGTTTAAAAAATATATATTTTATGTTGGAAAAACAGATAATGGTTAATCAGATTGTTGAATAAACAAATGTATTTATTTTGAATGCAAGTTAAAATTTTCGCTGTTCACCATTCATCATAATATCAATACCAGTGGTGTCAAAAACACATCTCGTGAGACTTAAAAAATGTCATTGTTAGAAGATCTCGCTCACTGTATGGATAGAAGAAGGCGGAGCAAATATAGAACGAGAAAATATGAACGCTACATTTCAGCTCTTGCCGATGAGAGAGTATCGCTGTAGCTGCAGCTCTCACCACTTAATTGTCTGAGTATTACTATGGAAAAATTAACCTTATTTTCGCTCTGACACCGCTGATCAACACAGTAAACTTTGTAAACTCAGTGACCTTTTCCAGTTCTTTGTGGTGAAAAACATTTTGTTGTGACACAAGCATTTGATACTTCCTTGTAATTTAATTCTCAACAATTATCACTCGCTTTTTATTTACGGTAATTTTAATTAAACTTTATCTAGAAAAATTCATACATAGTTTATTCTTGTCACGACTTTATTTATGGACAGTCCCTCAGGTGCGCCGTGAAAGAAAATTTTTGTACTTAGTGCGCCGCAACTCAAAAAAGGTTGCCTTTCACTGCAATATACAAATCTAAAAGAAGAGTCGAAAAAACAAAGCATATGGTTGAAATCCAGAAAGTAAATCACAAATAAAACAAAAGATGCTAGAATTCACCAAGACCATGAACACATTCAATGAAAAAGAAGGTACAGTGGGTTTGCTCTGCCTCTTGGGGACCACCCACAAAACACATAGCACACAGAAAAAGATACATAGACATAAAGAAAGTGAATAATATAAAGAACTAAAAAGAATCACAGAATAATGCAAATAATTAACACTAGTAACATTATTAACATAAACAAAAGAATAAAAAAATGAACAAAAAAGACATAAAAAATAAATGTGGACACCAGCCAGGGGAGGGGCTGTAACTGAAATATAACAGCTGATTATTGGATTTATTTATTAAACCTATGTTTGTTTTTTTATTTGACCCGAGGGTTTTTATGGTTTTTCCTTCTCTCCATTTTACATTTGAATCCTTAAAAGTCTGAGCCCCATTCCGTGCCTGTGTAGTCTGGAAAGCCTGCCTTCTGAGTTTGGTGTCAGGCTGCCTAGGGTGAGACCTGTTTCTAGGACCCAGACTTATTGGAGTGCCAGTCTAGCTTTTGTGAATTTTGTCATCTGCCATCTCTCCTTTGCCATTTTGCTATTGCTGATTTCAAAACACAGTGGCCATGAAAATAAATCTAAAATGGTATCACAATGACATCACCATAGAAACAATAAAATAACATAGAAATATTAACTGAAAACAATCAAATCTGATCAAAAACGATTCCATACTTTACTTAGTTCAGATTCATAACATCATGAAAGATCAAATTATAATAGACTATAGGATCAAATGTTCAGGTATTCCATTCAGAATACAGATGATTCTAGAAGTATGGCAGAGAGGAAAAGAAAATTTTAATGAAAATGAGCAAAAAGGTCAGAAAAAGTAGGAAAAATACAAAATATTTAAGAGATGTAAAATAAGTAGAAATAACATTTTTATTGCACAGAGCAGCAATAGTAAATGGCCACAGAATATGCTATCTTACTGTTACCTGTCAACATGAAACATGATTGACAGGAAGTGTGTCACTAGGGGGAGTGAATGGGCCCAAAATGTGGCTGTAATGAACACTTAGAGACAGAATATTTAATTATGAATATATTTAACAGTTCTAATTATCCTGACTATGCAGGAAAACAAATAACTATTTCAATCGGGAGATGCGTGCTAAAGGCTAAACAAATGAAAGTAAAAATAAAATGAAGTGACTGAAACCCGGACGAAAGGCAAAAATCACATTCAATAAGCAGAAAAAAAAAAAATCAGGCAAGACATGAAAAATAATCACAAAGAGAATTAAAAAAGGTTTAGAAGAATTTATCTGCAGATCAGATACGGTTCAGTGCAAAAGTCTGACCTTTTATCGCATCTGCTGATTAATTCGAGGTCACAACCCCAGAGACCACGCCCCTAGAAACGTGGGGTGTGACCCTAACAATGAATAATGACAATAATGATATAATATTTCAGCAGCCTTCTTGATTGGTTCCTGGCTTAGTGTATAAAATATAGCAATGACATAAACCCATCAGTTCTTTCCGCCAATGTACGCTTGTAGATCAGCTTCGTCAATCTTGCATAATTAATATTCCTTTTACCTGCATTTATGCATTTGTGACTTAAATTAAATTTGCCATATATATGTTGGATGTTAAGATGTTTCTGAATTGAAAAACCGAAAAACTCTTTACTTACACACAACCTTCTGGACGCTGAGCCTCACAGTCTTCCTTATCGAAAAGGGTGATAGGAGTTTTAGTTGATCCAGGAATCCCAGAGCCTGCAGTTCGTTCTTGTTTTATATTTATTCTGGGCTTTGAGTATAATACTTGAGTTACTACATCATCACTTTGAGGCCCCTACAATGTATTGGATATAAATAGAAAATGTTAAATACAATTAAATCAGTATACAATTGCAATAAATAAGACATCCTATATAAATCAAGAAAGCAAAACTAGGAATGACACAATGTTGATGACATGCTTCCACCTCAATATGGACGACAGAATGATACACACAGTCATAATGAAGTGGTATGCATTCAGTGCAGCCATTTTTAATAAGCATAAAAGTTGTTCTAAGTTAATCAAGTAGCCATGAATAGTGCCAGAATAGAAATCGGCAGAGCTTCTAGTGAAGGCAACAGTACGACACTCTTACACTAAAGGGCTGATGCCATCTTAAATGACCACATTTCCTAGTCTGGAACTTCACGGCAAGAGTGCCAAACTGCCCCCAGTACATCCCAAATGTCCAGGCTATTACTACTACTAATAAAAAATGGTATATCTAAGCCACATCCAATGTGCAGTTTCTTTAAAGTAAAAGATCTTTTGCTTCTAACTTCTCAAGACTTACTTGTCACCAATACATGATTATGCAGATGGAAGTCCTTTTACATGTGACACTGAGGTTAAGATCTCCTCCACTCATTGTCCTACCATATTTCATGCTGCATTTTAAAAAACATGCTCACCCTGATTCCCAGAAACAGCTCAGTGTTCAGTTAGCTTGTGGATTTACCTCCAAGTGCGCATGTCTGTCCACCAGATTTGTAGGTGAATATCTCTTTTCCAGCAGCCACAAAGCACTAAGAATGGCTGGCGCAGAGCTCTTGACTCTGATCACAGTGCTGTATCCATTCTGTCCTCCTCCATTGGTGGGCTCACAAAGCAGCCTGCGATTTGCCCAGCGAATCACCCACTCTAGAAGCCTCCTGATCAATTTGAATTGTGCTTGTAACTCTGGAGTCAGTTCACTAAGAGCAGGGCCAATATCTTTTGGCAGTGCGGCATGGCAAATAATCATTTCAGGCTTTGCCGTTGTTGGGGTGGAGAATCTGGGAGCACAGGGGCTTTGGCTGATAACTGACAGAGACATTTGTCTAACTTTTATCTGTTGGGTATCTTTGGTGAAACAAGGTGTTGACATGCCATTCTGCCTGAGGCCAAACAACCCCATCTCTTTGCTTTTGTTGGCTTCTGAAGAATGATATACTCCATCTACAAGTACATCTGTGTGATCTTCAGTAGAATCTGGGGGTGACAAGCTTGACCGAGCACTCCAGGCCTTATTAGAAGATCCTTCTTTCTGGAAAGTACAAGACATTTCATCGAATTCATAAGAATTTCTGCCAAATACACAAACATTATCTGCGTTTTTTTTACGGCTGTGATGTCTCTTTCCTGGTGTGTGCCCATTGAACGGGAAGGAGTTCAGCTCCAGGTTTTGGAGCTGCTTTGAGAAGGTGGTGAGATAGGGAACACAAGCATCCTCATTATTTATTAAGTCTTTCTCCAGCAAATATGTCAAGAAGAGCTCTAAGAACTTAATATATTCATCATCATCACATTCAAATTCCCAGGATCCCACTAGAGGCAAAGTTAAGGTGCTGTCACTTGTGATTTCTTTTTTGCAATCAGACTGCCTCTCATCGCCTTTTTCCTTTGTAGAGGGTAATGTCCCAGTTTCTGATGTGATGCACTGCCTGAAATAAAGTATTACTCTTTTATAATTAATACAGCTTGTGAAAAAACTAAATTATACATGCATTTAAAAGAATGCTGCAATATAAAGGTATTCATTAATAAACTGACCAATGTATACAGGATTTCAAATTATTCTATTACCTATTGCCTGTATTATCTGACATGTCTTTGCACAAAATAAAAGAAACCTTTTATTGAAGATTCTTATTCATAATTCAACAGTCCTGGTTTTTTGTCAGGCATTTCTAAAAATAAATGAAGTGGCATAACAAACTCACATTCACTGAGGGTTTCAGCAATCACTTTTCCACAGGATGTCAAAGCTGCAGCTCCTCTACCCAAATAATCAGCATGACATGATGTGCTGATCATGTGCATGTATGAAATAAGACTTCCAGGTTAGTTACCTGAATGTTAGGAAAATTCTGACAGTGTCCCTCACAATAATGATATCACCAACTCACAGCTCAAATAATGCAAAATGCAAATAAAATGAACAGCATGAACATGTCAACAATTCTACAACAAAACTTCAACATTATTATAGGGATTGTTAATCACCCTGCCAAACTCTGACTGTGATGCCCCTATGCACAAAGCCAAGGGGCACAAACCCATCTTGTACTTCATGACCGAGTTGGACCAGAGGCAAGTGAGGAGGTAGACACAACTTTCCAGAGCAAACTGTATTTATTAAAGAATGAAGAATTAATGTGTCACAGTGCATTCAACACTCACTGGCCACTTTATTAGGTACACCTTGCTAGTACCAGGTTGGATCCCTTTTTGTCTTCAGAACTACCATAATTCTTCATAGCATGAATTCAACAAGGTGCTGAAAACATTCCTCAGGAATTTTGGTCCATATTGACATGATAGCATCACACAGTTACTGCAGATTTGTCAGCTACACATCCATGATGGGAATCTCCTGTTCCACCACATCCCAAAGGTGCTAAATTGGATTGAGATCTGGTGACTGTGGAGGCCATTTGAGTCCAGTGAACTCAGTGTCATGTTCAACGTTGCAGCAGAAATTGAGACTCATCAGATTAGGCAATGTTTTCCCAATTTTCTATTGTCCAATGTTGGTGAGTCCATGCGAATTGTAGCCTCAGTTGCCTGTTCCTAGCTGACAGGAGTGGCACTCAGTGTGGTCTCCTGCTGCTCTAGCCCATCTGCTTCAAGGTTTGACGTGTTGTGTGTTCAGAGATGCTCTTCTGCATACCTCGGTTGAAACGAGTGGTTATTTGAGTTACTGTTGACTGTCCATCTCCTTGACAGCCCCCGGTCCTGCACACTCACCAAGTGTAGCTCAGCAGACTTGATGCTGTCCGTCCTGACCCTTTCAGAATGGAATGCACCCCCAAACTGTTCTTCTCTTGATCAATCTTTTTATTCCTCTTCTCTTCCATTCATTTTCTCTTCTCTTACTAGTACTTACTCCTTTCAATTTATACTTTGGCAAAACCAGCTCTCACTAGTTAATTGCTGCACGATTTCCATAGTATTTAACTAATACATTCGACTGCATGTGCTCACGCTCGCACTTCCACTGAGTACTAAAATCAATAATTTAACTTTTTAAAACATTTTGTGTCCCTACTTGTCACACTGTCAATTGTGTTGAATATTTTTGGATTACTCACAAGGCCTTTCTTTGGCTTTTCAGCCATCCACACATACTGGTCATAGAACGCCACATAGCTGCTACAGCATAAGACAGTAAACCAGAATGCTGCCAGCTGAGCTATCATGCGCTGCCTCACTATTTGACTATGTGATACTCAGCCCCTTGACCACTCAGTCTTCCAATTGTTACTATTATGGAAGTAACTTAAGATACAGAATTAGGGTTGAAGGAACAGGAATATATTGAGAAAGACAAACACATGGCATCTAATCTTGCAACCTGCCACAGATGTTGAATGTTCACTGCTGAGACTGTCATATGCCATTTGCTGCTTCTGTGTCTCCTTGCACTGCAATCCACATGCCCGTTGGCCATAAAAATCTGCCTTTTTACAGAACTCTACTTTTAAAGAAAGTAAAGCATAAAGCAGGTCTACCGGAACACAAGTGTGTGTCTCAAACGTTTTTGGTGTCGTTACCCACTTTTTCATATGTAAGTGTCTTTGTGACTGAACAAGGTGGGTGGAAGGGGGTCAGAGTTAGGCAGGGACACCACAGTCTTCAAAGTGACCCATTGCGGGACCCACTTCCAACTAACCATGACCCATTACCAATATAAAAAATAGCAACTCAGTGCCCACTGAGAGCAGCCTGCGGCTCAGTAGTTGAGAAACACTGCACTAGATTAAAGGGTTAAGCCTTTATTTTTTAGAGTACTGACGATGAGGACAGCGGCAGAATCTATCTTGAAAATGAATTGGGAGATGAATCAGAACGAAAGCAACAAGATGTGACTGTGAAGTCAAAAGATAAGCAACCAAGGAATAGTATATGTGATAATAAACATACTCAAACAGAGAGGGTAGGAATTTCGAAAGCAACAGACACACATAATCAGTGCCAAAATGTTCGTCTTAAATCACAGTCAACAAAAACAGAGCTGGAATTCATTAACCAGAAATTTTTGAAAACAACAAAAGATTGAAAGGTTTAAGATTTAGGTTGAATCCAATCATAGACAACCAGGAAATGTATGAAAAAACTCTTAACCTCTTGACCCAGGTATGATACGTGCAGCCAGCACACTTCTGATTGACCCTGCCTAGCAATGGCATGGCAACCATTCACAAATACTCAAAATGGCAATGTCCATAAGAAAAACAAAATGGCATCGCAGGAAGACATTACTTATGTTCAACATTGTTAAAAACATTTCAAACACCAAAAGAGATGTGACCACAAGATCCCTTGAGTTCTAAAACTTCCAAAACAAAGTCTAAAAAATTTTTAAAGGTCATGAATAATTTATAAAAAATCTGAAACAAGACATAACAGTTAGCAGGAGCAGGAGGCTACACGTCAATTAAACTTTAGCCCGGTTTACAATAAATGAACAGGCGTAGGTGTTGTTAAAAAAAGACACATGGTTAGGGACTTAGCAAAAATAAAACACTAGCAATATATACATGGTATCAAAAATTAAAAGGAAAAGAAAAAGAAACTGAGCACTAAGGATCCGAATCACAATAAACCAGTACCTGAGGTTGAAGTCATAATCAAATAGTGTTGATTGGTAAAGTTCACTGAAGACTTTTACACAGTGAATATGTTGTGTTCACCAGTGACCTTATTTGCCAAATATTTTTCTGGAAATTCACTAAGTGGCCAGCTTAGACAAACTTTTATTTTTTTTTCCCAGCGCCCCATGATGCTTTGAAAGGCTAGTGTGCAATCACAGAGTTATAGCAGCCAATGTTGGATAGAGAGAGAGAGAGAGAGGTTGGGACTATGTGCTGATAGTGTCTTGCCGCACCCACCACACGAAAAACCACCTGCATTGGGACCTGAATAAAGCAGGTGACATCTCAGCACCACCCTGGGTAGGACAGCCCAAAATCCCCACCATGTATATAGTGGGTTAAAAATTAGAAGAACACTTGCAAATATATTTAAACACAAAAGGTGTATGCAGAACGATACTGGATATGTCAGTGTATTTGTGTCTTAAAGGTGGTGTTTTTTTTTGCATGTGACCGGTGTGTAACGCATAAGCAAACCCGTTTATTAATTGTATTTCCCAGAGTGCTGGGCTGTTGATGGAAATGAGTGAAGGAGTGAAGATTCCACATGCAGGTTCAGCTTTTTTTTAGCAGTGGTAGTGAATGAGAAAAAGAGTTTGGGATAAAAACATTTTCAGCTTGAGAGAGGTGAGTACCTGTTATTGAATCTGTGGGGGTAAGTCTTAGTGAATTGATTCTTCCTATTTGCAAGAACTTGCATTGTTCTGACATTTGATTCTATTAATTTTATCTCATGGAGCCATTGTGGAGGCAGTGGAGGCAGTGGTTAGCATTGTAGCCTCACAACTCTGGTCACATTTTTGGCCATAAAAATTAGCCCAGCATAATTTGTAGACATTTCCCTAACCGTCAGGACAGTAAAAAGACCATTGCATTGTTATAATCCACTCAGAACTTGTTTACTATCTATTTTCTCATTTGACTTCACATATCACAGAGCAAATTCCTAAACATTTCTGCAGTTTCACCAAACTCAAGGCAAAGGTTCACTCAGATAATTCATATTGTGTATTAGGACAGTCTGCATGAGAGGTATGGTCACTCAGTGGCTATCTATGGAAGGAGAGGAGGACCAAACACAAGCTCAGAAGAAAGAAGTGAAGGATGTAACCAATGACAAGGTATGGAAATGACAGTCTGGTCTCTGCTCAAAGATTCAAAACTAAGAGGAAAGAAATAACTACAAGCTATGATATTTTTTAAACGACAGAAGCATAAAGTACATTTGAACGTACCTCCTGTTACATTTAGATGTATCTCTTCTGTGTATTGCCAGCAGATGATCTGAAAGGGTTTCTGCAGAATCTCCTTTAGCACAGTCCTGAGCTCTGTCATCAGCTAGCCATGGGGTCTTTTTGTGAACCTCATCATAAAGACGAGTGTGCTCTTGACCCATAGTTTCCAGGACACGTTCCCAGATATGAAACTCTACGGGCCCAATGTTTCTGGCAATCCTTTTCAGCTGTTTAATTCTCACCTTTAGAAGGTCTTGAATGAGAACTGACATCCTGTTTTCTTCATTAGTACCTAGGATGAGATTTGGAATCAATTTAAATGGAAAAGAAAACAAGGACATGTTAACAAAAATAATGCAAACAAAAACATTTTTACTTGACGCTGGTATTTGGCGCGTATTTAAGGAAGCAGTCATCTGAGGACCTCTAAGGTGATTATTTTGCACACTGCAAACTCCGATGTGCTTATTCACTTATACAGTTGTGCATTTGGAACTTCCACTTCGTTTAACTATCCTAGCTACATCCTGTGAACAGCGGGTCTGCGGCTGAAGCATAACTTCCTTGGACTTGTACTTCACACACCATGCCATATAACCTAATATTCTGTTAGCCTTCTTAATGGCTTCTGAGCAATGTCTTTAGGTTGATAGTGACGAGTCCATTACGTCTCCTAAATCCTTCTTGTTAGTATGTCAGAGGGTAAAAGGAAAAGATCCAGTGCCTTAAAGTTAAAGATTTAATCTAACAACTGGAAGCAACAACAGGAAACAATTAGTCTTTATCACTCTCTTTATCATCTTCTCTATCTCCACCTAGTGGCCCAAGTAGAGAACATAACACTTATCAAAAAGTGTACGTTTGATTTTCAGACCCCCGTTGTGTATTCAAACCTAACATTTTTACTTCCTGCATATAATATTTTATATTTACTGACATTTGTCACAACACTGCCGAAGCCTATAATGACTGAACAGATTTGAAATTATCTGCCAGTCCACCTATCTTGGTATCATCTTCAAACTTAACCAGCTTGTTACTTATATTTCTATCCAAATCATGTATCTATATTAAAAATAGCAGCGGCCCTAGCACTGACCCTGGTGCGACTCCACTCTTAACATTACCCAATTCTGATGAGGTTCCTCGCATTATAACTCTCTGCTTTCTGTGCCTGAACCAATTCTGCACCCATCTACAAACATCACCCTAAACCCCTACTTATTTTAGTTTGACACCCAGCCTCTAATGTGGCACCTTATCAAATGCTTTCTGAAAGTCCAGATAAGTATCATCCCCTTTGTTGCTTCCTCATAGAATTCCAGTTGGAATTATTTTCTTGGCTATATTTTTAAGTCAATGTGATAAAAAAATGTATCAATTACTAAAAACATGATCATTTCTGAGTGGTTTTAAACTTTTGAACACTAGTGAATACTTTAGAAAGGCAAACACAATTATTAAACAATTATTAAATTCTTCATGGTCACTTTACTCCTGCCTCCATTCTGGCAAACTGTTTTTGACACTCGCACCATTATACTGAGAGGGAGATTTTTAATCTACAGGTCAGAATGTTATTCAACAGCCACTCATACGACAAATGCATGTTCTCTGTTACACATTGTACACAGTAAGAACATACAGAAGACCATATCTTAATACTGAGGTGGCTGATTCACCTTCCACCAAAGCACATGCACAAACACTCCATCCTAACGCCTCCCATATGTTTGCTGTCACACCTCCTTTTGGCGGCTAAACTCCAGCCATCACCAATTGTCACGACTCAAAGCTCCATGTGTTAAGGTACACAAGATTTTTGTAAGCAAACAATGAGACCACGAAATGAAAAACTTTGTCACAGAAAGCAGTAATAACTGCCAACCAAGAACAGAAAAATCAATCAAGACTCAAAAACAAAAGCAAAGTCATTACCAAACCTAGCGCTAGGGCCTACTTAGAAGTAAAGCTAACTGTGTTAAAGATTTCAAATACGTTGTTGATCCATTGAGGGATGTGAATACTGAAACTGCCACCGTACGTATAGTGATTACATGATGCATCCACCACATGTCATGTTAAGAATGCAAAATTAAACAGGATAAAAATAAAACTTTATCAAAACACATCAAAACTAAAATCCTGATAATAAAAAACCCTAAAAGGACCAAAATACATGGATTCAATAAATTATAATCTCACACCATGGGTATCTATCTGAAAGTAGATTTACTTCATCTACCATACCTGCATCTGGTCCTTCAAGTAATAACATCCAGATGTGGGCCTGATGGTTTTGACCAGCTACATCAGGCTAGAACTCCCCCTAGTGGCTCCTGGTGTCTCTCCAGCCCCAGGCCTACTGTTCATATTAGTGCAGACAGAGCCGCAGACACAGCTTTGGACCGGAGAATTTCTGTATATATCACATGAGTAAGGCAGACATGTTTCCTTTGTTTTGACAGAGGCCCGATGCCTGCCACCCAATTATAAAGCCACAAAGACCTGCAGGAAATTACCACGGTGCAAATTTTGGCAGCTTCCATTTTCTCGCACTCATTCTACACCATGCCTATATTTGCCAGCTTGCCCGATTTTTAAATATGCTGCACTTCAGAGCATATGTACTGTGACAGGCGCCTGGCGTCCATGCCCAGTCGGGACGCCCCTGTACACTGTATTCAGGGGGAGCAGCCCTGGACAGTGCAATACCTCCCCCTGGACGCTAGATGGCCGGCCCCCTGGCCTGGTGTAGTGCCTCAGTTTCCCACAGGGCTCCCTGGGAATTGGAGTTGGGGGCAGCCCTGTTGGGTCCCGCAGGTACCGCCAGGGGGTGCTGTGTTTGGGACTCCTGAGCCCGTGTGGGCAACAGCTTCATCACACCTGGAAGTGCCGTCGGATCTTGGTGATCAAACACCTGGAACACTTCCAGGTGACCTATAAAAGGGAGCCAGCAACCACCACTCATCAGCCAGAGTCGGGTGGAGGAGGACAAGGTTGCGAGGGAGGAGTGGTGGTGCCAGTAAGAAGAAGAGTGTTTGTGCTTGTGCTGTACTACTGGTGTTTGGGACTGTGTTGTGGCTGGGGGGAGTACGGGGAAGACGTGCCCTCCAGCTGAAGAGGAATAAAAAAGCATTTTATTTTACACGTGCCTCCAGTGTCCAATCTGTGTCGGGTCAGGCGCTATATAGTGCCGTTTACAATACTTATCTACCGTCAGTAAGTGCTTGCACAAACAAAAACAAGTGCCAACAAAAAAAAACACAACAGAGCTTCAAGTGCAGGTATGTGGTTTGCATGACAAGACAGACCAATCACTGACTGCAAAGTCATTATGGTATTATTGGGACATTTTGATTGGCCCAAACTCAACGTATAGGGTGGGACCAACTGAGCTGCAGAACTGGCCTTTGGTGATAAGAATAAAAATGCAAATTTCATCTTATCTCAACACAGGTTATTCTTAACTGAAAGTACCAATTACACTGATACCTAACATTGTAGAACATGAGCTGTAAGTAAATCTTACATACCAGACCTTGTTACATTACCTTTGACAGTTGAATGTCTAAGATTTTTAAGTAAAGAACTGTACTTTTCCCTCAGAGCAACACGCACAGACTCCTGCTGTTCTGGAAAAGCTTTCACAAGAATGTCCGCCACCTGGAAGGAAGAGAGATAAAGAAATGCAGTACAGTGAGCAAATTTTACATTAAAATGATGGGTAAAAACACATCTAGACAGAAAAAAAGAAAATCAACTGCTAGGTCATCATGGTGAAAGGAGAGGACACAGTAAACAGCAAGAAATGCTGAAAATGTCCATGTTGCCACTCAAGAAGGGCTGACATCATGCAACTAACACAGTTATCTACAGTTTATACAGAAGCCAGGAGACCAGCCTAGACCTCCACAAGGCACAATACAAAATATGCCAATACATGCTTATGTTTCAGAGAAGTGTGGCATTGTTAAATGTGTAGACACCTCCTTTTCATTGACTATTCAGTGTGTGGATACATCATGGACTATACTGTATAGAGCTACACCTGTTTCCAAATTGCTTTCAAAGTTGACATGCCAAACAGACATCACACCACAAAGATCTCAGCTGATGACTGGGGTAGAGAGAAGCGGACTAAAAAACAATTGTCAAGGTAAAAAACAAGCTTCATTCATCCTTCTACTGACAGGAGTTCAGGCTACAGAAGCTCTCCTGCAGTGTTACCTGTTATGTTATTCTCAGTTACAGCAAACAAAATGAAAGACAGACACAACCACAGTCCTGGAATCCTCAACCAAATCGTAGCCCACCCACTCCTAGGCATTCAACAACAGATTTGATTCCAGGCCATCTAATCTGATGACAGAGTCATTTTATGTGTTGATTCCAACCCTCCCAGTATTCTCACTTGTCTTTTCCATGGGCATCATGAATGACCACAGAGGAAGGCAATCAACTCATTGTTTTTTCCCCTTTTTAGCAAAATGATTGGCTTATGTTTGGTATTCCAACTCTTTTCATGTGTTTGTTTTGTCTTCTTTTCTTCTTCGCCTCCTGCTCACTTTGCTCGGTATCGCCCCCGGCCTACACTATGCGCCAGCCACTTCATGTCTCTGCCATTCACGTATGTGGATTACCTTTCGTGATTTTTATTATCAGTTTTTTGAGACTTTCGAATTTTAGTACTTTCATTATTTCTAACCTGCTCTGTATGTGTATCGCATCAACGTCTTTGGACCTCTTTACGATGTTCTACTTTGCATTCTACTCTTTTGTCTTTTATTTCCGACCCCGCTTAGAGCTGAGAGCGCAGGAAAAGTGTCTGACAACAGCATTCACATGAATGAGAAGTGAGTGGACCGTGGGCATGCCAGCCACTTCTTGTCTCTGCTGCTCACATATTTGGATTTCACTTTCACCAAACAACAAATCTTTTAATTCTCATGGATACGCCTCTTCATTGGGAAGTTTAAAGCCAAACCATTTCTAAATACTCCTGTCATGTCACCTATGTCCATATATTCAATCTCTTTTCACTGTTCCATTATTTCACCGAGTAATAATTTCCGTTTGTTAGTGCTAATGCAATCTTTACTATCATTGTTTTGAATACTTTCAAATGTTAGTACATTCATTAACAACGTTCTACTTTGTCTTTTCTTCTTCTACTCTTTGTCTTTTGTTTCCGCCCCTGCTTGGAACTGTTAGGTTTTCACTTCATCTCTTGGCACAAAGTCTCGTCTCACGGGACTTGAAATTATCTCTCTGAAAATATCTCTTTTATATAATAGAGAGATGTATTTGAACAACTTTGTGGTTGAAGGAAACAGTTAGGTTAAAGATGCCAATTGACTGTTCTATTCATGTTAAGAAATGGCTTTTTCATATGATATAGTACTGTAAAGGTTCATGGTCTGTAAAGTGCCTTATGGTAGCACATGTTGTGAATTTTGCTATGTAACGATTGACTAGTTGATGATAGCTGTCTCTGGGTAATCACAAACAGAGCACACATAGTTCCAGTTACGACTCCCACAGCTGCTACAGTTGTGATGAATCAGCCAAATAAGTAAATGTAAATGCCACGCGGAGTCCCTAGAGGACGTGAAGTGGTTTGATGGAGGATTACACACCCTCACTGCCACTGATATCCACTACTCCTTTGTGCAGGCTCTTCTTTTCATCCATCTACCTCATCCTTTCTTTTTCTCTCACGAAAAGCAAGGGGGCCCAGCTTCATGTCTTTATCAGAGTAAATTGAATTTTTTAATTTCAAGGAATGCTTTCCAGGTTGCAGAATGCAAAATTGAGTATTAATGTATGTTTTGTTTAATAATCTATTTATTGTGCTTCAGTTGTGCAGTTGTATTAAATTATACAACATTATCCATTTCTTTGAGATAGTCCTCTGACTTAGTAATCATTTCCTTCCATCATTGCTAATAAATGAAAAGGCAGGAAACAGAGAGCAAAATGTCTAAGACTAAAGACTGTTCTGGAAATTGAAAAAAAGAGCTGCATTTAAGAATGCCTGCCATATTCTCCGGAGCAGCTGGACTGATACTGTCTTTATTTTCCAGCCTTATATAATATAGCATGTCCTAGAGCCACTGTAACATAATCAGGTGTCAAACGATGCTTTGAGTTGACCTAACCAAGGCAACAGTCTCAGATTAGGTTCAAGCCAAAGGTGATGAGCAGATGATGGTCTACTGAAGCAGGAACGGCATTCAGACCACTTGAGCTGAGACCCAAGTGAAAACAGGTAACTAAGGCAGGCTGGTGATTGATGGGATTTCCATTTCAAGTTAAGAAATGCTAAATTTAGCAAGATGAGTTTGGTGTACCATAAATTGCATTAATATACTGTACCTCTCAGATACATTGAGCAATTGGCTATTGAATGGATGAATAGTAACTTTCTCAAGCTAAATAAAGAGAAAACTGAAATCTTAGTGATTCGCAATAACGGATACAATGAGGCTATTAGAAATAAACTGGATACATTAGAATTAAAAGTCAAGACGGAGGTAAAAAGCTTAGGGGTAATTGTTGACTGTAATCTGAATTTTAAATCGCATATTCATCAGACCACTGGGACAGCATTTTTTCACTTAAGAAACATAGCTAAAGTTAGACCTCTTATATCACTGAAAGATGCTGAGAAATTAGTTCACGCGTTTGTTTTCAGTCGACTAGATTACTGTAACGCACTCCTCTCAGGACTACCCAAAAAAGACATAAATCATTTGCAACGAGTGCAGAATGCAGCTGCTAGAATCCTACCTAGAAAAAGAAAATCCGAACACATTTCTCCAGTTTTGTTGTCACTACACTGGTTACCTGTGTCATTCAGAATTGACTTTAAAATTCTGCTTATGGTTTATAAAGCCTTAAATAATCTCGCTCCATCTTATATATTGGAATGTCTGACACGTTATATTCCAAATCGTAACCTTAGATCCTCAAATAAGTGTCTCCTTACAATTCCAAAAGCTAAACTTAAAAGAAGTGGTGAGGCGGCCTTCTGCTGTTATGCATCTAAAATCTGGAATAGCCTGCCAATAGGAATTCGCCAGGCAAATACAGTGGAGCACTTTAAAACTCTGCTGAAAACACATTACTTTAACATGGTCTTCTCATAACTTCACTGTAATTTAATCCTGATACTCTGTATGTTCAATTCATTATAATAACTATTCATGGTGGCTCTAAAATCTGTACTAACCCCTACTCTCTCTTCTGTTTCCTTTTCCGGTGTCCTTTTGGTGGTGGCTTGCACCACCACCATCTACTCAAAGCACCGTGATGTTCCAACAGTGATGGATTAAAAGCCAGAAGTCTGCATGACCATCATCATCAAGTCCTTCCACGAGAACCCTAAATACAAAGAGGACTGTTTCATTTATGTTAGGTAGATTGCCCAGAGGGGACTGAGCGGTCTCATGGTCTTTAACCCCTGCAGATTTTATTTTTTTCTCCAGCCGTCTGGAGTTTTTTTTTTTTTTTTTTTTCTGTCCTCCCTGGCCATCTGACCTTACTCTTATTCTATGTTAATTAATGTTGTCTTATTTTAAGTTCTTATTTTGTCTTTTATTTTTCTTCATTTTGTAAAGCACTTTGAACTACTTTTTTGTATGAAAATGTGCTATATAAATAAATGTTGTTGTTGTTGTTGTTGTAAATGACAGGTTAAGGCCTTCCCCCGTATATATAAAGGAGGTGTTATGGTTTACCAAAAGAGTACCGTGATATGAATCAAATTAGCAGACAATGGCAGATTAAAACATTTACAGCTGTGCAGTATCTTTAATTATGAAGACATTGGTCTCATGTGAAGCAGGGTGCCTAGCCAACCTGAAACAAGCAGAGTCAAATCATGAAATTATCCAGCATGGAAAAGGACCCAGATATGCTGAGAGTGAAATTGTATATGTTAGGGAATAGATGTACAGTATATTTGAATTCAGATTCAGGTCAATTAGTATTATGACTTAAGGGAAAAGTCCAGAATTTTTATTGTAAAGAGGAATGGGAGATGAAATGTAAGTCAGAAATCAAACAAAGGTTCACAGCCAGGAAATCTTTTACCAGTGCCTAATGAGAAAACAAGGCTCATAAGGAGTAGTGGTGAGTGAACCCTGTGCAGTTTGCTTTGCCATCAGTTCCGGGAAATCATGGAAATGTTTGTGAACTTCACCGAATTCCACAAAATGCATTGAAGTCAAAGGGGAAGGAGGAACTGAACTAGTTTTGACTGGCTTATAATGGTGCAATGCGTCCTTGAGAGCTAAAGAAGTGTCTGCCAACTATGCTGGACTGATTATTGTGGCCAAAAATGTGATCTGAGCTGCAAGACAGCAGTGTTAACCACTGCACCACCAGAACAATAACCCCAAACAAATATAGCCAATGGCACAGTGAATTAGCAATACCTAAATAAAATATCATATCTATCATTGTGCTCACAGAGCTCTAATCTCGGGGAACACATTAGCCATACAATGAAGTGGAGGCTCATTCCATTATTTGAAGTTCCAGCACTGGGTATCACTCAAATGACTTTTTTGGTTCCGATCTCTATGCAGATGCTTTGCACTTTATTCTTCCACGAAGAAGATAGAAGCACCTTGAATACAGTTATACATTTTTCATTATTATTATTGTAACTAATTGAATCAGAAATTTTGTAAGCCACCTTAGGTAAAGGCGTCAGCCAAATAAGTAAATGTAAATGCCACATGGAGAGTTGGGGTGATGGAGGGTCCCTCAGGGTCCCATGTGCTTTCTTTTTCCTTTCTTTAAGGCTTGTTTTAAGCTCATAACAGGACACATGCATAATTGGGTATACAGTTTAGCTATGTGGCACTGTGTAGCCAGTGTTATATATCTGGTGGTCAGTACTCAAAATATTCTTACTATGGTCAGCTAATGTACTCCTTAAATAATATATACTGTGACAGGCGGCTGGCATTCATGCCCAGCCGGGATGCCCCTGCAGACTAGCCCTGGACAGTGCAATACCTCCCCCTGGATGCTAGATGGCCGCCCCCCTGGGGTGGAGCAGTGCTTCAGTTTCCCACAGGGCTCCCTGGGATTTGGAGTTGGGTGCAGCCCTGCTGGGTCCTGCAGGCACCTCCAGGGGGTGCTGTGCTTGGGACTCCTGAGCCCGTGTGGGCAGCATATACATCACACCTGGAACTCAGTGATCAAGCACCTGGAGCACTTCCGGGTGAACTATAAAAGGAGCCAGCGAACACCACTCAGCGGCCAGAGTCGGGTGGAGGAGGACAAGGTTGCTTGGGAGGAGTGGTGGTGCAAAGGAAGAGAAAGTGCGGTGTATTAGTGGTGTGCTTGGGACTGTGTTGTGTCTGTGGGTACAGGGAAGGCATGGCCCA
>JANRMT010062822.1:23957186-24024693 GCA_026402145.1 Polypterus bichir lapradei | reverse complement strand
AGTTTGCATATTTGCAGCTGGAGATCCACAAAGGGAGAAGACGAATCACGTATCATAAAGTAGGTTTTTATTCCTGAGCTTTCAGCCCCTGCCAGGAGCCGTCATCAGAGGTTAATGCTTAGACATACAAGAATCAAAGGCAATATATAGCAAAAATTAGGAGTTAGTGAGGGGGTGTCGGGGTTTGGTCAGTGTATGGGGGGGGGTAGTGAAGTGGTGGTTGGGAGGAGTATTGGTCGTAAAGTTTTATTTATTATGAACATGTTCTTATGAAGTTTGCATATGCTGGGTTTATGTCCAAATGTCTGTTGATGACGTTTTCATTTGATAGTCAAGATTCAGCCAGCTCTCTGGCACTTTTAGCACTGGCCTTATATCTTATTTGTACATTGTCCCAGTTGAATGTATGTCCGGTTGATTTTGTATGCATATAGATAAGTGATCGTGAGTCCTTCCTTCTGACGGCATTGCGATGTTCCTCTATACGTGTTGCAATTCTTTTTGATGTTTGTCCTATGTATACTGCTGGGCAAGAACTGCATGGAATGCTATAAACTGCGTTTTGTGTTTCTGCTGTCAATTTCTTGTTTTTGGCATTGAAAAGGACTGTTCGAAGGCTTGTGTGCTATTCCGATACCTGATTTGTTTATAGCATTCCATGCAGTTCTTGCTCTGCGGTATACATATATTCAGTATACATACAAGAAAGTTCATGGAATATCTGCTATACTGTAGCTCTGTGATGCCACACTGGCTTAGCAAAGCATCATGGGATGCTGGGGAAAAAATGTTTGCCTAAGCTGGCTACAGGGAGAGTTTCCAGGAAAATATTCAGTAAACAGTGTAAGCCTATTTACAGTAAAAAGTGCTTTGCAAAATTTTACTGATCAACACTAACAGTGAGAAAACAAAGCGAGAGATAAGGATCAAAAGAAAGCTAAAGTAAAGCCCACATACATAATTAATTTGTATCCCATACTGGATGACCCAGGAGGGCACAGTGTTAACCTTACTGTCACATTAATGATGACATACACCGCACATGCCCAGTCAGTAGCCACGGCAACCAATGTCCAGTTCACAAACTGGCAACATCCTGCTAACCAAGGTAACATCAAAAAAAAACACATGAAAATCAATAACTGTCTTTAAACATGTTTTAGAAATATTTTTAAGGTTCAGAATTAGATCTGGCATAATTCAAAAAAATAAAATTCAAATGCAAAATGAGGCTCTAAAAAGAAGCCAAATTATAACAATTATGGTTTACTCTATGTGAAATCTCAGGGACGCTCAGGTTTGGTCCTGGAGGTCCACAGTGGCTGTGGGGCTTCTATTCCAACCAAGTTTCTCAGAAGCAAAAATGGTCTTTAAAAATTGTTAACATTGTGAAAAAAATTATAAGAACAATGGATGAAGTGAAAAAAAAGAGAGAAATTCTTACTGAGTGAAAATAATAAATAATATCCTTGATATATAATGCAGGTGTCAGGGGACTGTGACGTAATGGCCACCATCGATTAATTCTTGTGTATCATTAATAGAGTTACTGCTGTTTGTTAACACCAGATATTTGCAGATCAGCATGGCACAAGTATTTAACAGGGGTGATGTGGCACATTAGGGCACTAGCACAATGTAACTGGAGTATTTTTATCCTCCTTTACATTTTTGTCTCCCATCAGGAATGTCTAACTGTGAATTCTCAAACCCACCTTATGCATCAGTCCATCGCAGGACTCCACTCATGCAGTTTAAAATCACCATTTAGCCTAAACTGGGAATAGAGGAGGCAGCTAGTGCACACCAAGAAAATCCCACTCTTGGATGGGAAGAAGGTGCAGACTCCATACAGACAACAACCAGGTCACAGATTTAAAGCTAGGATGCTGGATTCATGAGGGAGCAGCACTAGTCACTGCATCTCCATGCTTCTGTATGTGGTAAATAACTGTTTATCAAAGTTGCTTACATGGTTTCCTTATGACTATATTATACATTATGAGTAATCATTTAAGCCATAAATTATGACTATATTCTGCCTTTTTACAAAGTCCCTTAAAAACTACTGAATTAATGCACTCCTAAAGCAAATTACCTTCTTTATTGGAGGAAGTTCAGCCACCAGACTCAGGATCACATCCTGGACAACTTCTTCTGCATTTATAAACCTGGCAAATGGCAGAAAACGACAAGCCCACTCCAGGGCCACAATGCAGTACCTGATTGCTGCAGCGTTGTACTCTTCTATTTCCTTGCAACCCTGAAAGATCAATTATGGGCTAAGATAATGTGGTTTGCTTTGTTTAAATGAACTGATTGATAGACATGTCTAAATCGTCTTCCCAAATGCTTTAACAATCATTAAAGAACCATTAAGCTTAAGCAATCACTGGATATATCATCAGGCAGAAATGATGTCAGTTTTTCATCAGGCAACATTGCCAATTCACACAGGCAGACAGTCAAGATATTTAAATTTATTTGCTTAGCAGATACTTTGATTCAAAACGACTTACAAGAGTCAAGATGTACTATTAACAGTATTTTTAGTTTTCATTAAGAGGCTGAAGTGGAAAGTAAAATACACATCAAAAACGAACATACCTGCAGGTCTTTACCAGTATTCCTTGCCAGCTGATACTTCCTGCAGTTCACCGACAGCATTTCTCGAACATGGAACATCCAGCACAAGCCACACAGTTCCCGGAAACAATCTGTGACAGCACACAGGGCCGGGTTTGCATTAGTCAAAAGAAAAATAATCTCAGAAATGAAGAGAGGCAAGTCTTCATGTTATTTGCCTTAGATAACTGAGACCGATTCCTAAAGAGCTGACAATTGTTTGTTAAATTTGGTCATTCCAGTTATATGTTGCATTAATGTATTACCAGAAAGAGTTGTAGTTTAATATAATGATAAAGTAATATTCTTTGCCTTATTATGTCATATTTTCTACTTTGAATACATGTAAGGGGAATAAATCATCATCAGTGTGGTATAAGGCTAAAACTTATGGAACAAAATTCATCCATTTTATGAGCCATATTTCCCAATACAGTGTCACAGGGAATACTTAGATCCCTTAATTTTCTGCACACTTTATTGTGTTGTAAATTTAATTGTAAATGGGTACCTTTGACATGTTGCCAATCAAACTACACTTAATGACCCATAATGACAAAGCAAAAACATGTAGAAAGGTTTGCAAATTTATTAAAAATCTAAATCTGAACTCTCTCATTCATAAAAGTATTGAGACCCTTAGTGCAGATCTTTTTAGAAGCTCCTTTGGCCACAATTATAGCTGAGAGCTTTTTTGGTAAGTCAAAACAAGTTTTGTACATCTGAATTTCGGCAGTTTATCCCCTTCTTCCTAGCAGATCTTCTCAAGCTTCGCTAAACTGGATGGGAAGTGTCTGTAAACTATCATCTTCAGGTCTTCTTCAGGTCATTGTTGTACTAACAGGTGAACCGTCACCCCACTAAAAGCTCACATGTACCATGGAGTACATTTTATTCAAGGATCTCTCTGTAGTTGGTGCTATTCATCATTCCCTCAATTCTGACCAGCCTTTCTGTCCCTGCATCTGTGAAGAACCCCCAATAGTATGATGCTTCTACCACCATGCTTCACTGTAGACATGGTATAAGGCAGGTGATGAGCAGTGCTTGGTGTTTGCCAGACTTAGTGTTTGGAGTTATGTCCAAAGAGTTCATTTTTTGTCGCATAAGACCACAAAATTTTATTTCTTGTGCTCTCAGAGTTCTTTAAACTGTCTGTAACAAAGGCACTATATAGGCGTTGGACCCGACATAGATGGACACGCAGGCACGTATAAAAAGTACAAAGACTTACAAAGACTTTTATTTTTCTTCACCCGTGGGCGCACGTCTTCCCTGTGACCCACAGGCAATACACAGAGTCCCACAAAACACCAGTCCAACACACAGCAACACCACCTTTCTTCCTTTACCACCACTCCTTCTCAAGCTTCGTCTCCTTCCTCCCAACTCTGGCTCTTCGAGTGGTGGTGGCTGGGCCCTTTTATAGCCCACCCAGAAGCGTTCCAGGTGATTGACAACCTAGTCCTAATTGCATTTCCGGGTGGGGCTGAAGACTTGTCCAGCTGGGCTGTTGGAAGCAGACAGCCCCCCCTAGCGGCCACCCCGGGCCCCAACCAAGCTGTGGAGGACTCCATCTCAAATGGAGCCCTGCGGATGGTTGGAGAATCACCGTCGGCCAGGGAGGCTGCCACCAAGTGTCCCGGGGGAGATATTGGACTGCCCATGGTGGCTCCCCTGGAACATAAGCAACAGGGGCGTCCCTGCCAGGCATGGGACCCGGCTGTCCTTCACATGTCATATGCCTTTTATTCAATTGGCCTCCATCTAGCCATTCTACTATGGCTACACTTGATTGACAAAGTGCTGTTGAGATGGTCGTCCTTCTGATAGGTTGTCCCATCTCAGCAGAGGATTTCTGAAGCTCTGTTAGAGTGACCACTCTATCACGCACTTTGGCCAGACAACCAACTCTAGGAGGAATCCTGGGGCTTCATGCATAATGCCGTACATAGAATTCACACTAAATAACATGGCATACGGACAAAAGCGGAAATGTGCATATGCACAAAAAAATCCAGATGCATAAATCTGTGCGAATGCCAACTTCCACGTTCTTCCACTCCATAAATCCCGGTTATCGTGAAAAGCAACGCACGTGCATGGGCCCGCTGCCACTCCCCAACTCCTCCCAGAATTACGCCTCTTTGAATATACAAATCAATATAAATAGCCCTTAAGCTCAGCGTTCTGTGAAAAGACAATGGCAAAAGCAGAAGAATTGAAGAATTTCAGCGAATACCAAGTGAAGGCAAGGAAAACATACTATTTGTTGGTTTAAACAGTGGTATAAACAACAAAGGAAGTTGATCGAGTGACATAGAGCGTTGGAGAAACTTGAACGTTCAAGTTCACAAAGTCACACAGTGCCCGAAATAAAAAAAGAAGTTGTCAGATATCAAAGTCGCCTGAAAAGTTGAGTCGTAGCCCACCATCTGAGTGTCATATGAAAGCTTATTAGGGTACAGAGAAAAGAAAAAAAAAATAGGGACACAGTGAGAAAAAAGCTTGAAATGTTAACTTTAATCTCGACATTTCCACTTTAATCACATAGTTTATTTTGTTATTAAACATGGGAACACGGTGGCGCAGTGATTATTCATGCCTCCCGCAAGATGCTTGCTGTGCCATGCGCGGCCTTCGATGAAATAATTTATTGCAGCAGTACTGTCTTTTTCAAACATACTAACCTCCAATTCCTGTCCTTCCTTTTCTTTCTCCAAATAACCAACCGCCACATAATCAGCTCTGTAATAGACGTTAAGCCATCTGTAAGATTTAGAATGCAGATTCTTCAAAACTTTTAAGGAACATTGAAATATCTTCGTAGTACATGTTTAATTATTCTTTCCATGCAGTGTCACGCCAGCCCCAGTAAGAATGCAGTGCGAGGCAGGAGCAATCCCTGAACTAGCTAGCGCTGCAACACCGTGTCCTCACATGTTTAATTATTAACAATATAGATAATTTAAATGATGTTAACATTTTTTATTTATAATGTAATAAACATATTTTGCTTCATTTCATTTTAAAAATGATATTGTCATCATATGTAAATACGCGCTTAATAAAATGGCTCAGGTAGTGTGATATTATAACTGTATCGCAGGTTTACAGTGAGGTAATTGTACTAATATGTACAAACAGTTCTACAAGGAGCACTTGATGGACTGATTGAGTGCGTTTATAGTTCTTGGGATGAAACTGTTTTTGAACCGCAAGTTCCATACAGGAAAGGCTCTGAAGTGTTTGCCGTGTGAGAGCAGTTCAATAGACAGCATGGCCAAGGCAGCGTGTGCTTGATGCTGTATACCAATAATTCTCTTTCCGATCAGCTGCTGTACAGCTGTGATTCCCCACTCAGATACAGTGATATAAATACTCCGAGTGGTGCAGTGAGAGTAATATAGAAAAAGATGATCTGCTGTGGCAACCCCTAACGGGAGCAGCTGAAAGAAGAAGAAGAAGAAGGTGCAGCGAGAGTAACAACGCTAAAGCAGCTATGGTATTTAGAATTGTTTGGCCATTCCGTGGACCATTATATTGTTTCAGGTTAATTACAATCAGATGCCTTAAACTAATAAACAATATGCAGTTAATTGCAGTGTATATGATAAAGTTGCGTCAGGGATGTGGATCTAAAAAAGAAAGGGAAACCACACTAGAACAGTAGCACTGCTTTGACGCCGGGTGCCGCCAGTTTGCAAAACCGAGCGGAGAACTTGCGTACACCAAGCATTTAGCTGTTATGAAAATGTGCGTGGCAAGTTTAGGTTTTATACATCATGATCTGAGTGTGGAAACGGGAGTATGCAACATTTTTGTGCATACACACCATTTATACATGAGGCCCCTGGTGTTCTGAACTTCTTCCATTTCAAAATTAATGAGGGCACTGTTCTCCTGGGAACACTCAAAGCTTTAGAAATGCCCCCATTTCCCTGATCTATGCCTCACCACAGATTTATTGCGAGGTCTACAGAGAATTGACCGATCAATTCAATCTTCTACAGGTGGACGTCAATCAAGTTCTAGACACATCTCAAGGATAATTAAAGCAAACAGGATTTGGAGGGTCATAGCAAAGGGTCTGAATACTTATAAGAAGGAGAGATTTCAGTTTTTCAGTTGTTATATCTATCTATTATATAAATAAATCTTGGGTCGAGACGTAATCATCTTGGAGAGACAATTTGAAGTCCCGCAAGACTACTTGTACGTTACTCCCTACTTACAAACAATTTCTCGGAGACACTTTAACGTCCCGCGAGACAAGGAAGTGAGACAAAAGGACAGCTTCTGTACAGGCTTTTAAGTCATCGTCACACAGCGCAACATGCAGATCACGCAGCACGGCACAAGCAGCAGCAGCAGCAAGCCAGCTGATCGAGCATAGAGGAGGTAAAAAAAACTGTATTTTTAGCCCATTGTATCACCGTTTAATAAGGGGTTTCCGAGAAACGACCGCATCTCCTTAGCGTGCGTTCAGCCCCCCTCTTCACAACACGTGAGGCAGAGACGCGAAGTGGCTGGCGCGTAGCACCTCCCGGGCAGTGAGGGGGATATAGCTCATTCACTACAGCTTCATTACTGGCAAATATCAAGAAATAAAAAATGAATGAAATGAAGATAACAATCTCTTTAAATTGTATATCCGGTTAACCAAACCGGGGGGTGGGCGAGCGAAGCAAGCAGGGGGCAGAGCCCCCTACTGACTGACTGACTGACTTACAACACAATGAACTGAACAGAAAGTGAAGGGGTCTGAATGCTTTCTGAATCCACTGTAACACTAGGCAGTCCCGGGGCACTCAATCACACATACAATTCACACCAGCCAGATTCTGAACTGTTAATTAATCTAAAATGTTGCCCCTATGCATGTATTCCTAGCAAAATTTAAAAAATACATTAGTACATTCATAAATAAATAATGACAACCAAAAATATCTGCCCTCCATTGACTGATTCATTGCCTTGACTTTACTCCTAAATTGTTTTTGACATTTTATGTTGCTGTTTAATGCTTTGTGTTGTACATCGTGGCGCTCCCTTGACACTCCTTTTAACATTTCAGTCACCGTCACTCAGCACTGAGAGCTTCACTGGCACTGAGCTCCCCTGCACTTCAGTTCCTCAACAGCTTCTGGCACTAAAGGCAAACAGTTTAATGGGGAACTGGCAAATTACACTGCCCGTTGTTTTAAAAATGTGGATTAAATGGGTTCGGTAAATGTTTAGATGGACGAAAGACTGAATGAAAGGTAAATTACTTTTTGGCTTTAAGTTCTGCATGTTGAAAATCTAATAGCCAGTTTAAAATTCCCCATCTTCCATACCAGCTTATTTTGTTTGATCTCCTGACTAAATAGCCACTAATAAATAGAAAGAAACTGAATTTTAAAAAAGACAACATATAATACTGGCACATTAGAAAATCATAATTGTAAAGTCTACATAGTAAACCATACCGCTAATTCTTAGCATCCACATACTAGTATTTAAAGCATTGTTTGTTAAGTTCTTCACAGCAAATCATAAAATCCTGTATGAAGGGTAATCAAAAAGATTAGAGGCTGACCTAATAAAAGAAATGCTAGTAAACTAAATAAGGTTTAAATTTTCAACATAACGACCTGCTAATAAACTTCATTTTAATGTTCACAAAGCCTTTCTGTGCCATTCAAATAAAATTGCATGTGGTGCCACTCTTCTGGGCTTATTGTGTCCCAACAGGGTAAACCTTCAGATTGAGGAACAGGTGCTAGTCACGTCACACCAGGCCAGTCCAGGTCTAGGGTGGGCAAGGGGGGTGACATCTCTTTAGATCCACACTTTGACAGTGCAGCCTTCGCATCCCCATACAGTGTACGCAGAAGCAGAAGGATGATGTTCAACAGCTTTCCTTGAAGCCTTTTCCTGATGGTCTAATCCAAATACTAAAGCAAATCCACTGTTATTATGGGTGTTGTTCTTTGGGAGAATTTTCTGTTCCATGTGTCAACTACCAGTTAACTCGAATTTTAGAGAACGTACATTTTTATTGTGAATGTCCCTCAGTAACAAAATGCATTTAATTAGTCTATTAAAATAAAAGCCTGATTTTATATTGATGTCAGAACAAATGTACCTATCGTCACTGCGGTAGTCAACATGTTAATCTTTTGTGAATATTTAGTGTAGGATTTGGAGAAGGTTTGCATTTTTCAGCCCTGAAAAATCTTGTGTAAATATTTTTTTTGCTGTATAAAATATTTTTTTTTGTAATTAGAAGATCATTTTGTGTTTTATTGTGACACAGTAGCATCTCCTATTGCGATGACAATCCATTCCAGATTTCACTGTGATTATGCAACAAGGTGACATTGTCAAAGTGACCATAGATTAGACCCAACACGTGTTTTCTTCTTTATCTGAAAGTAGGATCCTTTGAGTGATTGCAATCAAACCTTTTTTTTAGTTTGAACTTGGACTTTTTGTTGAGCAATGATTTGAGATTTGGGTATTGGTCCTTTGATCCTCTGAAGTGAACTGTTTCCTCCTGGTCCTTTTTTAGTTAAAATTACTCACTGTGTCTTTCGAGTCAGCATTTAAGTGTTAATGCAGAACATTTTTGGGGGACTTTTCAGGCACAAAATCAGTATAAACTCTAAACACCATCCAAAACTGAGCACTTGATCTTGACAGTGTATTGCTGGTGGTGGAAAATCATTAGTAGCAGTTTGAAATGGATGTGAGAAAAGATGTATTTGTTTAAACAAGCAAAGGTCACAACCTAGGGACAAAAATACGTTTGTCAAACACAATATGTGAACCAAAATAAAAGTCAAAAAAGGCAAAGGGAATATTTTTAAACCAAGAAAGCAAAACTTAGAGAAATAAAGTACTTAGTGTTTGGAAGGAATGCATATTGTGGATGGCCTAATATACTCTTAATGTCACACGACACATAATTCCATGTCATTTCCAAGGAAACGAGCAAACAAATGGTAGTGCCCATAATAATACTGAAATGGCACAAATAAATTTACATTTCCCAAAACAAAATGACACGGAAAATGATATCTCCATAAGCCAAAACCTAAACGGATGAGTGAAACTAAGAAATACATGGAGAGTTTTACTTGTAAGCCCATCTTCTGAATGCAGCATGTGAAGGGCACTGGTATACGAGGTACACATTGCCTAGCTTAGAATGAATCTCCTAATGCATATTTCTCCTGAATATTAGACATGCAGTGAGAGCACAATGTTTGATTTGTAACATCTGTGTTGACTCATTATAAACCACAGTTCTAGAAAATTGAAATTCATGCATTTTAGTGCACGTGAATTCATTGCTGGCCACTTGCAAAATAAACAGTCAAAGCGATTTTGATTATCACTAATTTGTGAATAATAGCTTCTCTGTATTATGTAAAATGCAGTGTTTACTGATTGGTAATGAACATTAATGATGTAATAATTAATAAACAGCTGTCATATTGACATACAAAGCTGTCCTAAGTGCAACAGGGTCAGGCTGGCTGCCTCCATTAGCTCTTTTAATTTAAAACCAGCTTCATATTTTCTTCTGATCGACGTTCCATTGTAGATAAGGGATGCTCTTACGATAAAGGTGTATGAGGATGTAAGATACAAAAAACGCAAATCAGTGCAAACGTTGCTTCGGAATAGTTCGGGTATTACCGTGTGGTCACGTAAGACACAATAGAGAGAGAGAAAGAGAGAGGTTAGGAGCACGATGTGCTGATACAGCGCATTGCTGTACCCACATAGACAAAAAGGCCGTGTGCTCCATGGTTACACTCTCAGGTGGGCGTTAGCATATCATAATCTCTTGGACCAATAGCGTGAGTTTTCCACATTTGACTTACGAGCGACATTATAAAAATAGCAGAAATTATATTGTAAAATCAAGTCACGACTTATCCGCGGGAGAACTTATCTGCAAGTATATACAGTACATAAAATTTACACACATGCTCATTTTCAGTTGAATCAACTTAAAGTAGCAGTGTAATGACTAAAATTTACTTCTTTTTTTTTTACATTTTGAGTAAACTCAACCAAAGATAATTGGGTAATGGCGACATACCCTAAAAATGATTTCTGTAAATGGTGCTCTTAATAAAATCAAAGAAATCTATTCATATTGTTTGTTTGAACCTAAATTAAACTTCTTAATGTGACACCCAAGAAATCGGAGTGAGCCGTATGATAAATGGATACATAAAGCCTTAAAAACATATTCGTTTTGAGTTAGTGGAGTAATAGCAACATACACCAAGAGTCATTTTTTTGGGTGAGCTCATTCCAGGAGTCAACATGTACAGATCTCATTCATGTTTAACTGCTCACTGTTAACGGATTTCAACAGACCCATAACTAATCCTGATAATCCTGATCCTTTCTCACTCCCTGTCACTCTATGCGTCTCCATTATGATTCACTTTATGGTGACATTTTCTTCCGTTGATGATTTTGAAGGCTGATTTTCGAGAGATTCAGCAGAATTCAGCAGCCCATCTTTTGAATACAGCAGGCTAGAATGAATCTCCAGAAGCATGTTTCTCTCTAATATTAGACATGAAGTGATAGCACAATGCTTGTGTTGACTTACTATATAAACCATGTGTGCTGGAAACATGCACTTCGGTACACATGAATTCATCGTTGGCTACTTGTAAAATAAACAGCCCAAACATTTTGATCATTGCTACTTTGTAAATAATGGCTTCTTGGTATTATGTAAAATGCAGTGTTTAATGACTAGAAATGAACATTAGTGATGTAATAATTAATAAGCAGTTGACATATTAACTTAAAAAGCTGCAAACATACGGATTGTCCGAAGTACAACGGGGTCAGGCTGGCCACCTCTGTTAGCTCCTCTGGCCTGGAGGTAATTCCTGGTGTTTAAGTATTTAAGCAACGATTCTGGAAAAGGGCTGAGCAGAGGCTGAGAGCCTTTCAGTTGAATCTAAAAGAAGAACAAATTAATGAAAGATAAACAGAAATGAATATTCACTCCCTTCCTGTTGCTTTTTTATTTAAAGCGAAGCAACACTTTACAAACAAACACAAATTCCCTTACATAATAATAAGTATTCATACTCCACACTAACAGGACAGGGTGGATGCTAAATCTTAAATTTTCCACGACTTCAGAGCGTTAATTTGGTTTATTGATACAAAATGTGAGTTAAACTTTGAATTGAGTTGAATGGTGGCACAGCTTAGGGCAAGTTTAACATATCATGGACCCCTTTGCTCCTGGGGCCCCCAGCTATGTTTCTGATGCCTGTGTATGTTTCTGTTTAGCTATCAAAGCAGGGGTCCCAGAGCACCACCTTCCCCATGGCCTATGATGCTGGTAAGATGGCCCTGGACAGATGATCACTTTCTCTAAGTATTAAAGCAATGCAGCACTAGTCAAGGAGGAAGTAAGATGTATTAAAGAGAGCAAAGGAGAATTTAAGTATACAGGACATGAAAAGGCAAACACTCTCACTTCATGTTTTTCTGAAGTCACTACCTGTGAAGGAGCTGGAAATCTCCCAGTGATGGGTTTATAGCAGGGGTGGGCAGCGTCAGTCCTTGAGGGCTCCAGTGGCTGCAGGTTTTTGTTCCAACCCAGTTTCTCAATGAGAAGTTAATTATTGCTGATGAAGCACTTATTGCTCAAGTGACATTTTGATGCTTCATTTTAGTGGTCTCGCTTGTTGATGTTCCCCACCCTTAATTGCTTATTTCAATCTTAAACTGCTGCATTCAGTATTTTAATGACTTCTTATTATCAGTAAGATGTAAATGACAAAGGAGGCAGAAGTTCTCCATCTAACTTGTTTCCATTTACACCTGTGTGGATTCATCATGCACTGTTTGGTTTAATAAAACACTTAAGAGAAAAATGTGACAGACCAAAAATTATCCATTTTAGACTTCAAATCATTTGGATGATATCACTGGAGAAGAAAAAATCTATGACATAAGAACCTAAAATTGCAGACTAACAAGCCGTAAAATGAAATAAAGTCTGAGATTGGCAAGGATTGGTTTCTAATTACAGTACAATCCCTCTTAACTGGCCACCTTGGGACTGGACCCATGGCCATTTGCCATTTTGGCCGGTTAATCTGACGCATACCTATTTTCATGTAGAAAAATATTTCTAAGGTATGTACTGTATCTCTTCGACGTTCCTGAAGAAACCATATCCACAAGGCTTCATCCACGATTTCGCACACGGGTTTTTTTCTCGTACAACGACTGGACAGTGTGGTGTAGCGGGTCCACAGCTCAAGTCAAAAAGGCCGCTTTTTAAATAAATAATCGCCACACTCGCGGCTTAGCGAAGTGGCGTGGTATGTGTGGCCAATCGGTTCAGCGATCACGGAGCTGGGGTGACCTGTATCAAAGACGACTGGCCATCGAAGGGCAGCGGCAGTTGTGGAGGCTTTGGGCTGGTTTAGCCCCAGCGTGAGTGCCCTGGCCGCTGGGGAAAGAACCCAAGTCTCGGTCCGGATGGAGTCTGACGTAGCCAGGGATCAGAGGGCTACTGGACCAGTGTGAAAGGCAGCTGCACCTGCAGGTAGGACGACTCCCCTGTTGCGAAGCCCGATGGGAGAAGCAGGGGAGCCGCTAGGTGGAAAGAAGAAAGCACCGTGCTTTGGATTTTAAGAGACCGACCGCTTCCAGCCATTGTTTTAACCTCGTTTGCGTTGTTTTTAAAGGACTTATTTTTTTACTAATGGATTTTAACCTCCACTAATTCACTCGTTTTAATGTATTATTTATTTAAAGAAGACTTTTGACACACTGCTCTTTATTTAATTTGAACACTGTTTTGTTGTTTGCTGGTTTTAAAATACCTCTCACCTTCCAAGAAAGAAGGAAGTGCATACATATAAAGAAGAAATCAGGATTATTTATCATTTATTTTATTTTAACAGGCAGGTTAATGCGAGGCCAGTTAAGAGGGATTGTACTGTAAGTAATTGGGTTCAGTGGCGTAGCGTAGTGGGGGTGGCAGGGGCGGCAAAGAATTACTGTATATTTTAGTCTTTTAAATTGAAATACCTAAATAAGGGGGCGGCGACATTTTCCTCCGCCCCGGACGGCTGACACCCACGCTACGCCACTGATTGGGTTGAACTGACGCTGTCCACACCAGGTGTATAGGATCACCACCTGAAGCACCCGGCATATTTGTAAAATATATTAAAGTAAGTAATGAATGAAGTATGAATGGTTTTTAAAATATTGACCATTTTGATATTACTGACTGAAATGCAAGTGTCTTATCCACCATGTAAACTGCCTCTCTGATGACTACTGTATCAGATCCTCTACTCTTTTGTGTCAGGAATCTGATCTTTTTGTGTGTGATTGGATTCCATAATCACCATAACTTCTTGCTGGGCTGGTATTACCTAGATTACGGTGGCTTCACAAATAAATGTTTAATACCACAATAATGAACTGGATTGCTTGTTGTATAAATGAATCGTTGATATGACACATAAAATGGGCAAAATTATTGGTCTTGTGTTGTTTCCTTTATAGTAGCCCCTCTTCATGGCGAAACTTTGAGACTCCATGAACTGCATGTGTTACGCTGGGTTAAATATAATATACGTGCAAAATTCTATGATCATCAGCTGTTTTGGAGTCATGCATCATTCATCTATTAAAACTCCTCAATGAAATGCGTGAACCTCCGTGTAGCCAACATTTTACACTGCAGGAGCAATAATGTAAATATAACATTTCATGAACGCAGCCATTGGATTTATTGAGCAGTGTACGATTTTAGTGTTGGTCCTTCAGCACAGAAGTTTTCAAACTGAGGACCACCATGCTGCACTTGTGGGTCCATGGCACCCCTGCAAAACCTAAATATTGTCTTTAAATTTTCTCATGTAGGTTTTAAATAACTTAAAAATTTTAATCAATTTTTGCTTCAAAGTTATCCTCTATCAGTGCAATTTATTGACTTGAGCTGTGAGTTTGTAGCTGGTGTGATACATGAGCAGCTCTTATCTGATATGCGAGGGAACAGATGGAGGGGAAAAAAATAGGAAAAAATGGCCCTTAAGAGAACATAACGACTGAACCCGTGTCTCTGTTTGTGGCTTCCCTTCAATTACACCGCTCTGCGCCATCGCCCAGTGCTTCTGCTGTGAGACTTTACTCTTGTTTTGCCCACCCTACCTCATTCTCCTCTTGCATGTTCACCGCCAGCCCCAACCTGAAGTCTCCCTCTGACGTAACGCCACCACCTTGCTCCCCACCTCTTTGAGTTTTTGAGACTAACTGGAAACCATGCATCAAAACTGAGGAATTTTACTGGGGAGTGTGGTCTTTGTTGTCCCTCCACTCCACAGTAACCAGGTAAGTGTGTGTCTCTTCCTCTCGGGTCCAATTTGGGTACATTTTGCACAAACATTAGATGGTTTTTCTGCTGTCACACATGTGTGATTAGGAGACAACTTGAGGCCTCATTTAGCTGCAGTTCCACCCCAAGACAAGGGTTGGTGCTGTTGTCTAATGCTTCCCCTCCTATTTCTCCTACAGACTGGAAGAATGCCAGCCCCAGTGATGTCATTTCCAGGTTACTGCCCACTGGCCCCACCCCTTCCAGTCTTGCTTTCCACTTATGGGGTAGCACTGCCATCGCTAAATTGACTTGTAGCCTAGGAAGACCTTTAAACCTTTTTGCAGATTTCTTTTTTTCCATCAGATATACAGGGCTTGCCTTCAAGGTGTTCCAACTCTTTATAATTGTCTTTGTATTTTATTACATTACAGCACTGATATAATAAGTTGCCAAGTATTGTGGTAGACAGTACAACTTTAAAGACATGCAAAACTTGACTTGATGTTATTTTGGACCAATTAGGTGGATAGGACTGATGAACACTGTTGGTCTGAACGGCTTGTTCTCATCTAAAGATTTAAACGTTCTAATGTTCACGTTTACATAGGGCCCACTACAGCTTAACACGCATGCCTTAGTAGAGCAGCTGGTGAAAACCACATACATTCAAGAAGCAACAACAATACCCACTGTGAAACCATGCCATCCCATAGCAAATGGTCCAATTAATAAAAATAAATAATGTACCTTGTTCATGACTTTCCGACAATGCTTCAGTTTCCTAATATACCACTGGGCAGCTGAAAGTGAACAATGGGCAGCACTAAACAATAAAAGCATGCGCTGAAGCACACTGGATAGACTCTGGCGTGTCGTGAGTTCTGTTCTTAATGCTGTGTCATCTGGGACATCCTAATAAAAATAAAGATTAAGAAGTACATGAATCCACATAATAGAATATTTAGGAAACTACTGTTAAAGTCTGGACCAAGTGGATCGAGTTTAATTTCATCATTCATTAGCTGTTGTACAAGCCATCCACCTGAACGTTGGCTCTTCTAAAGGTCAGTGTTACCATTAAATAAGCCCCCCTTAAGTTGAGCTCTCATCTTAGATTACCCCCTGGACTTCTCCATGTGGTGTTAGATTAACCAGCTTCAGTGGCACACATGAATACTGGCCTGAAGTTCAGAGACATTTCTGGAATAAAAGTAGAACTGTAGTCGTGCAGCAGGGTCTGGTAATGCATGCAGTCAAATTAGCCAGCTGAGTAAATAAAACTGAAAAGCTGCATCAGAGATAATGGAAAGCAACAGGCAGGAAATCAGAGGGTACAAATGTTACCAAATCTGTCTGCAAAGCAGTGTCTGTCTACGAATTAAACTAGAAAACTTGAACAAGACATTAGCACATTTTATGCTGTTTTTGTCCCAAGCTGTAGTTAGCATTGGTGCAGACAGACCCAGAATCCAAGGCAGGGCCGCCCATAGCCACACTGGAACCCTGAGTAGAATCTTATTGCCTGCCCGCCACCATCAATGGTTATCAATATGCTGTTACTCTTTGTTACTTGATATCGCCAACAGTATCACTTGTGATGTGATACAAGAACAAAAACAATTTTAAGACTACTACTGCAAATAAAGATAATAATATAAAATAAATCTACTACTAAATACTACTAGTACTACTACAATACAAAAATGCATATGCAAAAACAAGACAAAAAACTTTAAATAGGAGATAAGAGTTTGACAAGATTTCTTTAAGTTTGCTAAATAATTGTATATACAAACTTTCTGATAAGTCAATAATTCTTACAATAGGGAAAACAAGATTGAACATCATGATATAAATACTTTTCACTAGATTTAATTTTTTGCAGTGTACTACTACTACTGCTAATAATAATAATAATAGTAATAATAATAAAATAAAAACTTCTATTACTAATGAGTGTACTTAATAATCTTACATAATGCAGTAAATACAGGGTCAAAATGAGGCCAAATATTTAGTAAAAAAATGAATATGCGACTCTATCACTTATATTTACAAACTTATCCAAACTTCATTTTGTTCTTCCAATGACAGCAGACAGCAACAAGGCATTAACTAAATTAGCAATGTTAGCTACCAATAAAATTAACAAACACTTGAAGTTAATTGTTCTTTTTTGATGTCAAAGTTGCCTGCCTGGTGCTTTCCCATAATTCAGCCAATAACTAACTAGCAAGTAAGAAAGCCTGTGTGTGTCGGTGAAATTTACAAACGTGTCCTCAATGTAACAACACTCAGAGCATTTCAGCTTTAGGAGCCTTTAATAATATGTAGGGGTCCGAGGTCTATTTGGTGGCAGTAAATAAATCTTTAACCATGGGTCAGCTGGGTAATGTAATATCAAATAGTATCTGTTGAAACACTCAAGGTCAAAATTATTCCACATAATGTTACACCCATTAGTCCAGATAAACCAGTAGCTTTAGTGTAACCGAATTAACGTTAATTAGATTAACGCTGATTGAGATTGTTTATGTTAGGTAGGATGCCTAGTGGGGGCTGGGTGGTCTTGTGGTCTTGGAACCCCTGCAACTTTTGTTTTTTTCCTCTGGCCCTCTGGAGCTTTTTTTTGTTTTTTCTGTCCTCCCTGGCCACCAGACTTGACTTTACTTTGTTAATTAGTATTGCCTAATTTTTATATTTTTTTCTTTTTCTTGTAAAGCACTTTGAGCTACAGTATAAATAAATGTTGTTGTTAACTGGCTTACTGGAAATTACACAAATTTAGATTTTAAAACACAACTTCAAGTACAGCATGTGCTGCTTCTTCATGGGTTTTTTTTTTTGTTGTTTTTTCTCTTCTCTACCCCTGACCAGTGTTGACTTGAAGCCATCAATCTCTCTGTTTGTTAATGGAAAATTATCACAACAGGTGACTATCACTGACTTTAATCTGACGATTCATAAAACAGCAATAACCCCAACAGAGTCAAGCTGCTGACCTCCAGAGCTCCACTCCATTGAGGAGGTTGTCATTTTCCATTATACGTCAGTGATGTTACGTGATACACCTGGTTACACTATATGGTTAGGGGTAGAGTTATCTGACTCAAGTCAAGTAAACCATAGGACAAGAACAAGCAATCCTATTGGCTGTCCAGTGGAGCTCCTGAATCACAGAGGCCTGCAAACCCCCAACAGGCACCCCCACATTAGTTCTCTGGTCATGGAACCCACACACAGTGTGCGATCTGCATATGATAAGGGGCAGCCCTGATCTGGGGTATGAATCTCACATCTTGTTGCTTTCTGCAGGGGGTTTTCATGTTCTCTCCATGTCTGTCTGAATGCTCTGGTTTTCCATCGCATCGTAAATATGTGCGTGTTAGGTTTATTTGTGAGAGTGTGTTAGTGGGTCATGTAAAGTGCCCTCCTGTCCTGTTCTTGAGGGGCTACCTTCTCCATGACCTTGAATTGCACTGATTTCATTGATTTAGTCAATGTTATGTGACACACGACAGTTATAAATGCTGATGGTGGCCCAGTCCTATTGTAGCTATTATTATGAGAACAGCATCAAAATAATTTAGGGCCAACATTCTATAATCAGTGTGTAATATTTCTGATCATGCGGATATGATTTCACTTTTGTTACAGATTTTAAATAAATACATACTTTTACCTCTTATTATAGGGCTTCAGCTTTTAAATTTTTAGTCTGTCACTTCCTTATAATAGTTATGAATAAGTAAATGTAAATAAATATATTTGTGATTATGTTTTGGCACCACAAGTACATAGCCAGTAAACTTCTAGGTGATGGGGAGGCTGCCATGTCCTCAATCAATGTTCTCAATGTTGTTCCAGAAACTACAGCTACAGGGGAAAATCCATTTATGCCGTCAATTGCCTTTCACGTGCAAGGAACTTTCCACTGTATAAGGATCCTAATGCACTGGTGGGGTGACAGAACTAAAGCAGAGTGTGACTGTAAATGTCTCCCTGGAGCTCTCCTGGGTCTGCACTGCGACATACGATAAATGATTCCATCTGACTATTTACAGGAAGGACATAAAATATTGGCTAAAAGATCTAACTGAAGAAACCTGAAATGATTTAGTATGTTGCATGCAGCAATATAAACCATATCCCCGCTGTATACATGACAAAGGCAGTCACAGGCATGAATGATTATTCTTAAGTATATAATCCAGAATAACTTTCGGGTCTCTTGTTTCTGCAAGGAGGATCCACAGACAGCAGTATAGAAAGCAATGAGAAAACAGGACAGCAGACAAGTCTAAACCTAGGGCAAGGTTAACCACTAAGATGTAACAGCAGGAGGCCATTTTGGGGTGAAATATCTAAAAGCAGATTAGACCGTGCAGGGTTAGAGCAGGTGCATTTAGACCTCTAAACCTTGTGTTCTGTGACTGCAGGTTTAAATGGGGCTGAAGACGTGGGGTGGGGACAATCTTTTACCATTGCATCCCACCAGAAAATTAGTACCTTTCATTGTTAAACACGAACTATCTGAAAAATTGTACTGTATAATGTACAGTATATTTTTCATGATTTGGTATGATTTTGGGTCCTCAAAGGCCACCAGTGTTTATTTCGATTGTTAGGACTGCTTCCAGCGTCACTAGGGACGTGGCCTCTGAGGTCGGGACCCACTCATAATTGACAAGACAAAGTAAAAATGACGTCTGTGAGTAAAATCCCTCTTGTTCTCTCAACCATGATTTTTGTCTCTTGTGTTGGGTGTCTGTTTCATTCACTTTATTTTTTTGCTTTGTTTTTTATATGCATCTCCCAGTTTTTGCTCAAAGGTTTATCTGCCAGTTCGCTGACAGAACAATACCAGCCTAGTTGCTAGCTGGAGCCTTGCCACTCTTTCGATTTTTGTTTTCAATTTCTCCTTGCTGTGCGGTAGCTACAATGATAAAAGCTGGGCAGATAAAGCCAAGAAGCTTGGAGGAGGCCTCCATTTGAGCATCTGCAGTCTAAAATTTCATTGTTTCTTTGGAGTTTTGACCTTTGTTTTGATTGCTTTTTGGATTTGATGTCAGTCTGGTGTTCAATTTCCTAATTGCTTGAATTTTAGATTTACAGTTGTGCTTGAAAGTTTGTGAACCCTTTGGAATTTTCTATATTTCTGCATAAATATGACCTAAAACATCATCAGATTTTCACTCAAGTCCTAAAAGTAGATAAAGAGAAACCAGTTAAACAAATGAGACAAAAATATTATACTTGGTCATTTATTATTGAGGAAAATGATCAAATATTACATATTTGTGAGTGGCAAAAGTATGTGAACCTCTAGGATAAGCAGTTAGTTTGAAGGTGAAATTAGAGTCAGGTGTTTTCAATCAATGGGATGACAATCAGGTGTGAGTGGGCACCCTGTGTTATTTAAAGAACAGGAATCTATCAAAGTCTGCTCTTCACAACACGTTTGTGGAAGTGTATCATGGCACGAACAAAGGAGATTTCTGAGGACCTCAGAAAAAGATTTGCTGATACTCATCTGGCTGGAAAAGGTTACAAAACCATCTCTAAAGAGTTTGGACTCCACCAATCCACAGTCAGACAGATTGTGTACAAATGGAGGAAATTCAAGACCATTGTTACCCTCCCCAGGAGTGGTCGACCAACAAAGATCACTCCAAGAGCAAGGCATGTACAGGTGCTGGTCATAAAATTAGAATATCATGACAAAGTTGATTTATTTCAGTAATTCCATTCAAAAAGTGAAACTTGTATATTAGATTCAGTCATTACACACAGACTGATGTATTTCAAATGTTTATTTCTTTTAATTTTGATGATTATAACTGACAACTAATTAAAGTCCCAAATTCAGTATCTCGGAAAATTAGAATATCAATTAAGACCAATCCAAAAAAAGGATTTTTAGAAATGTTGGCCAACTGAAAGGTATGAACATGAAAAGTATGAGCATGTACAGCACTCAATATTTAGTTGGGGCTCCTTTGGCCTGGATTACTGCAGCAATGTGGCGCAGCATGGAGTCGATCAGTCTGTGGCACTGCTCAGGTGTTATGAGAGCCCATGTTGCTCTGATAGTGGCCTTCAGCTCTTCAGAATTGTTGGGTCTGGCGTATTGCATCTTCCTCTTCACAATACCCCATAGATTTTCTATGGGGTTAAGGTCAGGCGAGTTTGCTGGCCAATCAAGAACAGGGATACCATGGTCCTTAAACCAGGTACTGGTAGTTTTGGCACTGTGTGCAGGTGCCAGGTCCTGTTGGAAAATGAAATCTGCATCTCCATAAAGTTCTTCAGCAGCAGGAAGCATAAAGTGCTCTAAAACTTCCTGGTAGACGGCTGCGTTGACCTTGGACCTCAGAAAACACAATGGACCAACCACAGCAGATGACATGGCACCCCAAACCATCACTGACTGTGGAAACTTTACACTGGACCTCAAGCAACGTGGATTCTGTGCCTCTCCTCTCTTCCTCCAGACTCTGGGACCTTGATTTCCAAAGGAAATGCAAAATTTACTTTCATCAGAGAACATAACTTTGGACCACTCAGCAGCAGTTTTGTCTTTAGCCCAGGCGAGATGCTTCTGACGCTGTCTCTTGTTCAAGAGTGGCTTGACACAAGGAATGCGACAGCTGTAACCCATGTCTTGCATACGTCTGTGCGTGGTGGTTCTTGAAGCACTGACTCCAGCTGCAGTCCACTCTTTGTGAATCTCCCCCACAGTTTTGAATGGGTTTTGTTTCACAATCCTCTCCAGGGTGCGGTTATCCCTATTGCTTGTACACTTTTTTTCTACCACATCTTGTCCTTCCCTTCGCCTCTCTATTAATGTGCTTGGACACAGAGCTCTGTGAACAGCCAGCCTCTTTAGCAATGACCTTTTGTGTCTTGCCCTCCTTGTGCAAGGTGTCAATGGTCGTCATTTGGACAACTGTCAAGTCAGCAGTCTTCCCCATGATTGTGTAGCCTACAGAACTAGACTGAGAGACCATTTAAAGGCTTTTGCAGGTGTTTTTAGTTAATTAGCTGATTAGAGTGTGGCACCAGGTGTCTCCAATATTGAACCTTTTCACAATATTCTAATTTTCCGAGATACTGAATTTGGGACTTTCATTAGTTGTCAGTTATAATCATCAAAATTAAAAGAAATAAACATTTGAAATACATCAGTCTGTGTGTAATGAATGAATCTAATATACAAGTTTCACTTTCTGAATGGAATTACTGAAATAAATCAACTTTGTCATAATATTCTAATTTTGTGACCAGCACCTGTAGTAGTCGGTGAGGTCACAAAGGACCTCAGGGTAACTTCTAAGCAACTGAAGGCCTCTGTCACATTGGCTAATGTTCATGTTCATGAGTCCATCATCAGGAGAACACTGAACAACAATGGTGTGCATGGCAGGGTTGCAAGGAGAAAGCCATTGCTCTCCAAAAAAAACATTGCTACTCGTCTGCAGTTTGCTAAAGATCACATGGACAAACCAGAAGGCTATTGGAAGAATGTTTTGTGGACGGCTGAGACCAAAATAGAACTTTTTGGTTTAAATGAAAAGCATTATGTTTGGAGAAAGGAAAACACTGCATTCCAGCATAAGAACCTTATCCCATCTGTGAAACATGGTGGTGGTAGTATCATGGTTTGGGCCTGTTTTGCTGCATCTGGGCCAGGATGGCTTGCCTTCATTGATGGAACAATGAATTCTGAATTATATCAGAGAATTCTAAAGGATAATGTCAGGACATCTGTCCATGAACTGAATCTCAAGAGAAGGTGGGTCATGCAGGAAGACAACGACCCTAATGTTTTGAAATGGCCAAGTCAAAATCCTGACCTTAATCCAATCGAAATGTTGTGGAAGGACCTGAAGCGAGCAGTTAATGTGAGGAAACCCACCAACATCTCAGAGTTGAAGCTGTTCTGTACGGAGGAATGGGCTAAAATTCCTCCAAGCCGGTGTGCAGGAGCGATCAAAAGTTACCGGAAATGTTTAGTTGCAGTTATTGCTGCAAAGGGGGGTTATACCAGATACTGAAAGCAAAGGTTCACATACTTTTGCCACTCACAATAATGTAATATTTGATCATTTTCCTTAATAAATAAATGACCAAGTATAATATTTTTGTCTCATTTGTTTAACTGGTTTCTCTTAATCTACTTTTAGTGCTTGAGTGAATATCTGATGATGTTTTAGGTCATATTCATGCAGAAATATAGAAAATTCTAAAGGGTTCGCAAACTTTCAAGCACAACTGTAATCATTCTTTTTACAGATTTGGATTTGTGGCCATTTGGAGTGTTAGCTTATGTGTGACCCACTATCTGCATTTTTTTTAATTCACTAGGGGGCTTCACCCCCTGCTCACTGCACTCACCAACCCCCTGGGCCTGTGCTATGCACCAGCCACTTCGCGTCTCGGCCGCTTGCATATGTGGATTTCACTTTCACCAAACAACAGATCTTTTAATTCTCGCGGATAGGCCTCTTCACTTGGAAGAAACAATACTTTCTCTGATGGCAACACAAATTAGACGATCTACAAGTCTTCGACTTAAAGTTTAAATTGAACAATATATTCAATCTCTTTTCGCTGTTCCGTTATTTCACCGAGTAATAATTTCCATTTGTTTGCGCTAATGCGATCTTTACTATCAGTTTTTTGAGACTTTCGACTTTTTTGAGACTTTTTTTTAGTACTTTCATAATCTCTAAGCTGCTCTGCATGAGTATCGCGCCAATGTTCTTTACAACGTTCTACTTTGTCATCTACTCTTTGTCTTGGACCTTACTTTTATTCTATGTTAATTAGTGTTCCCTAATTCTATCCATCCATCCATTATCCAACCCGCTATATCCTAACTACAGGGTCACGGGGTCTGCTGGAGCCAATCCCAGCCAACACAGGGCGCAAGGCAGGAAGCAAACCCCGGGCAGGGTACCAGCCCACCACAGTTCCTTAATTCTATTTTCTTATTTATTTTGTCTTTTTTTCCTTTCGTCATTATGTAAAGCACTTTGAGCTACATCATTTGTATAAAAATGTGCTATATAAATAAATAATGTTGCTGTTGTTTTATTTCTGGCCCCAGGTGTGGTTAAATCTCTTGGCACAAAGTCTCGTCTTGTGGGACTTGAAAGTATCTCTCTGAAAAATCACGTCTCGTCGTAGGATTTTTTCACTATAATAGAGAGATTTGGATGTAGTGATGGGTAATTTGAGAACGACTGATTCTTTTTGAATGACTCTTTCCAGTGAATCATGGTAATTGATTTTGCAATACAGCACATGTGTGATGCTATCAGCCTCGTTTGATCTAAACGAACATCTAAACTGTTTAAAGTGCATGTGCAAGTGCCGCCCATCTGATTCATGATTCTTGTTTACTACACTTGTGCTTTTTTCTAGTTAGAACTAAATTATTATTGGCAAACACTCTGTTGTTGATTATTCTCATGTATCATAGAAGTACAATACAGTAACAACACATTGATTTATATTAGAATGTTTTAAGTTTTTGTTTTGAACAATGTATTATTGGAATTGTTTTATACAGAATATATAAACATAATATTAACTAATATGTTTATGTGTCTTTGTACATTAAAAAAATAAGTCCCATAAAACTGAACCTTATACTAATATTATTCTTGTTACTACAATATATTTCCTTTCCACTTTACTTTAGTGCCCACTTTTTATTGAATGCACCAAATATGTATCATTCACTAATTCTTTTGAGCATGAACTGAATCATTACCCGAGAATGAGTCACACAATTTTTGATTTACAAAGTGAATTATTGAATCATTACCCCAGTATAAATTTTTTTCACTTAGAATTCTTGAACTTCCACCCCAGGTCAAGAGGCGGCACTGGCGCTAACCTTATGTTCCCTCCACAGTGCTGAGAAGGGCAGTGGACTCCGCCCCTTCCTGTCGTGCTGCTACATATCCCACGGTTCCTAGAAGGAGGCATCACTTGTTAAAGAGAGTTTGTTTGGCACCATCGAGTGAATGTTTTTGATTATTTATTTCAATTAAATGAAGATGACTTTGTTGGTGCCCCAACATTTCACCTTGTGGGCCTGCAGTTTCTCCCAATGACCACAGGATGAATGGAGCAAATCAAATTAATCGATTCACATACAGTAATTGGTTAGTTTAGAAAGAATCAAATAAGTGAAGTGAAATGCAGGCTTGATGGACTGAATGGTCTCCTCTTGTTTGTCAAATTTCTTATGGTTGTTTCTATGAAATTCTACATCTATTCAAACCCCAATAGAAGGATCCTAGACCAAAAATGTAAAAATAAATTTGGATCATAACACTGTCATTTTCTTGGGGATGTTCAGATGATGCCTGACAATAAAGGCATGGCAAGCACAAGACAGTTCCTTGAAGTAAAAACCTCTAGAAGCATAAAAGCAAACCACTGAAGCATTTTTTTCAAAAGTGTTCCCTGTGTCTACATCAGTTCAGCATCATGGACTTTTCACAAATGTCTGCCAAAAATGTAAATAGTCTGGAGAACAGGGGCAGTGTTCTTAAATAAAAAAAACCTGGGTAGAGATCTTCATGTTTGGAAAAAAGAATATTTGGATGCACGACATTCTTAAATTTTGGAATGGGAGTACACATGCATTTCTAAACGTATACAGACAGCAACTTAAAATCAAAGTGGATTGACCACCACATCCACACATCATCAGCTTGTTCCAGGGCAAATTGTTCCTCTCAGTTTAGCCTTAGGTGAACAGAGTAGATAAGAGCTAACATCATCAAGACACTATTTACGTATTCTTTAGAAAAAGAAATGAATAAACATAGAAAGACAAGATTAAAAAATGACATAATCGAGACCAGATCAAACCAACAGAAGGGCAGAGAGAAATGCAATGCTGAGAAGCTAAAAAAAATCCTTAGGATAAACAAAATCATGAAAGACTTCAGAAACTAGGCAATCTAGGAAGTACCTCAGCATCAGACTACTGACGATATGCTACTGGTGAGATTAACTGGGCTCAGAGGAGACTTATGGCGAGGGCCAAGTAGTTCCTACAGCCAAGCAAGACAACAAACTTGTTTGTCAAGAGCACGGCATGTTAACAACATAAAGGACACATTTTTCTCAGATATTGCATCTGTTCGTTTAATTTGTGGATTTGTTGTACACACCTTGACGTCGGGAGCTGGCTGTGGGCAGTACAGAGGAGGCGCTGGCAGATACAGCCCGTGAGGCACTATAGCAGTTAGCTTCGTACTCAGCTCCTTGGCAGTCTGAAGCACGACAATAAAAGTCTCTGAAAGCACATCAGATTCTGCCATGACAGCGGCTTTTAAAATCTCCTGAATGGAATTAAAAAGTGAATCTGCATCCTCCTCTTCAATGGAATCTTAGAACAGAAAAAGAAAACATTTGTTTAGCCAGCAATACCAATATAAAAAGAAAAACAAGATTGTTCATAGTTGACTTCAAAACAGAAAACAGCACATATGGAGCATATTCAAATTGAAATGTCAGTCATTTTCTTATGGCTTAGAGTGCATTACTTCATTATCGCAATTCAATTTTCCATGAAATTTTACACAAAATGAATGATTATTTGGTGACGCTGGTACAGAGAATTCTTCAGTTTCAGCTGGGGCAGCCCAATGCACTCAGGGTAACAAGAAGGAGGTGAAAGATGTTAAACACATGAAAGAGGAACAAATAACAGTAAGAATAAAAAAGAATAAATGAAGCATGTTGAAAAATGTTGCCATCCTGAGACTGACAGTGCAGGTCCCTGCCTCTGTGTGAGTCTCATAATTTGTTTAGATCCCGTTTTAATTTTTTTCCTGCCGTTATACTTTCTATTGTTATATTTGTAATATCATTACAAGGTTCTTTGGTGGTTTGCTTTTCTTGTTGGCATTGCTATTTTGGACAATTTTCTGACATGCACCTCCATGTTGTTACTAGCAAGAATGGCCATTGCTGAGCATGTGGCCGTGGTGTGTGATATTACGTGGACGTGACATTAAGATATCCTCATACTGCAGCTCTTTAAAGTTGTCGGGCACTTCATATTGTTGTAATTCCGTTTGGTGTTTAATTTTTTTTTGGTCTTTATACACAGCTTTTTTATGTTTATTAGAGGTTTTTGACTGTATAATATTGCTTTTATTTGATACAAAAGGGTTATTTCATTTTGCTAAAAATATTTTGGATTTTAATTTGTGTTGTGGGCACTGCCATTTCACAAATCCATTGCCAAGATGTGACTCCCTGTTGCTTAGGATATAATGTGATGAGTTTAAAATTCAATCCTGGTGGCCATGTTTTGACCATGTTGTGATTAACATTTATTATTTGTTTTCCTTGAGCTTAAAAAGTCATCTTTACATCTATTCTGTGATTTTTCTTACCCAGGGAATCAATTTTTGTTTGTTTATTTTTCATTTGAGGACTTTATTTTAACTGTGGTGGGCTGGCGCCCTGCCCGGGGTTTGTTTCCTGCCTTGCACCATGTGTTGGCTGGGATTGGCTCCAGCAGACCCCCGTGACCCTGTAGTTAGGATATAGTGGGTTGGATAATGGATGGATGGACTTTAATTTAAAGTTGTTAATTTAATAATGTTATTTATGATGCCATTTTGTTTTGGTAACATTTTGAGAGCCTGGTGTTGCCTCAGTAACACTCCCATCAGGCACTGGGAGAACGAGTCGAAGAAATCATCAAGAGTGATAGTATATATGGTCCCTCTTCATAAGCCTTAAATTCTGCAAGAGTGGATAATCTTACTGGCAATTACGTGCGATTTTCTCTTTGTTATTTTGGTTTTATTTTGTTTTCTGTGACCTTGATATTGTCCTGATCCCACCGTTTAAAACTCTTACTTTCTTCTTTGAGATAGCACACACCTGAGCTTGGGGATATGTCCCTAATGGACGTAATTCTGGCATTTCTTTTTCTTACTCTCAAGCTTACAACTTTTTGGTGATGTTTTTTGATTTGTACTGCAGGAACACCAGTCCAGGCCTCCAAGGCAGTCTCTCCAATGTCAGTACTTCCCTCCTCTGCTTTCCCTCTTGGATATTTGGGAGAACACTGATGTCCCGCCAGTCCTTGATGAACTCAGGCTAGACATGGCAGTCTTACCCAAGATTGCCTGCTGTGTCCTCACTTTCTCCCTCCCCTTGTCTCTCGTTATTTTTCAAAGGGTTAGAAATCTGGTAGTTTTCTTGCTTTCTATCATCTTCTGCTTTTTGCCCTTGCAGGACACTCAGCACAGACACAATGAATGTCAGCTTATACAGCACCAGCTTTTGATTTTCCAAACTGGGATGTCCAGAAGTTCTACCCCTGCCACTGTACTTCTTTCTCACCATCTCTCGGCCTGTAAGGTTTTCTGTAGAGTGTTACACTACCTTTTGTCATAACTCAGTAAGCACTACATCAATAAAATCATTTCGACAGTTATTTTATTTCCATTGTATTTTAGAGCATGTAGCGCCCCTAACAGAATCCACCACTAGCCTAAAAAACAGGAGCTAAATGATCGACGTAAGACGAGGCCTCAAACACTTCATTTGCCTACCTAAGTAACTTGGTCCTACTGAGACTCAAAACATGAGATTTCTGGAATAAACAGGATCTAAAATCAAAAAACATGCTGCAAAAATGTACCAGGAACCAAAATAAAAAGTTAATCTCTTCAGTAAACAACGTGAAAAAGACTGACACCTACTAAGGCTGTTATGTTTTAGCCACGTTTCTATCCCTGGCTGGGGTTCAGATCTTTGTTTTATGTCCTTTTTGTCCACGTTTGATTCTTTGGTTTACATTACTATTGCTTGTGTTTATTATTTATCTTCTTTATTTATGTATCTATGCCTTATTTATGTTCCATATGTTTTGTGGGTGGTAATCGGAGAGGCGGGTACACCTGGCAATCACCGCCAGCCACTGCCCTCCAGCCTATAAATCCAGAGGGTCTCCCACAGTTCCTGGTGGTTCCCTCGAATGCACTTGTGAGTTTCAGTGAGTTTCTGTGTTTCTGCTGTACTTTTGATATTTCGAGATTTTTGACCTTCTGCCCTGTGTTTTGACCTTGCTTTTGGATTTGTAATTTTTGGGATTGTGTTTGCTTGGGATTGCCTTATTGTCTAGGCAAATCCTTTATGTCTCTGTTGGACAGAACGTTTTTGTGGAAATAAAACCTTCTTACTTATATAATGTTCTGTGTTTGCCCTTGTTACTACCCAGGTCTGATGGTTTTCCCCTCTACTGGGCATTATTGGAAGTCTTTGGAGCTACGGAACTTATTGGGACTTGTGTGCCAGGGGATTCCTACATCACAACAAAGGCAGCCTAAGAAAAATGAAGAACAAAAAGACTCTCAGCTAATGTTTGCTGCCTTTCCTGAGAAAATGGCTACTTTAAACACCACGTGTTTGTGCCCGTAAACTGAACATAACAGGTACGAGTGTTCGTGCCCCGTATGCCTGCCTTCATAAAGAAAATACAAAATACAAGAAGTTGATGGATTGATGGAGATAATTTCAACTTCCGCGAGACAGGACTTTTTGCCAAGAGATTTTGACAAGTCCCGCCCTCCTCTCAAACATTTACAACCACACCCACGGTCCAATCACTTCTCATTCGTGTGAATACTATTGTCAGACACAGTTCCTGCGCTCTCAGCTCCAAACGGGGTCGGAAATAAAGGACAAAAAGTACAAGACAAAGTAGAACGTCGTAAAGAGGTTCAAAAACATTGGTGCGATACACATGCAGAGCAGGTTAGAGATAATGAAACAACTAAAATTCAAAAGTCTCAAAAAACTGATAGTAAAGATCGCATTAGCGCTAAAAAAACGGAAATTATTACTCGGTGAAATAACGGAACAGCGAAAAGAGATTGATGGAAACATTTGGTTGTCTGCGAAACACTGGTGGTACCCTTGCCTTGGGAAACATCCTGCCAGCCAGCTACAGCTTTTTTTCTCTTCTTTGTTTGAACTAAATGATAATGGGCTGAGTCCTGCACAAAATGAGGAAGACACAATAAACATGAGAAAGATTTTGAGGAGAACACAACATTTAGCCTAGTTAAAGAAGAGTCATTAGATGCAAATCTCAACTAATGGAGAGCATTAAGGTTAGGGTTACAATTTAGACAGTAAAGGCGAGGGTTAATATAAACCATTAGCTTCTTGAAGCAGCATAACCTGATGTTCAGGAAACTACTGGGCTTAAGGAAGAAACCAGTTCTGAACTGGACGCCAAACCAAAGCAGGACACATCTGTCTAAATGCCTGTTTCCAGTCCCACTGGGCAAGTCTATAATTGCCAACAAGCCTAACCAGTATGTTTGTGGGATGTGATAGGAAGACCTCCACAAAGACCGAGGTAGGATTCACAATTCATGCCTTGAAGCTCTGAAATAGTAGTGGTAACCACTGTACAACCTTGCCACCCACAACATAAACAAAGAAACGAAGATCATGAAAGAGAATCAGAACATACATAGCAGATGAATTTGTTTCAACCAGTACCTGTGAACCGTTTACAGCCTTTCACATCTCCAGACCGTGGATCGGCTTCAGCAGTAATCAGTCCTTCTGGATGAGATTTTCGTCCAATTAGTGATTGCAATTTATTCTTGAAAATCTGTGTTGGCTGCAGTTGTGAAGGAATTTCAAGCTCTCGCAATTTTAACCTAATATTACAATAAGTAAAATAAATCTTCATCAGTACAACACAGAATTCTGTTGTAGCCAGTCTGGGTATGACCTATCATAACTGTTAAGGGGGGGCTAAAGTGAAGTATGAAAGAACATTCCTGCCGGCAACATATTGACAACGTACACAATTTAGAAGACAATGCATCCTTCCTTAAAACTTAATTAATATAGTACTCCCTAATCATGTAGATACTGCATGCATAGTAAGTCCTCTGCTAAATAAACTATTACTACTACAAATATTAAGAATTCATAGGCAAAATTATTGTTCTTATTATAATGTGAAGTTCAGAAACACTGGTGTACAAAAAGCCTCTGTTGTAATATAATCCAACTAAACAAGTACAATTTTTTAATGAAACATGGATTCTTATATTTACATATTTTTTTATTAATTGCATTACAAAGGCAAAATTAGCAAAGTGTAAGTCATTTGAAAATGCAGCTTTTATGTTCTTATATCTACACCTACACCTGCATCCCATATCTAAGATGTATAAGAACAATCATATTCATTTCCATCTCTCGTTATGTTAAATGTTTTTTCCACTATAGGGAGTTTTAGTCTATCCTAGTAGCATTAGGAACCAATCTTGGGTGTGATGCTTGTCTGTCACAATGAACTTGTATTTCTCTCTATTATAAAAGGAAATCCTGGGACAAGACTTTCTTGGAGATAATTTTAACTCCCGCGAGACAGGACTTTTTGCCAAGAGATTTTGACAAGTCCCGCCCTCCTCTCAAACATTTACAACCACACCCACGGTCCAATCACTTCTCAATCGTGTGAATGCTATTGTCAGACACAGTTCCTAAGCTCTCAGCTCCAAACGGGGTCGGAAATAAAGGACAAAGAGTACAAGACAAAGTAGAATGTTGTAAAGAGGTTCAAAAACATTGGCGCGATACACATACAGAGCAGGTTAGAGATAATGAAACAACTAAAATTCGAAAGTCTCAAAAAACTGATAGTAAAGATTGCATTAGCACTAAAAAAACGGAAATTATTACTCGGTAAAATAACGGAACAGCGAAAAGAGATTGAATATATGATGACAGAAGTATGTAGATATTGTTGGCTTTAAACTTTAAGTCAGAGACTTGTAGATTGTCTAATTCGTGTTGCCATCAGGGAAAAGTAGTGTTTCTTCCCAAGGAAGAGGCCTATCTGCGAGAATTTAAAGATTTGTTGTTTGGTGAAAGTGAATTCCACAAACGCGAGCGGCAGAGACACGAAGTGGCTGGTGCGTAGCGCAGGCCAGAGGGTTGGCAAGTGAAGCGAGCAGGGGGCGAAGCTCCCTAGTATTTCATAAAAATACTCCAGTCAAGGTGTGTCATATTCATGCTTTGGAATATGGTGGAATGCACAGGACACAAACTAGGGGCTCTGATTCCAGCCCTCCAGCTGACACACATGGTCAAAAATAAGCAATCATTTGATGCATTTATCAGTGACTCATTGAACTAAATTTCTATTCCTGTTAGAATATTTTTGTCATGTTTAAGCAATGATCATTATCTTCACCTACATTTCAGTTCCATTTTTTAATGATCTTTTTGTTCAATTTTGATTCTTTGATTATAATAGTTTATGTTAATATTAGTATTTCTTTTTATTGGTTGTTTAATAATTTCTTTTATGTCAGTTTGTTACTTAGTTTCAATGGGCATAGATTTGTTCTTTAATATTCTTTGTATCTGGTGTGGGGTTCCCCAAGAGGCGGGGCCACCTGTCCACCTCCATTGAAGTACTATAAAGGCTCATGGGAAATGGAGTCCCTCACTGTTCATTTCAGTGCACTCTGGTGAAGGTTGTAATTATTAGCTGTAAGTATTGTGCTCTTGTTTTTGTCCTGCTTCTACATTTTTTATTTTGCCTATTTTTTCTGTTTTGAGTATTTTTCTATTTTACTTTTAAGTCTGTAAATACTTATTTCTTTTATAAAAATTCTTTGTTTGCTCATTGTATCCTTTTACACCATGGTGACATTTTCCAGCAATTTCCACCTGAAGTGGGTACCGCAAAATAAAGCTTTATTGTTCTGAAAATAAAAGGCAGGACAGTCCATTTTTTACTAGAACATGACAGTGTGGTCTATGGCCGGCTTGTCATCCCGGCCAATACCCCCAGGCCGCCAGATGTAGCCCTCCCTGCAGCATGGAGGTGCCCCGAAGACCAGCAGGGAATCCTGGACAATGGAGTTTTCATCCACAGCCCTGCTGGATACCACAGGGGCCGCTAGATGGAGCTGCAGGGAGGAGCAAAGAATATTATTTGCCCTACGCCCCGGAAGTACGTCCGAGTCACATAGACAAGGGGAATGACGTGCTTCCGGGGTGAAGAAAAAGAAGAGTTTTGATCTGACCCAGAAGTGCTAAGAAGTCACATGGACTGAGGGTTCAGAAGCACTTCCGGGTCACAGTCTATAAAAGGACTGTGGCATTTCCCAGACGGCGAGCTGAGCTGGGTGAAAGGGTGGCAACGCATCTGGGAGTGGAGGATTGTTTATTGTATTTGTGATTAGTGAATTTAATGAGTGGAGTAGAGAGGAGGGTGCTTTGTGCCCTGTGCTGTATTAATAAAGTCTACTTTTGGACTTTTATCTGGTGTCTGGCATCTTGCACAAGGGTTCAAGGGAGCGATATCGCCCCCTATCTGTCACAACAGATAACTTCTCAAATACAATAGAATATGTTTTTGTATCAAATTTAAACATTCTTTGACTTAAAAACTGCTGTCAAACTAAAATAAAAATGAGGTGCTCAGAGTTATTGTTTTGTGACACATTATAGTTCATGTAACAGTAAGTTATTTGAATTCTGAGGTGTTCTCGGACATGTCAACTGCATCAAGTTTTACGTGGATGGCACAAAAGAATAAATACTCATAGCATTTGGCACCATGTGTGTCCTTTTCACGCCAAAAAGTTCTGCAAACAGGTATCCAGGTTTATAACTAAGTTTATAATTATTTTATTGCAAAAACAAGCCTGTTGCTTCTGTGCAATGCAGCCAAAAGTCTGCTCTGTGGCCCAGCTCTCGTGCTCACATACACTCTGCTGCTCCACCTGCACTTTAAGGGGGACCGTTAGGGCTCCACATGCCCAGATACGGACTTGCACACATTATTGAAATGATGAGACTCTCTGCTGACCAACAGTAGAACTATATTGAGTGTATGACCCTATGAGTTAGAGATAAAGATCTAGAATGCTAACATGAAACCAGCCAAAGGTAGCCTGTTGTCACATATTATTTGGAGGATATCTCATGATTGCACAATGCTGTGTTTGAGCAGGACAGTCTACTGTGCTCTTGTGCCGCTTTTTGCTCTTTGCTGGTGTTTTGGGGGGCAAATTGTGAGATCGCACAGAAAAATCAAAAGAGCGCTTCTAACAGTGTTTCCAATTTTTGAGTTGTTGACAGCTTATGCTTGCTCGATTTGAAGGTTCATTGCTTTGGTTAGAAGCTGCTTGGCTATTTAGGATCAGACCACATGTGAGCTGGTGCTGAAAAGTTGTGGAAATAAAGGGGAGACCAAGACACTGAAAAAATAATAATTGAACAGATTTTTCCATGATGGTAAATCTTGCTTCAATGAGTTCAAGTTTCATTTTGCCAAATTTTGTGTTTTGATTCTTTGTTCTTTGCTAATGGCCTTGCTCTCTAAAATGATTTTATTTATTAGACTAAACTGGATATGGCATTAGGTTCCTCCTTGCATCTGATGTTACCGGGACAGAATGTGCAACCCTGTAATACAATAATGGAAAACGCAGTTGCTGGAAAAAGTGAAACACTATACTATAGGTAATGATTTCTCAAACAGTGATAAGCGCAGCAAAATATGATATCACTGTCAAATGTGTTACTCTGCTGTCTTGTTTGATTGTTGGTCTAAATTCACCGATTTCACAACACAGCTCAAAATATACTTACCTAGGAAGGTTAAAAGTAGTCTGACAGTAAAAGTTGTAAGCTAGACCAAGAGAAACTGCCATCTTCCAGTCGCCAAGAGTGTGAGCAAACCAAACGGCTTCAGGTAACAACCCACCAATAAGCAGTAAGTCCAAGGCATACTCGACCGTCCAGACGCCGGAGAGGTGCTGATCACGTACAATCCTGGCCAAGTAGGAGTGCTGCAATGGGATTACTCGAGGAAGGCAATCTGAATGACAGAAAAGAAATAGAAGAGAGAGAAAAAAGGCAATAATGAAAGTCAAAACAAAAGAACATCCATATTCAGCTATGTTACATTTGTCTAGTCGTGAGTCACCACTTTGGTCAATGTAACCAGTCCACTAGTGGACAAACACCCCCATTTTCATTTATGCCAACTACCAAATACAGAATGATCCTCCCTGGAATGGACTGAAGGTGTTTTTTTGTTTTTTACGTGGGTGATTTCTCACCGGTTTCTGTTTCTGTGTGATTACATTATTGTATTATCTACAGCAGATGTGACATGAAACACCACTTTTCTTTTTACCCTTCTGAAATCAGTCTGTTGGACTCCACTGTGCTGTTGTTTCTCTCCTTCCATTTGATTTTCTTCTTTACACATTCCATTGCTCCCTGTTGTTATCCGGCCTTTTCAAGTTTCTTCATAATTCTTCTCCTTTATTTATTACTACTTATCTTTCTCCTCAGTTTCTTTGTTGCTCTAAAAAGCACATTGTTATAGTGCATGCTGTTAAGCCACTATATGGATTGAAATGCTGTATTCAGAATATGAATAATCAATATGAATCTGCGTCTGATTATCTTAAGACTAATGTTCTTCAAAGATCACTGCCTGGGGCCACTAAAAAAGGCACAACAGGTAGACAGTAAAAATACTGCACATTATAGACTCGAGAAACGAGAAGGAACACATTGTTAAAAGAATTTAGCAATTATTGTGAACTTGTTACTGTCAACACCCACGGAGTGCAGAAAAGACTAAACAAGTCAGACAATGTATGCATAGTGTAACTTTAAGGCATATCTGGAGACTTCAATAGCTGATAGATTGAGCAGTTCTCAGTTTTCTAGTTACTTCATTAAAGAATTTGCTACCACAATTTTGGTATTTACATAGTTTTAAAACAGCAGCTCATATTCAAAAATACCAGTGATAATAGAATATAATTACTTCTATTAGTAGTGTACATAACATTCATTTTAATACCATTTTTCAATATCATGCGGCTGAAATTTTTTTCATAGACAGCACAGTCCAACTCAAGAAATGAAAAGATTCATACACTGTTGTGAGTTGTTTTGATGTGGAGTGTCTGTGACTCACTGGAGTTTAAATTTCTAAAACATGTATTTTTTCCAAAGAAGAACCCAATGGATATTTAAAATCTGTACTGAAGTCCAATCTAAAATTATTGGCTTCATCCCAACAGATACCAGGTCTTTGTGGCGCTTTGCAGGTATACAGGTACCAGTCATAAAATTCAAATATCATGACAAAGTTGATTTATTTCAGTAATTCCATTCAAAAAGTGAAACTTGTATATTATACTCATTCATTACACACAGACTGATGTATTTCAAATCTTTATTTCTTTTTCTATAACTGACAACTAATGAAAGTCCCAAATTCAGTATCTCGGAAAATTAGAATATCAATTAAGACCAATGCAAAAAAAGGATTTTTAGAAATGTTGGCCAACTGAAAGGTATGAACATGAAAAGTATGAGCATGTACAGCACTCAATATTTAGTTGGGGCTCCTTTGGCCTGGATTACTGCAGCAATGCGGCGTGGCATGGAGTCGATCAGTCTGTGGCACTGCTCAGGTGTTATGAGAGCCCATGTTGCTCTGATAGTGGCCTTCAGCTCTTCTGAATTGTTGGGTCTGGCGTATTGCATCTTCCTCCTCACAATACCCCATAGATTTTCTATGGGGTTAAGGTCAGGCGGGTTTGCTGGCCAATCAAGAACAGGGATACCATGGTCCTTAAACCAGGTACTGGTAGTTTTGGCACTTTGTGCAGGTGGCAGGTCCTGTTGGAAAATGAAATCTGCATCTCCATAAAGTTCGTCAGCAGCGTCGGAAGCATGAAGTGCCCTAAAACTTCCTGGTAGACGGCTGCGTTGATCTTGGACCTCAGAAAACACAATGGACCAACACCAGCAGATGACATGGCACCCCAAACCATCACTGACTGTGGAAACTTTACACTGGACCTCAAGCAACGTGGATTCTGTGCCTCTCGTCTCTTCCTCCAGACTCTGGAACCTTGATTTCCAAAGGAAATGCAACATAACTGTGGACCACTCAGCAGCAGTCCAGTCCTTTTTGTCTTTAGCCCAGGCGAGATGCTTCTCACGCTGTCTCTTGTTCAAGAGTGGCTTGACACAAGGAATGCGACAGCTGAAACCCATGTCTTGCATACGTCTGTGCGTGCTGGTTCTTGAAGCACTGACTCCAGCTGCAGTCCACTCTTTGTGAATCTCCCCCACAGTTTTGAATGGGTTTTGTTTCACAATCCTCTCCAGGGTGCAGTTATCCCTATTGCTTGTACACTTTTTTCTACCACATCTTGTCCTTCCCTTCGCCTCTCTATTAATGTGCTTGGACACAGAGCTCTATGAACAGCCAGCACCTTTAGCAATGACCTTTTGTGTCTTGCCTTCCTTGTGCAAGGTGTCAATGGTCGTCTTTTGGACAACTGTCAAGTCAGCAGTCTTCCCCATGATTGTGTAGCCTACAGAACTAGACTGAGAGACCATTTAAAGGCTTTTGCAGGTGTTTTGAGTTAATTAGCTGATTAGAGTGTGGCACCAGGTGTCTTCAATATTGAACCTTTTCACAATATTCTAATTTTCCGAGATACTGAATTTGGGACTTTTATTAGTTGTCAGTTATAATCATCAAAATTAAAAGAAATAAACATTTGAAATACATCAGTGTGTGTGTAATGAATGAATCCAATATACAAGTTTCACTTTCTGAATGGAATTACTGAAATAAATCAACTTTGTCATGATATTCTAATTTTGTGACCGGCACCTGTATACTGTTAAGTGTCAGAGAAATACTACAGCGTTATAATAATGTGATAATACAGTTGAAAGGTTGTTTTTAGTGTAACATGAAAGCTGAGTACATGTTTAGCCACTGTAGAATAAAGTGAAACCAAGCTACCTTTCATATATTTCTACATAAGTTAAGTTGCTTACATTTTTTACTTTTATGGACATGCACATCATGTCACATCCCTGCTTCAATTTCAAGGAGCAGTAGAAGTGAGCTGCTGTGACTGAGCTTTGCATAAGATGCAGTGCAGCTACAGGGACAAGTACATGATGGAGCAGAGGCAGAAAGCATATAACAACACCTCCCACTGCGTTCTAGTATAGTAAGAGACGATACTTACCACGTTCAGTGATGAATAACTAATATCAGTAGTGAATTGACTAAATAATTATCAGTCTAACGTTATACATTCCTTAACTTTTAACACTCAGTCACCCAGCCTCATCTGACCCCTACCCATTTAGTGTCTTGCAGTTGTGTACTTGCTTAAGTGGCCAAGACTTCAGGTGTTTCAAAATTTTGTCATCAGAAGCGACTTTTGAATAAGAAAATAATAATTAAAATATACAAGTTGAAGTAACCTCTCTCAAGATAAAATTGAAACAGTCAAATCATTTATAGTTGAAGTCATGTTCACATGAATAAATTCACGTGTGTGTTGCAGAACTTGTGTCCTGCGTCGGTCTGTGTCAGGTTTGGGGAGCAGGATCGCCCCCTGCTGGCCATATTTGAACAAGGCAAGACTTACTCGAAATGGGATATCACTCCTTCTCAAAGCACCAGATACACAGCCTTCTATAAATGCTGAAATGGGGTAAATGGGGCAAAGTTACAATGTCTTTGCTTTCAAAATAGTTGAACTACCTACCTGGCTTGCCTTGCAATGGTGGCAAAATGTCCACATGGTGTGGAGGAAGCACAAAGAGAGGCCGATTGGTGAAATAGGCCACCATGAATCTAGCCATTGACTGGATCACAGCACATGCAGCTTCATTGTTGATGTTACAAAGAGGCCATCTGTCATGGAAGCAGCATTCATCTGTTAAAAAGATACAGATAACAGATAAAAGGAGAAAAACAAAAGAATCGCAAATGGTAAGATACTGTGAGAGCAGTCGAGTAAAGGATCTCAAAGCTAATTATTGGGCCGTTCATTTGTTTGGTTTTGACGCCATTTTTATTGTTTTTAATTTTGCTCTTCATCATCCCTAAAGAATAGGAATGTCATAATGTCTAGCATTACAATTTGGTAATTAATTGAAGCAGTAGGCTCGGAAAACATTACCACTGTTTTTAAATTCAAGTAATCTTTTCAGCTTTAACCTGAAATTATTTTTCCTTGTTCCAGTATTAGGTTTCATGACTGTACCTGCTAATGTGTGAACGTCTTCCGAGTAGAGCCGAGAATGATGAAGCACCCATCTGGCTAATCGGTCACACAGCCCATGGGCTGCTCTCAGGTTATAGTGGTAGAGGTGACAATACAGAATAGAGAGGCAGTAACGGGTCTGCAGGAAACGTGTTCGACCGCCGCCTACAGAGAAATGGCAAAATAGGGCGTAAAGATCAGGAACTTGTGAGTCTGCCAATGACCCCTTTCAGTTAGACTGCAAATATCAGATACAGCAGTCAAAAACATTAGTGTGGGAAAAGATGAAAATGACTTTATTTTGGAAAAATGCAAATTGATAATTATAGTATAGTCCAGATTTCATCAGTAATGTCATTAACAATTACACACAACTAAAACAATACAAAAGAAAAGAACAAACTGATGTGTGTCTTTGTGGGACCTTAAAATAGGACTACCTGACCATCTAGTTATAATGGCTAACCAGTAAAATGTATTTATTTTACCTACTGTATTAGCCTTAGTATTTATTATTGTGTACTCTCCCCTCAGACACCATGTGACTAACCACAGATTTCCTGCTGTGTTTCAAAAGGCAGTTTTCATTGTATATTTCAGATAAGTCCTTTATTAGATCATCTGCAAGATATTACTATGAGGATCATATACAATTTGATTTAAAAGAACAAAATACAAGGGTAAAGGAAATTAGAAAATTACGCATTAATCGCAACAGATATTGATGGTTGACCAGATTGAGCTTTGCCAGTTACACATGTTCTTCCTACTTTAAACCATTCTACCCATTCATAAATGTTTCTTTGAGTCATGCTGTTTTCACTTCCATACTGAGCCAACATCCTTCTGTGAATTTCACTCCATGTGAGCAAAGAAATCTCACTACAGCATGTCGTTCAACAATGGAGCAATCCCACAGCAATGTGTCCATGGTTGACCTTGGCTTCAACTTGACTAATGGCAGAGCGCTGTGCGTGTTTGAACTACTCATAAGCCATCACAAACATGCATCAGCTTCTATCCGTTGTCTTTACTTTTTGATTTACTCTCGCATGTTAGAGCTGGAGAGAAGGACTTTAGGGACTTTCAGATTTTGACTTGATGTTGTTTTAGACAATCGAGATGAATAAAATCAACAATCTTGTTGGGTGGATTGCCTGTCCTTGTCACCATTGTCCCAGTGTCACAGGTTTCCAAAAAGACCCTAGCATTATTTTATTGGCAGGCCATGCACACAGTGCATACAAAGTATAGGAGAATTTCCAGAGTATCCGCGAAATCCTTTTGCTTTAAAATACATTTGCTCATGAATGCAAAAATAGAATTTTCCTTTGTCAAAAATAGCAAAACAAAATTCAAAAGTACTTAATGAGCAGACACGGCAGCTTGTAAGAAAATGTCCTATCTGTTCATTCAGCTGTAGTTGATATGGCTTATTCCAGCTCTAGATAGCTGGGGTACAAAGCAGGAGTTAACCCTGGATGAGGAACCAGACTATGTCAGACAAAATTTTACCGAAAAATATGCTGCACTATAAATGAAACATACTGTAGATCCTGAAGCCCACAATAAAGCCATATAAACTGTTATCAGCCTTTTGTACACTGTAACATGTTCACTTCATCAGCCATGGTTGTGAAGAATTCAACACTTCCTTATGTAACTGGATTCTGGATTTTCTGATTTAGAGACCCCAGAAAGTCAGAAACACAATCTTCAGTACCATCACGATAACCCCTGGCACCACCCCAGGGCTATGTACTCGGCCCATTTCTGTTCACTTTGCTGACTCACAACTCTAATACCATCATTCAGTTTGCTGACGACACAACAGTTGTGGGTCTCAACAGCAATGGGAATGAGTCATCTTGCAGAATGGAGATATGACAATTGCTGGACTGGTGTGAATGCAACACTGTTTCTTAATATAGACAAGAGATGATTGTTGACTTTAGAAAGGTCAATGCTGTCCACACCCCACTGCACATCAAGGGCTTTGCTGTGGAACTGGTCATGAGCATGAAATTCCTTGGTGTACACCTGACAGTTGACCTTACTTGATCAATTAACACCTCCTCCATAGCCAAAAAGGCACAATAGCACCTCCACTTCCTTCAGTTGCTGAAGAAAGCAAGCATTCCTCTCCCAATTCTCAACACAATCTACAGGGGCACCACTGAGAGCATTCTGAGCAACTACATCACTGTCTGGTTTGGGAATTGCAGCATCTCTGACCATAGAACATAAGAGATTTGACAAATGAGAGGTACCATTCAGTCCATCAAACCTGCGTGTTTATCTAATAGCTAAGCTGTCTCAATATGTTATCTAGATTTTTCTTGAACGTTGCCATAGCCTGTCTTTTATTGTTTGAAAAGATGAGATCTACATAGGCATCAACAGTTGTTGGGCTTGAGACAAACTGGGTGAGAAAACAGTCATTTGCCATCTGCACCATTTCAGTTTCCTCTTTTGTATTCCCGACACGGGCTTCTCAATCGATGTTTGGAAACCTGAAATCACCCATGACCACTGCATCATGTTTGTTGCACATAGATCTTATTTAATTAAATAATATGTTATTATTTAACATATCAGAATTTGGTGGCCTGTAGCAAACTCCAAAAAGCAGGTCTCTGTCTTTCTTCCTTACTAGAATATCCCACAGTAATCCTGACATGTTTCCTTCTTCCATCTTAAAGAAGTAGGCCTGAATTGTGGCCTTCGATGATATCACTTCCGGTCCCGCCTCTGAGGACATCATTTCTGGTCCAGCCTATGACGATGTCACTTCCTACACTGGCCTTTAAAGCGGCCATCTTATCTCTGTACCGTCAGTTCAGTTGTGGACTCCAATCTGGAAAGATCTTGTATATCAATTCTTAAATCCATTTTGCAGCCAGGACATATTATACAGGTGGCTGCCCCAAACCTTCTTAATGTCTTATCATGTTTTTTGTGACAAGCTGCATTACTTATTTACTACTATCTATTTCAAATTATTACTATCTATTCACTTACCTAGTATTTATTATTTATCTATTTATAGTATACGAGGTGTGGCAGAAAAGTAATGAGACTGGCACCACTGCAAGCGATCTGGCAACGCTGCGCTGTTGTCCTTGATAGATCACGTGTATCCGTACCCTCCCAAAGCTCAGTGCGAGTTTCAACTCCTTCCGTTAACTACGTGATTTTTGTGACTGCTATTAGCGAAGTTGTGTTTTTGGTTGTGCGTCACGCAAAATGGAACAGCGGAATTTGGAGCAACGTTGTGCCATTAAATTTTGTGTTAAGCTTGGAGGATCGGCAAGAAAAAGGGTCATTCGTGTGAGATCAGACATTGCAGACAAATGGATGCTCCATCATGACAACGCCCCATGTCACACTGCCCTCTCCTTAACAGAATTTTTGACCTCAAAAGGCATTCCTGTGGTTCCCCAGCCCCCTTATTCACCTGACCTCAGTCCGTGTGACTTTTTCCTTTTTCCTAAACTGAGAAATGTCCTCAAAGGACGTCATTTCGGGACTTTAGAAAACATCCAAAAGAGTGTAACGGACATGCTGAAGACCATACCGGTTGAAGACTTTCAGCGCTGCTACCAACAGTGGGAACAACATCTCCATCGGTGTGTAGCTGCCCAAGGGAACTACTTTGAAGGGGATAACATTGATGTTTGAAAAAAATAAAAACTTTGGTAAATAAAAAATCAGTCTCATTACTTTTCTGCCACACCTCGTAATGTAGTTCTTTTACTTCTCTTGCACTTGTCCTGTATGTATGTGCATGTTGCACTGCAGTCGTGTGGATGTTACTTTGTACCGCTGTATGCTGCAATGTCGTGAATGGATGGTGCGGCAATAAAGCCACTTGACTTAATTTTTAGTGAATTCTTTATGAAATTAAAAAGACTAGGAACAGTATTTCCAAATTAAACTCTTTTGTTATAAAAATAAATGACACTTTATTACCTTTTTCTGTCTCCTTTTGAAGTGAAGACCACCAAAATTTCAAAGCATCTGAGTAGGAGCCAAAGAGAAAGTGCTCTTCCCCTGACAAAGAAAGAAAGTAGTTGGTCTGCAAAAACAGTCATAGCTAACTGCAAAAGAAGTGCATTTCAAGTTACTGCAGGAATACAGTATGCTCTTTGCACAACACAGACTCAGGCAGCTGGATTAGAAAATACACTGTAGATCTTACATGGAATCGGTTCATGATCTGGTGGGTTACTGGCAAATTTGTTTTAATCCCTGCCTGATGCTTGTAAACAAAACTGTGACAATTTCATTCTGGATGCTGATGCCAAAGAAATTTTGTCCACTGAGTCAATAAGATCTTTTCAGGCACCAGTCAAACCAACAGGGGATCTCTTAAGGCTACAGTAAAAACCATGATGGCTGCCAGCAAAAACAGTAAAAGATGTCAAGCCCGGTTGGATCCACTCTCTGCCCAACTAAAAACAACCTTATCCGAACTGAGTACTGAGGTGTTTGACTGATTGTGGTAAGCTAGTCCTTCAAACTCTACAGTATGACACATCATTTTCACCTCACTGTTTTGTTTAACATATTTTTGAATGTGTATAAAGGAAAAACTTAAATAAGGTTACCTCTAATGGAGTTCAGTTTCCTCATGCCTCCAAGTGACATGCCTGATGTCTGTAATGCTGTCTGAATCTGGGCAATAAGGCAAGAACTCCAGTATTCCTCATGTTTCGTATCATCCGGCTGTTGCCCATCGGTTACAAGAGATTTATGAAGAAAAGACCGATAACGGAGTGCCTGCTGGTACAGTATTTTCCAGACAGCCGCTAGCCTGGGCGAATGTAAAACATGAAGCTTAGGTGTTTAAAACTGAAACACAGAATAATAAAGATTTTTTATTGTGTTCAGTGAAATTACTTATGATTGCTTTAAAATCAATTCAATTTTTTTGTCAAGAAAACCCCCATATATAATATAACACTAGACTTGTCTTGATGTTATCGAAGACATGCTTTCTGAGGATCCCCCCTATTTTTGGCCCTCTAGTCCCAGAAAACTCTCCTTTTTAGGTCATTTTTGGACAATATTTTTTGCAATAAATTACATCCTTGTGGTAAAGAGTAAAGCAGTAGATGTCTTCAGCAAAAATGATCAGAAGGACTTGAAGTTGTGCATGCCACATCGACCAACCCCAGGGGTTCACCCCTAATGAGATATGAGGGGTCACAAAACCTTTCACAAAACTTCTAAAAAATGGGTGTGGGTAATATAGGCATGTGGAGTTTTATGCTACTTTGAAGTCACGGACCACAAATATGATATGATATATATGATATATTTTTGATATCTGATACTGGTGGTCCTACAACACTGAGACCAACTCCCAGAAAGTAAAAATGGCACATTTCAAACACAAGCATGTGGGATATCGATTTAGACTGTCAAGGTCAGTCATTACAAATATGATTTGTATGATAAATGATATTTTTGATCCTTTGTTAGGGATCTAGTCCTTTATCTGAAAAATTACAAGTTTCTGTTTCATTGGAGAATATTTAGACTTTCAACATGTGAACTGAAGCACACTTTGTAATAATTCAAATATTTGATTCAACTAATCTTATATAATATATACTTCTACCTAATGAAGTAAATGATTACATTTCTTATGAACAATTAAGACAGCTTACCTTAATTCAGACTTCTTTTTTTCCTATTTTTGTTTCAATTAAAATGATCTCATCTTACAAAGTTTTCTTTTTTTATTTAGCATATCAGCTGTTTAGATTTACCTTTGCAGTTTACTACTGGATAAATGTCTGACTACCAGTGACCCTGACTGGGAAGAAAACTTTCAGAACTTGCTTTCTACAGGATCACAAATTGGCTGAAGCCTATCCAGGCTGGAATGTGCAAATTGCAAGAACCAACTCCATGATAAGGGATGCCACCCAAGGGCACAGTTATGCCTACATTCATACTGCCAGGTCTGCACTCCCAGTCAGTCCAACAGCAATTCCTCAGACTTTGGCAGGAACACAGAACCTCCACACAGAAAGATCTCTCAGTGTCAACTAATAAGCCCAAGAAGATGCATGTGGATCCAGAACAGCAGAGGGCTGAGGACAGGGCCTTGTGGAGCATCTTGAGTGACAGGTGCTAAGCTGCACCTGCTGTTTCTAAGACAGACAGATTTTTGCCTCTCAGGTAATGGGACTTATACCACTAGAGAGCAGTGCCAGAGGTGCCTGGCATTCTGGTTTCATGACTTTGCAATTTGAATATTGAATTTGAATATTGAATTGATATCTGAATTTGAATCTGGGCTGCTGGGATCAGAAGAGGCCAGCAGGAAAGTTGAAAAGAAGGGCCTGGAGGAGCAATGGGAGATCAGTGTTTCTGAGTATCCTGTCCAACGTGTCGTCTGAAAAGTCAATTGCGGCCTGGATCATTAGGATGAATGGACTGTCTCGTGGCTGCCTGTCGTGTGTATAGTGGTGGATTACTTGTCGTGCGTCTTCAAAAGGAGCGCTCCTGCAAATCTCACTCCTCACTGCTCAGGACTACCGGTAGGCGTGTTTCACTCATTTACTACGGAAGCTGTTCTCGGGGTTGTCATTGTCACACCAAACCATTTCATCCACTTTTGCTGTATTGGACTGTATAAGGACCTTGTTGTGAGTGTTTATTGTCGTGGTTCATTGTTATGTTACAAATGTATTGCCACAGGGTTAAAAGGGATTGTTGTTGTTGTGTATTGAGTTTTCATTTAATATATTATTTATTCATTCGTTGGTTTTGTGTCTCTGCTTGTAAGTGTGTGTGGGTCAGGCTAAGACTGGGTGCGTCCCTGGAATCTCCACCAAAAAAATAAGGAGAAAAACATTTGGAGGGCACACAGTGCCTATAAAAGTATTCACCCCCATGCAAGCTTTCACAATGTATTATTATACAACGTTGAATCACAGTGGATTTAATTTGGCTTCTTTGACATCTATTACACAAAAACACTGTTTAATGTCAAATTGCAAACAGATTGATTACAAATATAAAACGCAAAATAATTGATCACATAAATATTCATCCCCTGCATCTGGAAGGTCCAACTTGTGGTCAGTCAGTATGGTGGCCTAGCCTACACAATGAAGATAAAAAAGAACAGTCCAAGCAACTATGCGAAAAAATGATTCAAGAGCACAAGTTAGGAGATGGAGACAAGAAAATATCCAAGTCACTGAATATCTCAGATGAATCATTAAGAAATAGAAGGACTATGGCACAGCTGTACATCTGCCTAGAGCAGACCATCCACAAAAACTGAGTGATCATGCAAGAAGAAGACTAGTGAGGGATGCCACCAAGGGACACATGAGGACTCTGAAGGAGCTACAAGTTACAGTGGCTCAGACTGGGGAGACAACAATGGTGCTTCACCAGTCACAACCTTATTAGCCAATTGAAAGCCACTGTTAAAAAAATACACCCTTGACGTCTCAGGTAGAATTTGCCAGAAGTCACATGGGAGACTCTCAAGTCAGATGGAAGAAGGTTATATGATCAGACTAAACATCATGTTTGGGGTAAACCAAACACTGCACATTATCTAAAACACACCATCCCACCTTAAATGCATAGAGCTGGCAGCATCATACTCTGGGGATTCTTCTCTGCATCAGGCTCCGAAAGGCTTGGGAAGGTAGAGGGCAAAATGAATGGCGAAGTCAGAGAAATCCTGAAAGAAAACCCGATGCAGTCTGCAAGAAACCTGTGCCTTGGGAGAAGATTTGTTTTCCAGTAAGACAAAAACCCCAAGCGTAAAGTTAAAGCCACACAGGAATGGCTTAGAAGCATTCAAATCCTGGAGTGGCCGAGTCAGTGTCCACATCTCAATCAAATGGAGAGTTTGTGGATGGATTTGAAAAATGCTGTTGACTCACAATCCCCAGGCAACCCGTCAGAGCTTGAGAAGTTTTGCAGAGAAGAAGGGAGAAAAATGGCAGAGCTGATAAAGAGAGAAACCTGTTTGCACAGACTGAAGGCTGTCATGGCTGCCAAATCTACTAAATACTGACTTTAAGGAGGTGAATACTTAGGCAATTAATTATTTTTGTCCATCCATCCATTATCCAACCCGCTATATGCTAACTACAGGGTCACGGGGGTCCGCTGGAGCCAATCCCAGCCAACACAGGGCACAATGCAGGAAACAAACCCCGGGCAGGGCGCGCGCACACACACACACCAAGCACACACTAGGGACAATTTAGAATCGCCAATGCACCTAACCTGCATGTCTTTGGACTGTGGGAGGAAACCCACGCAGACACAGGGAGAACATTAATTATTTTTATGCTTTTTGTAATTATTTGCTTCCATGTGACTCCATTTTATCCATCATGTGTACTGTTAAGATCAAAGAATCCTTCTTCATTCAGAAGATGCTACAACATGTCAATATTAAAATTAATTTTCTCCAAACTCATTTAGTTCTCCTAAAGAAACCTTTGAAAGGCAGAAGGGGGCTTTGCTGCTTTGAAGTGGGCACATTCAGGAATTAGAAAGGTTTTTGTGTTACCTTTGGGCGCATCATTGTGTCTGGAGTTAAATGCTCCCATTCTTCTATATTTTGTATGAAAGTTTTCTGCAATTTTTCATTTTATTTTCATTTAGTAGTCCCAAATTGCACCTGATGTTTATGATTTTTTCTGGTTTTACTTAAAAGATTCTTTTCAGTATTAACTTTATTTTTTTACCTAGTTCTATCAGATAATTTTATTGAAACTTTACACTGGCCATCCCAGGACATCTCTAACTGCTTCAAAAAAGTTACCTTTTTTAGGAAGTTTAAAATAATAAAAAGTGTGAACACACCTGTCGGAAGGTTTCTGTTGTGTATCCACCTGTTGAGGTGCCACTACAGAGAAGTTGATAGATTTCTCCAAGTCAAGGCCCTCCTGTAGAAATGGAGTTGAGAACATATCCAACCGTGCTCCATTGGATGCCAGCTGACTTTGAGCAGTATATATCACATTTAGATGCTGGGATGTCAGCTTCAGAACAAAGAGTGCATTTGCTAGGGCTTGAGGAGAAGAAAGACCACTCTGTGGGAAAACAAACAGTTTCACGATTTCCCTTGCCAGTTCCACAGTGACACTAAGGCACTCCTTGTGAGTCATGTCCCAGTAAAGAACAGTTAGGAAGTATCTAAAAATCTGGAGAATCGGGTACATCCACGCATCTCTTTTCAGCGTCTTATTCTGATCCATCTTATTCTTCAGTTTTAGAGAAGCAGGAAGGGGAAGTTCCAAAAATTGACTAAGGTGGGCTAAATGGACAAGGCAATGGATGGCGTCTTTTAAAAGTGACCTCTTCCTCTCAATTCTGCCAATGGAGACTCCCACACTCCATACCATCAGGAGGTTCTTCTGTATGAGAGGAATCTGTGCAGATGTGTCACTGCTTTCAGCGGTCAAGTCTGTGATTGCATGGATGGTGTCAAACATAGAGGCAAACTCGATACGTCCACTCAGCACGTCTGGGGCAAAATCACAAAGGCTCAGGCTGTCTTCATTGGATTCATCGCCACTGCACTGCATACAGGAGCAAAAGGGGTCATATAAGAATATAGCACTTGCAAATGTTACAGTAGCACTACAAAATAAATAAAAGGGAAAAATATTACAAGGTCTGACATAAATTTTAAAACAGGCATTTAGAACAAAAGATAACCAGTGTACAATGGGAGCAGCGGCAAGTTAGATGAATTGCTTAAGGGAATCTTCTGGTTGAGACTGAATTAGAGGCTTGATAGCTTTGAGACAACATCAAGAATATTACAGCACACATTTATTTATTAATTTATTTGATTCATTTCTAAACCTCAATCCATGTTAACAGAGGCTCATGTAAGGCGCAAACAAACCCTGGATAGGGTGCCAGTCCATCACAGAGGAAATTCACTAAAAAACACCAAGTCGTGTTAGTGTTGCCACTCAGGTTGAACACACGTATAGGATATGAGTGACAATTAGGTCATCCAGCGGAAGTGAACACAAACATGCAAAAAAGAACCAAGCCATGTGCTCAGACAGTGTCTGCACCTGGTCTCTCTATTATAAAAAAAAATCCTGGAAAGGAAAAGCAGGGCGACGAGGCGTAATCTTCTCGGAAGACACTTAAAAGACCCGCGAGACGCAAACAATATCAAATAAGAGAGCACAGCCAGCAAACACTCAGTCATGTAAAGGCATGTAGCATACACAGATCCTGTGCTCTCAGTACATATAAAGCGTATAAGGACAATACGTTCTAGATGAAAATTCAACGACTAAGCAAACAAAAAAGAGCAGCGTGGATAAAAGAGACCCAAAAGCGTTGGAGAGAAAAAAAGGCAGATAAGAGATTATGAAAGCAGTGGAATTCGAAAGGCTCAAACAAACGATGGCGCGATACACGTGCAGAGAAAGGTAAAGAATATGAAAGCAGTAAAATTCGAAAGTATTGTAGTATCCCAGCCAGGTGGAAGCCTTTTTTGTTTTAAGTGACTGTTAGGTCCGATTGAGGGAGGGCGGAGTACAGCACAGAAGACTGATAGCGAGGTATTGATTGATACGGTAAGGGGGGGGCAAGACCCGGGGGATGAGGGGTTGGAGAGGGGGCTATAAAGTGGTGTTTGGGGTTACGAAGTCGGCGATTGTTCAAGTAAAACTTTTGTGACACTTTATTACGTCGGTCGCTACAGTATCAAAAAAAAGATAGTAAAGATCGCATTAACACAAACAAAAGGAAATTAATCATCAGGACCAGGTGTCATTGAAAAAATAGCAGGACAAAGTGAGGTCAGAAATAAAAGGCAAAGAGCAGAAAACAAAGTCTTTTCGCCTTTGCATCATTCAATGCACAAAAAGTAGATTTACACAATAATGGACCATATGCTATGAGAATCTGCGGTCCCACAACAGTTAAAGTGATGACAAGTTTCATTTCAAAGAAAACACCATTCGGTCAGATGTATATTTATGATCACGAAGAAGCGATCACAATGCAAGCAGCAGAGACACGAAGTGGCAAAAAGGACATCAGCTGTACAGGCTTTAAAATGATTGATGGGGAACGCGACAGCAGCTGCCCCCCCCTTGACAACGCGAGCAGCATTATATGTCCTGCAAGAAAAAGATTTAACTACACCCAGGGCAGGAAATAAAGGACAAATATTGTTTTTATAACGTCACGCGAGACAAGGCAGTGAGCCATCATTTAAAACAAGTCCACGAACATTGTCTTTTATTTCTCTTTTCTTCATCATGTAAAGCGCTTTGAGCTACATTATTTGTATTATTGTGCTATATAAATAAATGTTGTTGTATCTAACCTAGCAGTTGTTGGATTGTTTTCGGCAGAAACGCATCATGTGCTCCCAGCTCTTAAAACAACGACATGTGACAAGCAGAATAGGCAGCTCGCCAGTAGCAGAAAGACAGCAGATGATCCAACAGCATCTCCCTAGCGTGTGTTCGATCCCCCCCCCACCCCCCGCCTTGCTGCATTACACGCCCTGCAAGAAAGAGATGTAACCACACCCGGGGCCGGAAATAAAGGACAAGTCTTGTTTTTACAAAAGGTTTTAAAGTAAAAGTGAATATAATGCATATGTAACAATTACCATGAAAATAGCAATCTTTTTAAATTGTACATCCAGTAAACCAAACACGGGGGTGGGCGAGCGAAGCGAGCAGGGGGCAGAGCCCCCTAGTTTCAAATAAAAAAAACACTCTAGAACAGGAAAGTTAGAATTCTGTTCTGTTTTTTTTTAATTGACTATGTTTTTGTACTGACTACAGATATTGTGTAGTCTATTTATTTCACAGTTAAATGTAGTTATGTGTTAATGATCCCAGGAGTTCCCTGACAATTCTCCATCTTTGTAGGTTACTGGGTCTGAATAACTCTTAACAACCAATAGACCCAAACAGTCCTGACATTCTTGTTCTAAAGATGTGCTGCTCTCCTTTGACTTAAAACAACATATTTAATGAAAGTGAATACGCATTAAAAATCAAGGAAAGTGCTGTTTTTCTCGAAATGTTCAAGTTGAGATGAATAGAATAGACTGTAAGATAGAAAAAAGGTATTTGATATGGAGTGTGTGGTCCCTTCAAAATACACTCTTTATTGGCAGTATGGGGGTTCTTTATCTGTGAGTGTCTTATATGGAACTCTCGCCTACTTGTATCATGCTGCTGGTCAGAGGTAATGACAGTGAGTTGAAACTGGAACACTCGTCCCAGGCCCCTTTGGCCAGGAGGGGACCCAGTATGGTCTGTGCAGAAATGACAGTAATTGCTTTTGTAATTGCACCACTTGTAGTAAGATTGGTGGTGACAACTGTATGAGGCTGCAGAAGGAGTGCATAATGAGGTGAAGATAGTGGGTAGTCTTTTTAAAGATAGTGGTTTGATATCTATGAAAAATGACTTGCACATAACAATGTACTAAGAACGACTGAATACCGATACAATTTAGTTTGAATGGGAGATTGCATGTCAAGTGAATTTTAGGGATGTCACTAATGATAGATTCTGTAAAAATCAGTGCAGTAAGATGGGTTAGATAGGAAGTAAATTCCTTGCTTTGTACCCTGATAAACACAAGTCATCACCAATATACTAACAACCCAATTGTGCTTCAGTCACTCAGAATATGGAACCAATGTAGGAAGTACTTTAAGATAGAGAAGCTTTTATCGGTGGCACCTCTGTATGAGAACCACCTTTTTCCACCCTCTCAAACATACGCAGTTTTTAATGCCTGGAAAACATCTGGGATTAAATCACTTAGAGATCTGTACATAGACAACATCTTTGCATACTGTGAACAATTACACTCCAAATTTAAGTTACCAGCAACACATTGCTTTCACTACCTTTAAATCTGAAACTTTGTTAAACAGAACCTGTCCAATTTTCCACACCTCCCACCTACCTTAATGCAGGAAAAAATATTGTTCATTCTCGAGGACTCTGACAGCATTTCCGTAATATATAAAACTATTTTACAGTACCTCCCTTTCAAAGATCCAAGAGTACAGTGGGAAAAGGGTCTCTCACTCAGTATTTCAGAAAAGGAGTGGAAAGTAGCAATGCACAGAATTCACTCGAGCTCCATATGCACAAAGCATACAATTATTCAACTCAAAATTATATATTGAGCACATCTGTCTCGTTTAAAATTGTCCAAAATGTTTCCAGGGCAAGATCCAAACTGTGAATGTTGCAATCAAGCTCCAGCCTTGCTAGGCTACCTGTTTTGGGCCTGCACCAAATTAACATCATTCTGGACCAAAATCTTTAAATGCCTTTCAGACAGCCTTGGTGTCACAATCTCTCCTAATCCACTAACGGCTGTGTTTGGTTATTTGATTTTAAAAAACTAAATAAAATTAAAATATACTTCTAAAAAAAAAAAAAAAAAAACAGATAGAACTTTACTTATCCCCAGGGGGAAATTCGGATTTTTACCAAAGTTCTTTAAACAGATAGATAGATATTGTGTCAGAGAAAGGATGTGCAGTATATTTCATAATGGCACTCAGCTTTGTTTTAATTCTGTAAATTGAGCCTGCCATTTTAATGAGCTTGTTAATTTGGTAGGCTTCTCTTAAAGTGACTGAGCTGGCCTAGCACACGACAGCATAGAAAATTGCACTGGCAATCACATACAGTAGTTAGGGAATATGTAATGGACGTCACTTCTCACATTAAAGGTACACAGTTGCCTAAGAAAAAAAAGTCCCTTCTTATATAGTTTCTTTGTGTTATGAGACCAGGCCAGCTTGTCACTGATGTGGATCCCCAAGTAACAGCAGCAATGCACCACCTCCACATCCACTCCCTGAATTGTGATGGGACATAAAGGCTCTTTAAATTCAAGAAAGACAATAACCAGTTCTTTGTTTCTGCTGATGTTAAGTTGCAGACAATTCCTTCTGCACCAAGAAACATTTTACCTGACTCCAAAAGTCAGTCTCATCCACTTTATCAACACACCCCATAAGTGCAGAATCATCTGAGAATTTCTGCCAGTGACATGACCTGGTGTTATATTTATAGTCTGAGGTGTTCAGAGTGAAGAGAAAAGAGAAGAGACAGGACTGTTCCATGTGGTACTCCAGTGTTGCTTACATCCACATCAGAAACACAGTCCTTGAGTGTCACAAACTGCAGTCTGCCTGACAGATAGTTCATTATCCAGGACACCATAGGCTCATGTGCCTGCATATCTGTAAGTTTACCCTTTAGCAGGGATGGCTGAATGGTACTGGAGGTGCTGAAGAAATCAAAAACCATAATCCTCATAGTGTAGCCTGCTCTGTCCAGGTGAGAATAAGCCTTGTGAAGCAGACAAATAATTGCACCCTCCTCTATAATCTTTGTATAATAGGCAAACTGCAGTGGGTCCAGGTGGTCTACCACAAGAGGACTCATATAATCCAGGACCCGACTCTCAAAGGTCATCATGATGTGAGATGCAAGTACCACTGGTGTGTAGTCATTAAGTTACGAGGCATCTGTCTTCTTTGGAAAAGGAACAATGCAGATTGTTTTCCGCAGCAGTGGCACTTTCTGAAGCCTTAGGGACAAACTGAACAGGTGACAGAGGACACTACAAAGTTGGTCAGCACAGGCCTTTAGAGCTCAGGATAGCACCTGTTATTTACTGTATGTGTTTTGCTTGATTTGAAAAAGATATTTTATTTCATTTTTTACAGTGTTACAAAACACAGGCTAAAAATGTTTATCCTTAGCATTTGAAATGTCAAAAATACACATTGGTAATCTTTTGCTTTTGGGTTGAAATGTTGATAATGTTTTTCATTTGGTTTGTAATGTTCTGGCAGTAATGTGAGGTGTTAAAAGGCAAATATGTTGCAAGGCTGAGGCTGAGATGGAGCCCATTAATACAGTTCTGTCACGGACCCTGACGTGTACAACGGTGGCCCTACCGGTGACACCCTGCCCCAGCAACCGTTTGCCGATTCTTCTACCATGGAAATAGTGCGGACTCACTGAAGTTAATATGAGCCGAGTACAATTATTATATTATTTAAGAATTTTAGAAACATTTATCTTACATGGTTAGCATGAATCTGAGTTCCAGGTATCTGAAAAAAAAATTACAATTCTAAAATAAAATACTACAAACACACAGGAAAACATGATATTTACGTCATTGTTTTTCTCTTCTTGGGCTTCATAATCCCCCTGAAGAAACTGAGGTGTTGATTCCACTGCAGGTGCTTTAAACTCTTCATCTTGAAAAGAGCTCAGATTTAAGGATGAAAGCTGTTTCAGTTTGTCTCTGTTTTGTGGCTAAAAATTAAAGAAAGAAAGTGATTGGTACTGCAAGAAAGAAAGAAAGAAAGATTTTCAAGCTTCCCAAATTAATCAGAAAGACATTATTCCACCTGTGCATGGCAGCTCCTATTAAGATGGTGGATTTTTAAGATTTACCTTGCAGTTCAGGACCAGACTGAACAACAGGCTTCAGCATGTAAACGGTTTCAGAAAAAGACGAAAAGTAACATGCAGTATAAAGACAGGCCAGAATGAATTTTTCCTCTAATGGCACCATTTGAAAAGCTCTGCTCTATAGTTTTATAAATAATTTATAATTTTACAATCTGTAAGGCTGTCTTCTACTATTTAAAGACTTACAGAGAGAGATTCATTAATTTAAATCAGTGGCGTAGCTAGGGGCGGTCTGCCCCGGGCGGCACATTTTTGGGGGTGGCATTATTGGCCAAAAGGCTCAGTACAACTCGTGTGTAAGCGGCAGGGTTTGGAAAAATATCAACTCATGAATGAAAAAAGTTAAATTCTCTGATTTATATCTACAAATGCTTCAAAAATAATTATCAGACTGTCCTTCTGTGACGGCATCAGACACAGCAGTTGAAATTTATGAGGCAATAACAAAAAGAAACATAAACATTACACCGATAATAATTTCTAGGAAGATAAAAAACTAATTTACAATTTCGTTAACAATCCGAATGCATTCTTGCTCTGCGCAGAAAACATCCCCACCTATCACTCGTACACGACACTGGTTCTGGTTTTTGCAAACATAATTATATTACACTAATAATTAGAACATGGCTTATCAGTGCGTCTATACTATATTCTTGTCTAGTTGATACTTATAAATAATTATATGTGCAAAATTATTGCTGTTTCTTTATATATGAATAAATCTATGCAAAATGTATCTTAACTTTTCTCTATACGTCATTTTAATATTCTATTTAAATAAGTTAACATATTTAGATATGTTGGTGGGCACCCTGAGCGGCACGAACTCAAGCTACGTCACTGATTTAAACTCCTCCAGATACGCACAGCAGTGTAACATCTTTGTCCTGTAATGGTCAAATGTATTAACTATAACAAAAACAGTGTCAGACGTACCTTTCACTAACGGTGAAGCTGTACCACTCCATTCCACAAGCATATGTGTTTTTCACAGTAAACAAAGAAAATATTTATTGCAAAACAGGTTGTATTGCCAAAGGAAGCAGATCAGAACGTGTTGCATTATTATTTGAATCCTCTAGAAGGATGCCAGACTTTTGAACAAGCAAAACTACCCAAAGGCCTGTAAGCACCAACCCAAAAATTATGCCCTAAAGGAAGGATTTATTTTTAACAAAAAATTCTCTAGAATAACATGAAGCTCTGTGGCGCACAAAAACACAAAACAAAAGTTGCCAGCACAGACAATCCAAGTAATGTAAAAATCACAAGAAAAAATCACAAAAGCACAAAGTACAGATAGAATCAAAATCAACACTCACAGACTCCCAACTGCATTTGAATGAACTACAGGGAACTATGGGATGTCCCTGCCTTTACAGGTATGAAGCCAGTCCCTTGTGGTGATGGGCAGGTGGCCTCACCTCCTGGGGGCCACTCACAAAACACACAGAAATGAACACAGGCATAGACACATAGACAAAATGAAATGTAACGCATTATGTAAATAAACAGAAATAAAATTGATATAAACAAAGAATTTAAAAAAAAAAGTATTTGGACCCCAGCCAAGGGAGGACTAGATGAAAGGGCAACACAGAATTCTGATATATAGAGATTTATTAGCAAAATAAAAAATATATAACATGAATTCTAAAAAGAATAAAAGGAGTTGCCTAAAAGGCAATTCCAAGCAAACAAGTCCCAAAATGCAACCGATGAGCCAAATCCATGAAAAGAATAATCTGAAAAAACAGTAAATCCAAAAATAAATCAATACTTCCTATAAGACTTCAAACAACATCATCACTCAACTGCAGGGTTTTACGTCTGACTGGAAAATAATTAGCCAGAAGAAGAACCAATCAGCTGTGATGTCAGGGTGGCCCCGCCTCCTGGGGCTCCACCCACAAAACACAAGGAATGGAGGCATATTTAAGGAAACAGAATACAAATAAGTGTGAAACAGCATAAAAAATAATAACTCAAAATTGACAAAACCAATAAAAATCCTGAATTGGCCCTAGTGTGTGGTTAGGGTGTGTGTGTGTTTGCCCTGCAATGGACTGGTGGCCTTACTCCATATGCTAGCAGTGATATGCTCCAGCAGACCCCCGCGACCCTGTTCAGGACTAAGTGGGTTAGGAAATGACTGAATGACTGACATTACAAATCCTTCTATATAAAAGCGGTCAGGATTGTCCTTCCGTCCCGTGAGTGCTACGCAGGCGCGGAGTTTCACACACGCCCCGTCCATTTTGCAATGCACGATGGGATTTGTAGTTTCGTTTTTCCAGGTAAAAGATGATTTTCTACTCCAGACTGTGCGATATCTTCTTCTTCTTTCTTACTATATAAAAGTGGTCGGGATTGTCCTTCCGCCCCGTGAGTGGAAAGCGTAGCGGTATTCCGCTTATCACAGACTTACTACTTGCAGCTTGCGGTACGAAGTGACATGATGTGAGCAGAGTTCTGGTGCTCGCATCGTTCCCTTGCTTTTGTGCGCGATGTGCTAGAAAAATAGACAAAATTATGTCTCTGGAAATAATTAATGTTGATGGAGTACAAATGCCTCACCGCGTAGTAAATATCAGGGGGGTTCAAAAGGGCGACCTCAATATAGAAAAAAAGTTTAAATTTCATCACAAAAATAACAGAAACTACGAGTATTAAAGTAATACCGCTCAAATGCAATATAACCAAATTAATGAGTTTGTATAAAATATCAAATTGATCTACATATTGAATTGCCTTAACAAGTGGTCAACTTAAAAGTCGGTCGCCTTAAAAGGCGGGTCAGCCTAGTACACAATAAACTTTGTGCACAGAAAACAACAATATCAATCTGGTAATAAACACTGAGAAAACAAACACTTCTGTACCTGAGATAACAAGAGAGTTTGCCTTATTTTCTTAAGCCGTTGTCTGGTATCCTCAAGGATGGAGCTCATGAAGTTAGAAGGTAGGAAGTTGCTGGAGATGTTGAGGATGGTGACCATGTAGCCATCTGAAACAATAAGGTAGGGAAGGCGCCAGTGAGCGTTCACTGAGAAGCGTTGCCTCATCTCATCTTTAAGGGAAACTTCTGAACCAAAAGCATCTTCACAGTCGAAGGACTTTAGTTCTGACTGCAGAAGCCTGGCATAGGACACAAATTAGAGATAAGCGAGAATAAGAGGGAAGAGATACAAAACAAGCTAAAAAAAGGCTACAAGTCTACTCATACATACACTTGCTCTCTACACCAACACACAACAGCTCTCATCTTCTGTTGAGCTCAAGGATACAGCTACAGGTTTGCGTGACCTCAGACACAACCACAGTGACAAAAGTCCCGGATTCAAATAAAGGTTTATTAATATAAATTACCATAACAAAGGCATCTTTGTAAAAATCCCAACACAAACACAATCACAATTCTTTTCTCTTTCTCTTCTTTTCTTCTTCCTCCTCCACTTCTTGAGGGTGAGCTTCATCCATCCTTCACACCCAACTCCAACTCTCCTGGGTGAGGCAAAACTGATCCCTTTATGCATGCCCCGTGAGTACTACCAGTGCGAGGGCATAACCCATAGGAAGAACTTGTGGGTCAAACTGAAACCTCTGAAAAGTAAGGATCACAATCCCAGGGAGCTCCCCCTGGCAGCACCCACTGAACACAACAGGGCTGCCCCTTGATGTATCATCTCCCTCGGACTCTCTGTTATATTGGACTCCTGGCCAGGTAAGGGTCCTTGCTTCAACCCCACCAGGTTGCCAGCATATAAACAGTGGCATCTCCTGCCAAGCTCCTGTTTAAGGCAAGCCTTTTTCTGGCCCCCTCATTACCATGGCCTCCTAGCCAGGTAAGGGACTGAGACCTGTTCCGACAGGGATGCCAGCACATGTATGCTGTCCATCACACTTCTTACATTGTGAATAATGATCCATGCATTGCATTATGGAATACATCTGATTTAACTGGAAACAATAAGCATTGTCAGACGCAGTGGCAAATCACATAGAAAGAAGTAATGGATTTAAAAAAAAACAATAGGCTCACTGGGAAACAGTGTGACAAAATGAGTTTGAAACCATAGCTCCAATTAAAGCTGTAGATGGCATGCTTCTTTCTAAACAGGTGATGTTGTCAGAGAAGGGTTGGTGTAAAAGGTAGCAAACTTTTTTAATCTAAAGGAGGAGAGCAATCACTGTGTTCATCATCTGAAAAGTAGAATGCAGGGATATTGATTATATTAATTATGTCTGTACACTCAACAATTTCAATCTGTTGATTAGCCACTAGTGCAAAAATTGTCAAATGGATTTTTATAATCTTCCATATTGAGTGGTTGAACTTACTGTAGAGCAGAAAATGAACAGACAAGAAAGAAGCCCGTGGGCAAATTTGTTGGAATGGCTCCAAGATAAAAGAGGAACCCACAATTGTCTCAGAAATAACTTGAAACTGACACCTCGATAAAGGAGTGTTAACTGAGTCCAGGTGGTGATGACTTGAGTTAAATGTTTTCATTGCTATTATTTATCGCATGAGCATTAATACAGTTTAGACAGATATCTTATATACATTTTGGCAAACTTAAAAATATAAGTGGATTGAGCATGGATTGTGTCAAATATTGATTTTTCTGAGAGCTGAAGTAAAGCCACAGTGGAGTTTTGTCAGTTGAACCAGTTTTACAATATGCAATATTTTACAATAAAAAATACCAAGAACTTGAAACTGTTTAACGACAATATCAAGGGTGACAATAATATCTCAAAGATTTTAAATTGAGTCTGAAGATAAACTCTTGCAGATGAACTAGACGAAGCACAGATGGGTTCAATAGGAGGAAAATGTAAGGATGAAGAGGTGTATTAGGAGAATAGATGGGAAACAGAAGATTAGAACCAGTAGATCAGAGAAAAAAACAGAGAGCATTTCCAAAACACGATTAAAAGTGTGCCAAAAAAAGTGTAGAGCACACACCCATATTAGTTGGGAGGTTTTCGTGGGGATTTGGCAGCTGCTGTGTCCAGTGTATGCTCCTTTAAAGCTTCATTAACGACACTCTAGTCTAGGCAGTTCCCTATGTCACCTAACGGACTGACCAGCTTGGATGTCAGGACTGATTAGAGAACAAATCCTTACATGGGGTAATATACTGTATAATAAATTGACAAATTTAAATTGGGTCTGTTGAAAAATAAGGTTTTTAGAAACCAAAGATTTTTTTTGCAAATAGAGGAAGATCCCTTTGCTGCACCTCCATTATAGGTAGCAGTCAGTTACATCCCATAGCATCGAGAAGCCACTGGTTTTCAATATCGAGATAATATAAGACCATATGTGAAAAGGGTGAGAGGAAACAGCAGAGATATCGGGGCTGCATGCCTTCAAAACAGCTTTAAGTTGAAAAGAAAAGAGAACAAGAAGAACAGGAACTGGGAAAGTTGTAAAGACTGGAATGTCTGAAGCCAGAATAATAGCAGCACTCCCTCCAAGGCAAAGGGACAGAATACGAAAAATTCAGATGTGAGTGTCAGTAGGCTTTGCGCCCTAGGTACCAAGTTACCCAAACTATTCTGTAACATTTCAGTAATTATTTACCGCTTGATGCTGATCTTTCTGATCATAAAAATAGGTCACAGACGAGAAGAATTCATAATTAATTGCAGAATTACGGTATTTTAGGGTTCATCTAGAGTGCCTCTTTCTCTTGCACGATTTGGCTCAAAAATTAATCAGCACATTGTCATCTCATAACGGGCTTAAAGTTTCAAGTCTGGTATTTTTCCATCCAGCCTTTTTAGCTGTAGACCGTCCTCAAGAAACTGTGACACACAGTCACACACACCCATCATCGAGATATCGATGGTTTTGGTATTAGGGGATCCTAAAACATTGAGATCTGTAATTTTTGACGATTCTAAAGCTTCACTCCTCCCACATAGATGATATATTATGTTGTTGTTGTGGGCACAAACTAGAATGAATGTGTGCCAGACTGGGCAACAACATAATACCTCTCCATATTCTCCCCTTCAGAAAGTGTATGAAATCAAAAGGGTACTTGTGAAGGTTTGGCTTTGAGTTTTACTGTTGTGAAGAGGAGATTAGAAAGGGACAGAGGACAAACTGATTGGATTCAACTGGAAGCCTAGAAAGGGGATTAAATGGAGGGTCAATCATTCCCAGACTGGATTCAACGTAGAAGCCCAGTAATAAAACTCAAGATCAGGCTGGGACATTCCACCCACAGTCATGAATCCACGCACAGTCTGGCTTGTTTAATAGTAGAATAACATTAGACCAGTATTACGATAGAATCAGAAGAACTGTGATAAGGAAGCTGATTTGGAGAACAATACGTATTTTGATAATTATGAGTGTGGACTTAAGTGACAATGGAACTGATGACCATGATGCCAGGGTTACATTAATGCTATTGAAGCTTTTTATTTTTATTTTTATTTATTCATGAAGCTCCAACATTGATGGACTGAAAGCCAGAAGTCTACGTGACCATCATCATCAAGTCCTTCCATGAAAACCCTAAATACAAAGAGGACTGTTTGATTTATGTTAGGTAGATTGCCCAGAGGGGACTGGGTGGTCTCTTGGTCTGGAATCCCTACAGATTTTTTTTTTTTTTTTCTTCTCCAGAATTTTTTTTTGTTTTTTCTGTCCACCCTGGCCATCGGACCTTACTTATTCTATGTTAATTAATGTTGACTTATTTTTATTTTTTATTGTGTCTTCTATTTTTCTATTCTTCATTTTGTAAAGCACTTTGAGCTACATTTTTTTTGTATGAAAATGTGCTATATAAATAAATGTTGTTGTTGTTGTTATTGTAAGCCTATCAATATCTCAGAACTACTGTATCTTTCATGAAAGAAGAATTCTTTATTCTCAAATATTTAATCAAAATGGCTATGAGGTAAATGAAGGAGGGTCTTTTTTTGTTCAGCTTCTTGTATAACCAGAAAAGCATATTTAATAATCAAATACACAAAGAACATATTGGAGCTCACTGACGCCATTTACAAATAAGACTGAAATGTGTTCTGCGAAAAGTCAAATCTTATGACAACTGCCAGGAGTGCTGTGGGTGTGATTAAACCCTTAGCATGTAAGGTAATGGCTAGAAGTTCCAGATAAACATTAAGAAGTAATGTCCACCCTGTTTCTTTAAAAATCTGTAAAAGCTGGGAAATCTTTAAATCAGTAAGTATAACTGCCATAGCCAAGAAGTACATGGCCTTAATCACTAATAAAGCCTTCCCAAAATCCTACAGAGTGCACAACTTACCCCAGAAATTTATAACTCATGTGGTCAAAGGAGTTCTCTGCGTTATGTGCCAAGAGTGATCCAGATGGGATAGTTATTAAAAACATGAAGAAGGCATTGGACACTATCTGTTGCTCGATAAGCACAAATAAAGCAGACATTGTCAGAGTGAGTATATCGCCTCCCAGCGGCTGTCTCCCTGTGCTATTCTTAAGAAATACATTTCCTCTAATGTGCATTTTCTGCTCTTTTCTTCCGTCTAGCACCACCTTATCAGGCTGGTGCCTGATCAGTGTTATGCCGCTCAAGAGTCCCTAAGCACACACATCCTGAACGGTATAAAAAATGCCCACTGCTGGGGAAATCCCATCAAAAAACCCTGGCTAGTAACACAGTGGACCATGTACAATGAAGCTCAGTGGAGCACAAAATGGTAAAAAGGCACTCGAAAGAAAACAAAAGTAGCAATACAGCAATCCAAGACGAGGTCAAAAAACAAAGCAGAAGGTCAAATAAATCCAGTAAACAACAAAAGCATAAGCACAGCAAAAAACACAAGTAAACTCACCACTCCCTGGCACATTCAAGTGAGTCACCAAGAACTCTGGGAAAACCTCTCCTTTATAGGGCTGAGGGCAGTCCCTGACAGTAATAGGCAGGTGGTCCCACCTCTTGGGGGACCACCCACACAACACAAGGTACAAAACAAATGTTTAGATGTACAGACAAAATAAAAAAATAAAGAATGTAAATAATCAACACAAGCAATATTAACAAACAAAAGAATCAAAAACAGACAAAATAGAGTTAAAAAAAGAATTTGAACCCTAGCCAGGAGAGGAATCCTGACTGCCACATAACATCCATCCATCATCCAACCCGCTATATCCTAACTACAGGATCACGGGGGTCTGCTGGAGCCAATCCCAGCCAACACATGGTGCAAGGCAGGAAACAAACCCTGGGCAGGGCACCAGCCCACTGCAGGGCGCACACACACACACACCCACACACCAAGTACACTCTAGGGACAACTTAGGATCACCAATGCACCTAACCTGCATGTCTTGGGACTGTGGGAGGAAACCCACACAGAACATGTAAACTCCACGCAGGGAGGACCTGGGAAGCGAACCCAGGTCTCCTAACTGCGAGGTAGCAGCGCTACCCACCGCGCCACCGTGCCACCTTCCACGTAACACAAAGACTAAAATTAAAGATATTTTCTGATTTGCTCTGGTATATTGTCCTTTTATTAATCGATCAGTAAGTTAATTTTTTGAACTTTGTAAGGCCTTTTTTTTTTCCATTACAGCATCATATTTGAACTTATTCCTGGCAGCATTGGGTAGTGAAAGTGAGAAAACCCAGGAAGAGACACCATTCAGTTCAAAGAAACCGCCATTCTTAGACTTCTGTCGCCCACGCTGCTATGTGTAATTTTTAAAACACATATATTAATCTCTGTTGTCACATTTTGCCTACACTACCCTGGCATTTTAACCTCCAAAATGGAGACCTGTGAAAATGCCCTCCAGAGACGTATACTTTTGAAAATGCTGGCTCGGTGTTGCAATGTGGATGGGGAAAAAGCAGACTTTAATTGTGCTCTGATTTGTTCATGCTTATTTTGTAGCCCTCCCCTGATTGGATCCTCCTGCTTATTAAAATGCCTCATTCACTAATTGGTCAGTCACCCTTCATGGACGGAAAATATATTCTATCAAGGAGGACATAGAAGTGCTGCTTTCCCTGTTTTTTGTTTTTCTTACCTATATACAGTACATCTGAATTGCTTTTTGTACAGCTTGAATTCTGCATGCATATGTAAAAAGCAAATCATTTACCAGTCACTACAGTTTTGTGATGATTCCTATGGCCAATGGCATATTTGTTCCTTCAAGGATTTTTCCACTGATGCGTCATGAGATTCTTTCATAAATGATATGAAAAGACTAGTGTGGATAGAGATTGTTTTCAGTTAAACACTCTATTTTTAAAGGAAAATGTACTTGTGTGGACACAACCTTAAGTCATCTTCTTCTTCTTTTGGCTGCTCCCTTTAGGGGTTGCCACAGCGGATCATCTTCTTCCATATCTTTCTGTCCTCTGTATCTTGTTCTGTTACACCCATCACCTGCATGTCTTCTCTCACCACATCCATAAACCTTCACTTAGGCCTTCCTAACAGCTCTGTCCTTAATATTTTTCTCCCAATATACTCAGCATCTCTCCTCTGCACATGTCCAGACCAGCGCAATCTCACCTCTCTGACTTTGTCTTCCTACCGTCCAACCTTAGCTGACCCTCTAATGTACTTGTTTCTAATCCTGTCCATCCTCATCACATCTTAAGTCATACAGGTCCAAATTAGTATCCCTAACCAACCCACCTTCTTTAGGATATGGTAGTGTGGGGGACATGATGTCCAACTAGATATTTAAAGTATGTCAGATTATAGGCTTGCTATGCTAAAGTCATATGGATTTAAGCTTTCTGAGCCAAAATATTTTTAGATTTGGATACGATAACATCAGGTATGAACTAGCTGAATAAGCAGAATTGCAGTTTATGCCAACTTAGTCACACAATAACCAAACATGGTGATTATATAGCGGCTTTACAATTCAGAAGTATGGTTTGGATGTGAACATCTAAATAATACCATAAAAGGAGACAAGTAAACCATCCAAAGGGCAGAAACACACATTAGATCAGCTTGATAAGGCCAGACACTGAGCTGGAGCAGCAGGAAGAACATGGCCACCAAGAGACCTCCACCTGAGTTCCAGAAGTGTAACCACAAGGGCTGAGGACCACCTGAACATCATGGTACATTGGGTGCTTTAGGTACATTGTCTATGAAAGATGCTAAACATCTAGGTTGTATGGAGTGTTTGTCACAGTCAATTGATTTACTTCTGCTTTTGGCATATTAAGTAATGTCAAAGTAGTGATATCTGCCACAAAGAAGACATAAAGGGGAAGCAGACCTCAAAAATCTGCACATAAAGGCCAGACCTTCCCCAAGGTCTGATCATGCCTACTGGATAGGTCTCACTCCTGGGCTGTCTAGCTCTATACTCAAAATTCAGGCTTTCTGACAAGTCCAGGCCCAAAATGGAGCGCATGCTCTAAGGTTTCAAAAGTTCAATGGAGAGAGGGAACAAATATGAAACCCACTGGTCAAATGAAAACAAAGTTACTAAATAATTATTGAAAAGGTATTTTAAAAAGTACAACAGACAATGTAGGAAATCTAGGCAACATAATTTTGCCTATAAGGCAAACCTGAGAAAAGTAAATCCAATAATAGAATCCTGTTAACAGTGCATTAAAATAAAGCAGGGTTGAAGCCAGTAAATCCATACAAGAATCATCACAAATATTGCTAGTGGAAAACAGAAATCACCAAATAGCAAAGCCAAAGCTGAAGTGAGAGCTTAAGTTTCTCCTTAAATACTGTCTGAGCAGTCCCCCAGCTGCATTAAGTGGACTCACCCCCAGGGGTTCAGTATATATAGGCAACAGGACTATTGAAAAATATCAAAGTAGATTAATTCAGGCAATGTAAGCATAATAAATTACACAATAATCAATAAAAACAAAATTAAAGAAATAAACTAAAGCACTAAAAATTAAAAACAAAATATGAAAAACTATGTTGAAACAACAACAAAAAGACCAAACAAACACAAAATAAACATGAGTCAGGGCCAAATTGTGGCTGTCCCATAACAATTAAAGATTATAATGATTGAATAAACAATGTAAACCTGCTCCCATGCTTGACTAGGATAGTTATAAAGGGGAGAAGCTTCCTAGAGAGACTGATGAAGTAAAAGTGAATCCTGGGTGAATTCAGATTGTAGTCCTGGTTACAACTACACTGCAGCTTGGACTTTGTCTCCTTTTCAAATGAGTAAGTGCAGAAGGCGATAAGACACTGCATAACTGTGTGTCTACAGTAAAGGAGTCTACACATTGAGATGGGTGAACGTTTTAGGCAAACTCTTCCCAAAACCATTTCCCAATAAAACAGGGAGGAAATCCAACAAGAACACTCAGACAGGGATCTGGGCTTGATGTTTTTGGAAGTCTGTATCACCCTGTTCAGCTATTCCTGGTCATGAATATATATGAAGTTATTACCAGATTGTTCTTGTGTGATCACGTTTCTAAAAAAATACACAAAATAAGCTACTACTGGGCTAAATGACCCAGTATTTGAAGTTTATTTGTAAATGTTTAATAGACTGTTCTCAAATTATCAGTCTTGTATGTTTTTTGTAGCTCTCCTTCAGAACCATGGGCATGTCTTACATTACAAAACACTGACCACAATTCTTAATTTTTTAATCACAGCCAGAAATCTGGCAGTTCAATCTAGCATCTTTAAACACTATGCCAGACTATTTGCCAAAATAATCTGAACAAAAATAAATTATCACTAGCCAATATCTTTCTTAAGAAGGCGTTGTACTCACCTGAAGTTAATTAATGGATGAAGGGGAATATACTGTGCTGGGCCAAACTCAACAGAGCAGCCATAAGTTGTGAGTGTAAGGAGGTCCCCCAGTCGGGATAAAAACAGAAGAGCTCCTCGCTTGAGCAGACAGGCCAGGTACAGGTCATTACAGGTCCAGGCCATGTCACTCACCCAGTAGGACCTGTAGACCAGCCAAGAGAGAAAACTGTTATTTATATAAATAAACACAAACTTACCACAACTCCTTGCCTTAAATACCATATATACATTGTAACCACAAGGTGGCACCAGAGAGCACCAAACCACAGATACAGCAGTACAGCCCACAATATATATGAATAAAATAAAGGGTCATTATTCCACAAAGCACCTTCCAATGAACACCTTCCAACAATTAACCACAATTATACAATAAACCAACAATCAATCATCATTTCATCCTTCTCTCATCTGAGTGTTGCCCGCTGCTTCCTGACTTGCCCATGTGTGGCAACGGGCTTCTCTTTAAACTGGATCTGGCAATACTACCAGTGCCATAGAAAATGTAGGGTGGTCCTCCCTCGACAGTGCCCTCTACAGGGCTGCACTTCCAGACTCCATCTCCCAGCACCCCTGCAGGTGTCCTGACTGGATTCTCATACGAGGACCATTGCACATGGGGGATGGAACCACTCCCAAATCCCAGCTTCTGCTGGTCCATCCATTATTTTATACCAGGCACAAAGTTATCTTTTTGGCCAGCCAGCCAACCCATCTGCTGTTCCTCCTTGGCCTCCTTTCCAGGTAATAAACCATGCTTCTCCCTGGCCAGGATGCCCATTCTTATTCCACAATGTACAGTATATACCATATATACACACACATACAAACACACACACACACATACAGTACAGGCCAAAAGTTTGGACACACCTCCTCATTCAATGTGTTTTCTTTATTTTCATGACTGAAGGCATCAAAACTATGAATGAACACATGTGGAGTTATGTACTTAACAAAAAAAGGTGAAATAACTGAAAACATGTTTTATATTCTAGTTTCTTCAAAATAGCCACCCTTTGCTC
>JANRMT010062822.1:23937366-23956786 GCA_026402145.1 Polypterus bichir lapradei | reverse complement strand
TTACTCGGTGAAATAACAGAAATGCAAAAAGAGATTGCATTGTGTTTGAGGACAAAAGGACAAGTGCTGTACGGACTTTTTAACGTTCAAAGCGCCACCTGAAATGCCGATCACGTGGAACGAAAGCAGCAGGAGCCTAGCAGCAATCCAGGAGCTGATTGAGCAAAGAGGAGGGAAAACAAAACTGTTACTTGTTTCGCAATGTATCACCGTCTAAGAGGGGTATCAGAGGAGGGACTGCGTCACTTTGGTGTGCATTCACCCAAACTCTTTACAATGGCGTTTGGGGGCAATTGGTATGCGAGCGAAGTTCAGATCACATGGCAAAACAGCAGCAGCAAGTCAACAGCTGATCGAGCAAAGAGGAGGTAAAATAAAATCATTTGTATCCCACTGTATCACCGTTTAAGCGTGGTTTCGGAGGAGCAGACGCGTCTCCCCTCTACACAACAGCACGAAGCACAGGCAGGGGCAGGAAGGGGTTGGCAAGCAAAACAAGCAGGGGGCAAAGCCCACTAGTTTATAACAAACACAAAATGTGAATGAAAATAATTGAAGACTGGATCATCTATCTACTGTTTTGACGATTTCTTGAGAAATGACTGAGACCTTTCTTTGCCTTTTTCGATAAGGACATCAAAGAAGGATGTTGCTCTACCTGTTACCAGATTCTTCAGCTTCACCTCTTCAGATTCATTTGTCAGCTTAAGAGACTGAGGAATGATAGTTAATGGTGCCCGGTGCAGGCTTCACACCAACTTCTCCTTTGTTTCTATCGAGACTTTGCCATGAAAAAGTCTAATACAGAAACTCCTCCTTATTACTCAAATGTTTTGGAAACATCCACTTACTACTAGATTGTTCTGGGAACTCTGCCTTAGTACTAGAATGTTCTCTGTTTCATTTTTGTGTAGTAATTACTTAGCCAGTTACAAATACAATGCTCAAAATGAAGTGACAATTAAATGTTTCACAATCATGCCAAAATGTTACAGGTAAGCAAGCTATCCGTATGGACAAAAATAATCCTTGTGGTGAAATGACTCTACAAATATGTCTTTCCTCTAGCTTAATATGCATACATATACTGTATATGCAAATATTTATATACCAGTAACAGTGCACTGCATGATAACTTGCAGTGAATACACTTGACTTGAGTGTTCCTAGTTTTCCTCCTCTTTCTCTGTCTCCGTTTAGCATTCGTTTGCTCAGAGGTTGATGTGCTTGCTACTTCCTGAGCAGCTCTTCTTTTCTCCACCCTAGTGGTCCGCTGCTTCTATTCTATCATTGGCATCTTTTCGCGTTAAAACTGATTAAGTTAGTTTTTGTGTTGCAATTACTTAGTATGTTTTCTTTAATTTTTCAATTAAGCTTAAGTCTTCAATCTGCCTCAAGAATGATTTAAGATATGAAAAGGTAGGGGAAGTGACGGTGAAGGTGGTAGGGAATGAGAACAGCACCCGTATGCATGCGCCACATGGCCGCCCTGCTGCGCGCTACCGAGAGTTGATTCTACAATAAAATAAAATAAAAATAGAAAGAGGAATAAAAACCATCACCCCGAAGGCAGATAGTAGACATCACGTAGTGCATGTGTACCAAATTTCAAGTCAATAGGTGAAATGGTTTACGAGCTACAGGTGATTTAAAATCCTGGATAGACAACCGAACAGCCACGGTAGCGTATTATATAAGAAGATATATTATGTACATATATATGCAGCATATATATCTAATACAGATAATTAACATTTATAAGGATGCATTTAATTTCCAAAAATAAACATTGCAACGGCTTGCTTTATTCAAATGAAGCAATGCCTTTGTGGCCATGTGCCGACTTGGCATTTGACCCCTTTGACTACAAAAACACAGATGGTCCAACATAATATTTAAGAAGATAACATGGGGAAGGCAGATGGTGACAAGTGTCATATGCTGCGCCAGACCTCATGTGGCACAGAGAGGGCACAGACACCAATAATTATGGAATAAATGCCAGCATTTACTGTATTCTAATGTGTCTTTTAAAATAATTTAACCAAAGACAGATTATTGGTCACACTTGAACTCTTTGTAGAATAACGCTTTTAGTGTCCTTTTTTCTAAGATCACTTTTTGATTTAATCATCAATGTGTACTGTAGAATTGTCCTAAAAAATCCATTCACACATTAAAGAATTTGTTAGGCTTTAAAGTCAGTTCGGTTAATCTGAGGTTATCATCATTGAGTCTGATTTCCTTATTATTCCTTTATTTATTTCATTATCCATCCATCCATTTTCTTTCACCTACCTACCCACGTCATGTTCATAAGAAGCTAAGAGTATCTCCTCTCTATGAAAAGGCATACTGATGCACACATCTGCCCTCATCCATAAAGTCATTACCCAACCCTTAATGTCTTGGAGTGACGAGAGAGAAGATAGATTACCCAGAGAAACTGACACAGGTTTTGGAGCAACATGCAAAATGTACACAAGAGATACGGAGCGTGGAGCTGAAAAGAAATTCAAGTGCCATAAAACAATAACACTCCCGAAGCTGCGCTCTACAACCTTATGCAATGATAATTATCATCCTTCCTTCACCATAATGAGGAGGAGGCTGTTCCAGGTTTGGAGCATAAATTGGAGTATTATTGAAAACTGGCAGAAACTGTAATAGCTAAACACACCAAGCGTGCTGTCACTGCAAAGAAAACAAATATGGAAGCCCAAAATAAGCCACAACACAGAAGATCTCCCTGACAGACTTAGTGACGAGTCTCAAATACTGAAGGGGAGAAACGTTATCACTTCTAAAACCACACAGGGCCACACTGCATAACGCTGTACCTTTTAGTTAACATTCTGAAAATAGTTCAGATTAATAGGACTTATTACTTTTAATTTGCAGCCTTGTCAAGCTGAATGAAAGTCCAGTGCATGTTGGGAAAGTTGGAACATGAAGCAGGAATCTAGAGTTTCTTTTTTGCTTAGTCAGCTTTAAATCCGAGAGAACTAGTCTTAAGCACAAGTGATAAAGATGCCTGAAACATTTTCTGTGCTATGAGAAACAGCAAAATATAGTTAACATGCCCTGTTAATGGAGATGGAAAACAGTATGCCAGGTGTCCTGTGTGTTTGCTAGTTTTGGGTAAGAAGGGAGGGGAGCCCCCAAACGCCCCTAAACCACTCCTGGTGCTTTTAAAAACTGACACTTGTCTTCAAAAAAATTGTGTATCTCTCTCACGCTCTTCTTATTTTTATTTTGCTTGAGAAGACACAAATCTGTAAGAAAAAAAAAGGAGTGGAATAGAATGGTGGTCAGCATCTTGTTACTACTACTAATGGGGCTGCATGAAGACTTATCACTCACAATTTGAGCAATTCTTTGCATCACTTTATATCTGCTGCTATTGGTTATGATAAAAATAAATATTTTTTAAATAAAAATTTAAAAAGTCTTGACTCTATATGATTGTTACCAGCATCACCAAGTGGTTTCGATTGTGCACTCCTTATCTAACTGCAGTACCTTAAGTGCCCACGAGGATGCACTTGTAAAGTCCTCTATTGATGGTGTATGGGAGATGCTTTAACCTTTCCAACTGACAAGAGTGAACAAGACATTTCTGAACAAGAGTGAAGGGTATTCTGGGAAAAATGAAAGTCAAAGCAGCACCTTTGAATGTTTTGCATCCCAGTCTGTTTGAAGCTTAGTGCAGATTTTGGTCATCATGGGAATCGACTTTGGCATTAAGTCCTGATGTCTTAGTATCATCCCTGTGTTTTGATAAACTGCCTGCTCTCCTAGCCAAAGAAAAACAATTTTGGATGAGAAGCATGGAGAGGCTGGTTACTTTTGATTAGAACTTTTTCAATAAAATACTCTCAGTTTTCAGTTCAGTTACTTTGTTGCAAGATGTTGACACTTTGAAAACAGCCACAGTCACGTGAACGGATCTTGCTTAGCTGCTGGACACTTTTAAAGGAGCTCTGTCTCTTGCAAGAAATCTTTTATCTTTTTATTTTTTGATTAAGAATAAATAATTAATACCTGAGGAACTGGGCCATCTCAGACTGAATGAAGGCTATATTAACCCACTAAGTTGTATAATTCCTTGTATTGCTTATACAGTATTTACTGCTAAATAAATATGATTTTTAAGTAAAACCCTAAACTTAAAGTCTATGTCCAGTTATTAATTAATAGCATTGTCAAGTGCTGCATTGTTCATTCCTTGTCATTAGAGGTCCGTAGGGTTGAGAAAAGAGTCTAAAATGTACACTATAAAACAGGTGGTAAAACTGGGCTGAAGTAAAGGAATGAAAGTAAAGAGAGTCCCAGTCAATGAAGTAGCATGCCATTAGATGTCCCAGAGATCAAGCATGCATGGTTGGTTCAGCACAGACAGTGAGACAGGTAAGAGGTATACAGCTGATTTGACGTTTCTTCTTATCCCCCATTGAGAAAAGAACCTAAGAGGTTAATTGGTACTATTCATGTTAGGAAATCTGATAACACAATGAAACATTCTTCATTTTGTAGATGCCATATGGGCTGGATGGGCATCCCGGCCAGGAGAAAGAGCAGACCTCGAAGGAAGGACCAGAAAGAGTGGCTAGACAGCCCATTAAAAGGAAAAAATATTGCTGGGGATTTTTTATTCCCCCAGCACGCTGGATGGCAGCAGCCCTGGTCATCGGTGCCCAATGAGAAGTCAGCAGGGCATGCTGTCTTGTGTTCCAAGTCTCCAGTTTGTCAGATATCCCAAAGACAAAGGTTCATAATAGAGTCTACAAGTGCCTCGTGTGTGTAAGAAGTGTATCCTGTGATAGTACCCTGACTAGTACTGGCTCATGCCCTGTGTCTAAGGTTGAATGAAGTGCAAACCCATGAAAGATGGATGGAAAGGTGGACATGTTGGAATCTGAGCAATCATTTTAAGTATATAAATATATAATTACAATATCATAAAATTAAAAAAAAACAGCTCAATTTATGTCAGTCAGTCATTGTCCAACCTGCTATATCCTAACACAGGGTTACGGGGGTCTGCTGGAGCCAGTCTCAGCCAACACAGGGTGCAAGGCAGAAACAAACCCCGGGCAGGGTGCCAGCCCACCGCAGAGCACACACACACACACACACACCAAGCACACACTAGGGACAATTTAGAATCACCAATGCACCTAACCTGAATGTCTTTGGACTGTGGGAGGAAACCCATGCAGACACGGGGAGAACATGCAAGCTCCACACAGGGAGGACCCAGGAAGCAAACCCGAGTCTCCTAACTGCGAGGCTACCACTGTACCACCGTGCCGCCTACTTTTATGTAGATTTGTGAATTCATTACTGGCCAGCATTAAGTGCAATGCTGAAGAGGCTACTAAAATGCCTTTAAGAAATGCTGATATTACACAGCTGAAGCAAAAAGAAGTTTACTGTTTATGATTCACCTTTAAAACGTCATTTGTATGCCCACATGTAAACACCATCACAGTATAATTAAAGTATTCATAAGCCATAACTCAGTCCAGGAAAAAAAACAAATAACATGTTTTTTATATGAAGATTTCAGTGACTGATACTGTATGGCTGAACTGTGGTGGATACATTTAATATGGTAAGTAACTACTCAAAAATGTGAATACAAGTCGTTCCTCAGCCCACCACAACTTCCTACTCAAAAAACAACAACACAACAAACAGAAGCAAATAAAGTAATCATCACTTTTAAAAGGAAATCACTGAAAGTGAACCATCCAGTCTACACATTTATTTACACGCATACTGTATGTGTTAAAGATGTAAAACAGCTCTTTTAAAAAACACATCAGAGATTTTTGTAGTATTTTGAAGGTTTTGGAGCTAATGAAGATTATTAGCCTCATTCCCAAAATGTCATACTATGACATTAAATGATACCACTTAAAAAAACAAAGGTCAGACGGTCTAATGAAAATCAAATCAAATGCACACAATAATATTCTGAGTTAAAACACACATTTGCAGTGGAAATTAAAGAGTCACGTGATATAAGGAGTTAATATAGTTATAATTGAAATCCAATTTGCATTTTGAATTAGATATTAGACTAAGGCCTGATATGCCATTTATACCAGCAATCTCTGATTACAATCACTTTGTCTGACCACTAAAGACGTCATCTTGTTCTGTACTTACCGGGCACATTTTGGAGACATGGGACTATTTTTGCTGCCACAGCCTTTCAGATTACTAGACACTGTCACAAAGTTGGTTGTGCTTACAAATAGAACCTGAGAGTCCTTGACAAAAAAAAATTTGATCAAATAAATTATTTGTATTCATTAACATAGTGGCACGTCTATAAAAATTCTTCTTGAAGCATTAGGTACAAGTCTTTAGACACAATTTAAAAAGCTCAGGGTACATCCTAGAAAGGGGATTAAAGTGTCTAGAGCCAGGAAGAAGGATCACTGGCTGGAGGAAAGGCCATGAGAGAGAAAGAGTGAGGGAGAGTTTTGGTTGGATTTAGGAAGTGGGAAAGTTAAACAGCTACATAAAATAAATGACAGAAATTTAATCAAGTAATAGATGATCCAAGATTTGGCATCTAAAGGTCCTGTCACATTACATAACTATTCCAGTAATATTTAGTCAGAGATTTCATTTACATAATCTTAATAAGTGTAGTGTGACATCCAGGCAACTCAGTCTAACCAGTTTGTAAGTTACCCTGACAAAATCAAACTGGTTTCATTTTGCCTTAAATCGTAGGGGTGGGCTTGTATATGAGTTGAAAAGAAATTAGCATATATTGCATGCAACTACAAGGAATAAGGAACACGGGTGTTTTGGACCTCACAAACAGAAGAAAGGCTTGTCTGTCTGATGTCTCATGTTTTGCATATCATAACAGAATGAAAAAAAAAGTCAGAGATTGAATAAATAGATAGATAGATAGATAGATAGATAGATAGATAGATAGATAGCACGTTACCTTACCTGGGAATCATTCATACAGTCCGTCATACAGCAGGTTAGTTGGCTGTTAGAAAAAGGAATGAACTTGTGACAGTTTGGAAATGTGAACTTTTTCTAGAAAGTCTATAGTAAGACCGGGATGTTTAAGTTTATTCCAAATTTTTGGTGTGATTTGTTTTAGCCATGCCCAAGTGTATGCTGGCTTGACGTAATGATTAACGTGCAGCACGCTAATCAGGCAGCAGTTTGGCTCATTTAAAAGGGAACAGGTTAGCACAGACAGGAAGAGAATTGTTTAGCTTTTGGTTTCATGGAATGTGATTGCTAGTCAGAGAGGAAAGGGCACAAAGGAAAGGCAGTCTCGATCAGGCTGACTCCAGTGAGGAAGAGCAGGTGCGATGACTGAGTGTGGTGAGGGCGCTCTCATCCACTGGTTAGTGGAGCAGGTGAGAGGAGTAGAGGCCATTGGAGTGAGAAGTGAAGGCTAGAGGCTTTGGTGCAGCAGCATCTTTTAGATGGGTGAGATGTTTTTGGGCACTGTGGTGAATGTGGTGTGGTTCTCAGATCCAGCCATGGGATTTGGGGATTTGGCAGATACCTTTTTTGGAAGGAGCCAAATGCAGTTGGCACCCTTAAATGCATCTGAGGATCCACCAGCTGTAACTTTGAGGTCTCCCAGCATCCTGAGGAAGACTGGGCGAGGAAGAGAAAAGAACATAATGTTTTTTTAACTCTCTGATGCTGGGATTTTAACTTATTTATTGGAACAATTTATTTATTGAACACCCCGAAGGCACTATTGATTTTGTGGCACCATTTTACAGATGAATTTATTGAACTATTTATTTTGGATATGCACAATTTACTTCACTGTTTTCATTCTACGTATTTTTATGATATTAATCTAACTTTTATACTATTGTTTGTCTGCCTCACTTGCCATTGGTTTGTCCTAGTCATGACTATCGAGGTTCTGGGTTTGAAAAGGAGTATGGCAGCTGTGGGTGACCTGGGCATCAGAGTCAAGTGTGTGTCATGGAACCTGACATCCTCAGGCGATGAGATCAGCAGATTTAGTCGTCAACTCTGACATCCCCTCCAACTAGACGTTGTGTAATATGACACCAGCTTTAGAGTTTGTTTTTTCCTTTGTGTTCTTTCCATGTTTATCTCCTCATTGCGTGGTTTCAAGACAAACTATAATGGTGTTTCAGAGTTCTGTGTGATGAGTACACACTTGAACTGAGACTGTTAAATTAGCACTATAAGGGTAGTATAAATATGTGTTAACTCTTTACACAGGTACACATTTAAGTGTTACTTTGACATTATAAGAGCTAACATAACACTGGCTATTTTGTTATGTATGGATAAAATGCTAGGAAGGTGCTGAAGATTTACATGTGTCCATATGCAGACATTTTACTGTGTACTGAAGTAAGCATTTGTACCTTGGGATTGTTCTGATTAACTGCTATTGACAATACGAGTCCGTCTCCTGAAAGGGCAGTAGGCAGAGCTCCTCGGGATTTGACACTGGCACAAGCGGGAATCAGTCTGCCAAGAGAGTACTTCTTTGTTGTCCACTTCACTCTAAAAGGCGTTTTACTAATATGATAATGGCAATTAAAAAGTTACAATGAAAACACAGTATCAGTTTTTAAACCATACAACACAAACAACAATTGAAAGAAATTATCAATAAAATTTAATTTTGAAAGAATCCAGATTCAGACTGTATAAAGGGTACATTTAACTGGAGCACATTTAAAATACGTTTACATTAAAATGAGAGTTAAAAATACAAGCATGTTGTGAAGAGGACTAACATCCTGAGAAGTCGAGGCATACTATTCAGCCAATTTCAGGCCAGGCAGTTCTGGAAAACTGATGAGTGGAAGAAACGCCTAACTTTGTAATAATTCAAAAATTAAATGAACATCATATAGCACAGTGGTTCTCAAACTGTGGGGGCGGGCCCCCCTAGGGTATCTCATAAGCAAACCAACCTGGAAAACTTTATAACAATGTGAGATGCAGACAGTAAACATCCTTGCTTTGTGCTGCCACTGAGCAAAATGGAGTCAAAAATGAAAAGTCACTCCTAAAATAACACATAGTGACAGAGAAAAGTAAGTAGCTGGCACATCATCCTGTCTCATGAGCCCTGAGGGGGCCGCACCCCTTGGTGTCCATAGCAGGAAGACAGTATTAGACTTTAATGACCGGGGTGTGCGTCCCTAAAGTTGCATAAATGGTGCCTCTCTGTGTACATGACATGGACTTTATAGAGTGCATGCCCCTTGGTGTGCAGAGTGCGCACCCCGTAACTTTCATAAATGCTGCCACTAATGAATTAAATAGCTTAGGCTGTAATCATCAATGCAAATTTTTTGGTGTGCTGCCCCCCAGTAAGATCTTGCCTATACCTAAATCTGCCACTGCCCTGCCTTTTTGATGAATATCTGACTGGTCAAGAAATGGCCTAAATTGGAATTTTATCCAAATAACAGCATTAAATCTCAGCTAATATTTATTACAGTTACACACTATTCTCTTACAAAAATTCAAAAAACTAGATTATAGGACAGGAGCCTGTGAAAGGCAGTAAACCTTTGATATGTGTCATTATCAGTCCCTATGATCATTTCAAGTCAAGCATTCTCCTGGAACCGATCTAGAATGAGTGCCTATCAAATGTGCCAAGCACTAATGAGTTGTCCATGCTTGCAGTGATGTCTCTCTCACAAAGGTCTTTGTGCTGTCAAGAAATACTACATACGGCATATCATCTGTCCCTCTAGTAGGAGTTTATGGGAAGAATGGGCAGACTTTGTGTGTGGGTACTTGAACATCAAGACACCACCAAGGACTTAATACACAAGTGTAGCAAGGTTACAGAAGTAGAATTATATGACCACAATGGTGGGTGTTTTATTACTGCCATGCCACACAACAGTGTTTGAAGACTCTCCTGTTCTGTGAATGTCCTCCTAATCTGCATTTAGAATTTAGAATTTTAAGTTTTTACAAAAAGCACTTTTATTCACCTGCTTTTTAGGTTAGGAGTTTGAGTGTTTAAATCTTTCTATTCATATTGTACATAGTGTGCTCATGTGCACGTGCAGTATGTATTAGTCATTTATGTTGGTCTGTTGGTGTACATGTGTTTTGTATGAATGTATAACTTTATATATCTACGTGTACAGTATATATATATTGTGGCGGATGGCCAAGGCCCTTGTCCTGCCAGGACACCTCTCCCTTGTATGGACCGGGGGAGCAAGCCTGGTCAGGACAGTACCTCCCCTGGGGCGCTAGATGGCAGTCCCCCTGGGTTGCAGCGGTGCCTTGGACTCCCGCAGAGCTTCATGGGAGTTGGAGCTTGTTGCAGCCCTGTTGGGATCCGTGGGCACCACCAGGGGGTGCTGTAGGAACTGCTCAGCCCTACAGAGCAGCTCTTCCGCCACACCCGGAAGTGCTGCCGGAAAGCACTTCCGGGTGCATTATAAAAGGAGCCAGCAGCCACTACTCCAGGAGCCAGAGTCGGAAGGAGGAAGACAAAGCTTGCCGGAGAGGAGTGGAGTGGAGTGGACTAGAAAGAAAAAGGAAAAACGAAGAGAAAGTAAAGGAATTGCGATTGTGGTTGTGTTTTTGTTTGGACAGTGTTGTGGACTCATGAGAACAGAGAAGACGTTCTCCACGAGGGAAGAAAATAAAAAGCTTGTGATTTTATAAGTGTGCCTCCTGCGTCTGTCTGTATCAGGTTAAGCGCTGGTATAGCATAATTGTCACAATATATATTATATATATGTTACAATTCTTAGTCTGGCTTTTATTTCTTACTCTTTGCTTTATTCTGTGTTCTTTCAGTTGTTTTAAATGTGCTATATAAATAAATAAACCAATGGCTTTAACAGCAGGTCCTTGCTAGCTGTGAAAGAGTAACTAGTTTTGGTTTGTTCTGTTTGGTTTGCACCTCTTCACTTGTAATGGTCAGTTTTTTAGCCTTGCACTGTAACACCTGATTCAAAACAGTCCCCAGGCTGATGTTTTCAAAATTATGCGGGCCTCCTTTGTAACTCACTTTAAATAAAGGTATTTACTAAGAAAATGCATGTAAATGTAAAATGGGCCTACGAATTCCAGCATTACAAAAGTCCACCCTCGTTAACATATCAGAGAACAGTTTAGATGACGTATAGTTTAAGAGGCTCTGTCAAAGTTTTAAATCAAAAACAGGAATTCTTTTCTGTAAAGTGGTGTGCATGGATTGACCCAAGTGACATTTTAAACTCCGTTTATCACCCTTCTTTTAACTGACGCACTCGAGCAGCTCTGTGGACATTTTAAGTTGTATGCGCAGCCTACTTGATCAACACTGATAATAACCAACAGAGATGGGCTTTTATATTATTGCTGCAGTAAATGCAACTTTAATGTATGGATTCATTTACTGCCACAGAAGACATGGGATAGTGGGAATGCTGGCTCATATTTCCAAGACATGTGTATAGTAATTGTGTCAAGGGTTTGGGACTCTGTGAATCCCCCTAGTGGCCACAATTACTCTACAGTTAGGATATAAAAGTACATACAGTGATACCTTGGCATCCGAACTTAATCCATTCCAGAACCCAGTTTGAGTTCCAAATCATTTGAGTTCCAAGACAATTTTTCCCATGAATTTTCAAAATGATTTTAACAGTAAATACACTGGATCTCAAGGTACAATATTAACTAATAATAATATTTGAATAAAAATGTAAATTAATAAAATTAAAAATATAAAAACCAGTTTTTCATTAATCCGAAGAGGAGTTTTTCCATCTTTTCCATACTTTCCGATCTCCTAGAGGTCAGTGTCAGAACCCCTTTTGCCACATCAGCTGCTTTGATAGTTTCTTTATTTTTCAAAATCGTACAAACAGTTGATTTAGGAATCCCGAACATAGCAGCGAGATCAGCCACACCCGTACCGCTTTCATGCTTAGCGATAAGATCTTTCTTAACTTCAATTGTAGCTCTAACAGCTTTCCTCTTACTCTTATTTTCCTCACTACACTTTTTAAGACCCATGGCAAATACACTAAATTGTTATTATATAAAAAAATAGCACAAAACAGGCACAAAAGCATAAAATTAGCAGCAAAAATAGCAGCGAAAATCATACGAGATGTTTTCACTACACCTTCTAACAACGAACTGAAAGACAAAGCGTATGGGTGGCCCGAGCGCTGTGGATTCATACACACAAACACACACGAACAACGTGCTGGGTGCTCGGATTCCAAAGCAGCGTCCAGATTCTAGGGCAAAATTTGCTCTAATTTTTCGTTCAGATTCTGGGGCGTTCAGATTCCAGGGGCAATACTGTATTTTATTTAATAACAGTGCTTTCTCACAGGTTCTTCCCAAATCACAGTCTAATTCTTTTCTTTTCTTGTCAGTCCTCCACTCATTCCTAGACAAGCTGTGTCTTTCTCCTCTCCTGACTCCAACTCCTCTGCGAAGGTGAAGCAGATATTTTTCCACCCAAACCCAGGAGTACTTCCAATGTAACAAGACTGCCGCCTAGAAGCACTTCTGGGTCAGGCAGGCAAGCCTACTCCAAACAGCTGCCTGTAGTGGCACTCAAGGACCCCAACAGAGGTCCCATGCAGACATAAAAGAGGGATGTTGTCATCCAGGGTATAAGGGTAACACATGGCCCTGGGTGGCAGTCTCTCTCTACCCTTCCACTATGACAACCTCCCAACCAGAAAAGGAATCACTTATCAACCCAGCCGGGATGCCCGTCCATCCATATCCTTCCATTAGATGGGCTTCCCAGGCCAGGTAAGGAACCACCCATCTCAGCCTGAATACGAACTATCCCATGTCTTCTATGACAATACGTATTTTAAAACAGTAATTAACTTCCCATTTGAAATTAACTTACCATTGATGGAGTATCACATAATCACTGTAAAGTCTGTAATGAAAAAATCCACTATATGAAACCCAAATGGCAGGTTGGCTATGTGTCGGTAAATATCACATGAAAATGGGCATTTTAAGCAAATTGTATTTGACTGAGATGCAGACTGAAAGAGAGACAAAATATAATGAATCCAATGCCAGGGTATCTTAATGCCTCCAATGCCTGTGTATCTGAACTCCTCAGATGCCAGGGTATCTTGAACCCTCTGATGTAATAACATGCTAACCCCTTCAATGCCAGTGCATTGTAACTTTTCCTGTTCCTTTGCATCTGTTAATTTCATATCAGTCCACAGAAGAGCCAAGAGAACAAGCAAAACAGTAGAGCAGAATGATTACCTGGAGCAGCATACTGCCTTTTCGAACCACTGTATTGTCAAGAAAGTCACAACTAATTTTTCTTCAGCAGTAAACACAAAGGAACAGAAACAGCAATCGCCAACACACTGAAAGATACATGAGAAATAGGAAACCAAAAACAATGTGTTATTACTAGAAGAAAACACCTTTTTTTTTTACTAATAGCGGTTCTTGATATAAGATTTGCCCAACTTTATGACTCTACAATCAGATCAAATGGCCCGGAATTGATGAATACCAATGAATGGATGGAAATTCACCAAAGAACTGCTGCTTTGTACATTTCTTTAACTACCCTGCTAAACACCACCCTAAATTACATCTGATATTTCAGTTGTGTGAAGTTTCAGAAAACTGTGAAAATTGGTAAAAAAAAAAAGAAAGAATAATACATTCTCATTAATTCAGTACACAGAAGAAAATATTATTGAGTGCCACTTCATGCAAAAAGTAGTAACAGTTTTTGCCCAGAAAGAGAAATACAGTTTAAGCAATTTAAAATGTCAAAATTACATGATTCTTCATGTTCCTTCCACATCAAACTGTTAAAAATAATGAATATAGTGAACCTACTGTGGCGTGGGTGAAGGCTCAATGGAGAAAGGAAATCAAAACAGATGAAGAGAGAGCGAGAGATGAAGGCAGCATAATTCTGAGTGACATTTTAAGGTGGGAAATTGGGTGAGCTACTGCAATGAAGACATACAGCTAGGTTTCCTAAAAGGGTTTGCTTTCTTTCAATCTCAGTACTTTTCTCTCCTTTATTCCTAATTTCAGTGATCTGTTAGCATAATAACTCCCTTTTAAATACTTCATTTTCATGTCCTTATATTAGGATTATGCCATTCCAATTCACAGTATAAACTTTGCAGAGGTAGTTTCTAGGTTGGTAATCAAATCCATGTCTTACTGCACAACCATCCCAAAAAACAAATATATATAATATACAGTGTACTGCATACTGTATATACAAATAATATACAACTTTATATATGCAATTAACTTGGGAGTGTTATATACAAAAGTATTCTATGAAATGATGTGTGCCTGTGTTTTTCTGCATTCCTGACTTTTGTTGGTCATGTGATATACGTTTAAATTTTTACTAAATACTTGTGCCTCAATGTACAATACCAGTGCTAAAAAAGAGTATGATAAAAGTCAACAGACCCTGACTTCACTTCTGTTAATCTAAATCATAAAATGGCAAAGAAGGTGCAGGCCTCAGAATACACAAAAAGGCCAGACCAGGACCTTGCCAGTCTTTACTGCAAGAGGCCTCACCTCCTAGCAGCCAGACCCCAAACTAAAGAGGCTTACACAGGCCCAAAATGGGGCACTGGGTTTATAAGTGCAAAATACTTTAAAATGTCCCAAATAAATAAAAAAAAAACTTCAAGGGAGGTGAAACCTAAAACTTCTTTACTTCTAATTTTATCTCCTTGTAGAATTTTTATTTTGACCATTTTAACCTTTTCATTTTCCAGTTTCAGATATGGCCTTTTTTTGAAATTCTGCCCCTGGAGTCGTCTTTTCACTGTTGCAGATGTACTGTAGTATGGCAATAACGTGCTGTCCTATTAAGCACAGCGAGCTACCAAAAGAATGCTATAAAGAGCAAGAGTCCATTGGGTTAGCACCAAGTGGGACAAGTAGAAGACTTACAGTCAGATACAGCAAAGCACAGAATGCCACGGAGACCCAAAGCTGAGGTGCTGGAGAGTGCCTTGACTGTGTGACAGATCAAGTTGCCTCTGACCCCAGGTGAGCAGTATGAAGCTGGGCCATTGATGAGATTGTGGAGGGAAACGATGAGGCAGACTGTAGAAGCAATCCAATTGCAGCCTTGGAGGGAGAGTCACAAAGCTGACCTCTAATTTGTAGCGTCAGGTCAGTGAAGCAAGACAGTCAAGAAATGCATCTGCAGCTCCACACAAGGAAGTTCACCTGCCCACATATGATGGACAGATTACTGCACAGTGTTGCTTGCCAGCACAGCACTCAACATCCCTGCTGCACCACCTGACAATGAAGCTTTCGATAGCCCTGCTGATATGTTTCTGTCACTCGCAATATGGTGGCTGCAGAAACAAAGACCACCCCACTGTTTCAAAGAGTTGCAAGTAGTTGGAAGAGGTTACTGGGGACAGTGAAATCAAAAGTAAAGTCACTAACAAGTTGTATCAGCCTTGAGTCACCAACGAGTGAGCTGGTATTCCATCATGCAAAGAGCGGCGTCACAGACAGATGCAAGGGGGCCTAGAAAAACTGTAAGCCTGCCAAAGTTGCATGGATTCCAAATAGTGTGGCAAGAGCAAGCTATAATTCTCAGGACAGTGAGCTACCATAAAGGAGCAATGTAAAATAGCAAGACTCCATTGGCACTTGCATGTCCGTGCTACTATATGTGTATTAGGCTTGTCTATATTTGATATAATTTGATTCTCCATGTTGTATGGTGATATGTACTATCACTGTTTTATTATATAGCTTTTATATCTAGGATGGCTTGCTACACCCACTTGTAGATTCATTTCTAGGGACCTCTGTATTCACTGATCTGTCCCCCTATTCCCAAATCTATCACCATAGGACTAATGGGGTGGAGATGAAAGCCTTGAAATGAGCCTGCCCTTATAGTGTGTGAATATGGGGAAGCCAAGGCATTCCTCAAATCCACGTTACCTGGACAGTGCTTTCAGCTTTATAAGTGACATCATCAATATAATATATTTTATTACACAATTGTATTCAATTTGCCCTCTCTGCTTCTCTTGGTCAAATTTTGCAATCAATTTTTTACCCATTTTTACCAAACAGATTTCCTCCAGACTTGCTGATCTCTGGTGACAATGCAATATTTCATCAGTTTTGACTCAGGATCTGTATGTTAATTTCGTCAAATTTAAATTTCTCATTTCCTATTATTATACTTTTAGCCAACACACATATACTTAGTGCTTTTAACCAACACACATACACCGTATATACTCACGTATTAAGTCAGGTCTTGAAACCAAAAAAATCGGTCATAAAATCAGACCCCGACTTATACGCCTGTTCAAAAATGTGACACTTCATTTTTTTTTTTACATCTACTTGCCTCCTCCAGTCTCACATCAGTTTCTCAGACGCATTGAATTTTATTGCAGCAGCTCAGTTACCAATTTCTTTCGCTACTTCAATGACGTTTAATCTAAAACCAGCTTCATATTTTCTTCAGATCGAACGCTCCATCGTAGATAAGGGATGTTCTTACGATAAAGGTGTATGAGGGTGTGAGATACAAAAAACACAAATCAGTGCAAATGTTGCTTTAGAATAGTTTAGGTATTACCGTGTGGTCACGTAGGCACAATAGAGAGAGCGAGAGAGAGAGAGGTTAGGAGCTGATACAGTGCGCTGCCCTACCCACATAGAAAAAAAGGTAGTTTGCTCCATGGTCACTGTCAGGTGGGCGTTAGTATATCATAATCTCTAGGACCAATAGCGTGAGCTTTCCGCATTTGACTTATATAACAGACATTATAAAATACCAGAAATTATACTGTAAAAGCAAGTCCTAACTTATTCACAGGAGAATTTATCTGTGAGTATATACGGTATATGAAAAAATAGCTGTGTTGGTCAAGTGGTTAGCATGTTCAGCTTTTGATCAAACGGTCGAAGGTTTGAGACCAATGTAGACAAATCTCTCTATTATAAAAAAAAAATCTTGGGGGGGAGACGAGACGTGATCTTCTCGGAAGACGATTTGACATCCCGCAACAGAAGGCAGTGAGTCAAGATTTAAAACAAGTTCACGGACATCTAACCTAGCAGCTGTTGGAATGCTTTTGGTAGACACACTTCATGTGCTCCCATCTCTTAAAACAACGACAAGTGACAAGCAGAACACCAGCAGATGATGCAACCACTTTTCCTTGGCATGCATTCAATGTCTCCCCCACCAACCCCTTCACAACGCAAGCAGCATTATACGTCCTGCGAGAAAGAGATTTAACCACGCCTGGGGCCGGAAATAAAGGACACGTATTGTTTTTACAGAGGTTTTAAAGTAAAAGTGAAAATAAGGCATATGTAACAATTCCCATGAAAATAACAATCTCTTTAAATTGTATATCCAGTAAACCAAACCTGGGGGTGGGCGGGCGAAGTGAGCAGGGGGTGGAGCTCCCTAGTTCATTTTAAAAAGAAAAATCATTTTGATTAATTGATATTGAAGTTTTGTCAGATTACACCAATATGACAGTTAACCAGCATTAGTCAAGTGGTTAGCATGTTGGGCATTCACTCAAATGGTCGAAGATTTGAGACCAATGTACACAAACTCAGTTTTTTTTTAATTTTACCAATTTTTCATCATTTATATACAAATTTGGTGAAATGCTCTTTTCAGTAATTTGGTGATATTGGCTCAGTGGATAAAGTGTTGGGCTTTTCTAAGAAAGACTGAAGGTTCAATTCTCTAATAGACAAACACACATTTCCAGTACTCGACATGCGTGAGGTTTCACCGTGGTTAGGATTTTCTGAAATGGGAGATGAATATGATTTAAGGTTACGTTACACTTTAAGATCATAGGTTCAATTGCACTCTGCCGCTGATGTCATTTCTGTCAAATCACCTTCCAACCCAAGTCAAGGTTTTTGCAATGTGCAGAGGACAGTGTGGTATTAAGGTGGCTAAAAATATATATAAAAAAAGATTTTTAAGTGACAAAATTTTCCATTTTAAAATGCACAGATTCCTTAAATGATTCCAAAAAAATAACTCTTACAATTTGAAAATTTCTCCAATTATAACCGTTATCCTACATCCTTTAATATGATGCATCATTTCTTTCCATAGTTAAACTAGTAAGAAATTTCACTTTAACGAATGTATACATTTTGATTGAATTAATTTAATTCTGTTATGGGCGCCGCACAATTTTATTTATAGTCACATAAGATAAAGAAAATCTTAGTACAAGAAAAAAATTACTTTTTTAATTTTTAGTGCATTTTTGAATAAAATCGGGCCACTTAAAAATCTTTTTTTATATATTTTTTTAAATGTGGGATGAAAAGGAAGAAAATACAACACAGAGTCTGGGAGAACATGGAGAACTGTGCAAAGGTGGTTCAAGGTCTGTATTTGATTGTGAAGCAGTAATGCTAACATACACACCACCTCCATCATTTTTCTTTCCATTATATGTCATTCTGAATTATTATTGGCTGTCCACCATTCATTTGTAATGTTTATTACCTCCTGAGCAGTAAAGGCAGCATGCACTGATGTCTCCTTGTCTGAATTGGCTGGCAGAGTCACACTTTTGGGATGAAGGATCTGTGACCACTGGCCGGTCACCAAAGTGCCTACTACTGTAGTTAGATCCTTTCTTTCAAGACTCTCCCAGAGCAATACATGTCCTGTTGGATTCGCCAAGAGGACCCTCATTCCATCTCCAGAGACAAACAATCCCAGTGCCTTTGAATACTCTGAAAGGAGACACAGTAGTCAATACTGAGATAAATTATATCCCAAGCTAAAATGGCATTTAAGGTAATAAATAAACTGACATAAAGGTTGGCCAATTGCAAATTAATTTGCAGACCTTTATTGTGGTTTTTAAATATCTTTCTAGCTTCATGTGGTTTTCCTTGGGAATATTCCTTACATTCTAAAGGTCTGATTATACAATGACCCATTTGTGTGCCTGAATGCATTTTTATGCCTTGAGATAGAATGACATCCCATCATAGAATGTCCCTGTTTTACCTTTTTTGATGTTAACACAAACCGTGGCTCCTCATAACCCTGGTGAGGATAAAGGTAAGAGAATGGAGGAATGGATGGTGTCATGCGTGTGCGCTTGGGAGTCAGCTTAAGTGCCCCAGTGATGGTAATTACCCTCCGAACCAGGGGTTGGTGCTGTGGACTGATGCCCTCCAACCCCACCCACGCAGAAAGGAAAACTGACAGCCACTCTACCGCTGACATCACTTCAGTGTTCCACCCTCTTGGACCCACCCTTTCCTGCCAAATCCTCTTTAATAAAACCCCTGTGTGCGTCCAGGTGTCCGTGTGTGTGTCTTCTGGTGAAGTGCGCATGCGCGAGGCCACACGGCA
>JANRMT010062822.1:23894891-23937356 GCA_026402145.1 Polypterus bichir lapradei | reverse complement strand
CGCGCGAGACAGACACACATACAGGTGCACGCGAGACACACACACACACAGGCGCGCGCAAGACAGACAGATGCATATAGGCGCGCGTGAGACAGACACAGACACACACACAGGCACGAGAGAGACACACACACAGGTGCGTGCGAGAGAGACAGACAGACAGACAGACACACACACACACAAGTGAGAGAGATACACACACACACACAGACGCGCTTAAGAGAGACACACACACATGCGAGAGACAGACACACACACACACGCAGGCCCACGAGAGAGAAACACACACACACACAGGCGCGCGCGTGCATTGTTGCAATGTTACTTTTCTTGGTTGTTTATTAAATTACGAATTTTTCAAATGTTCATTTTTTTCCCTGTGCTTAAAACTCATTAAAAAAAAGTGTTTTTAGCGAGTGGGTCGTAAAGCTATAGCGCGAAGTCTTGCAGTGTTAGTTTTCTCTGTTGTTCAAGGTTTTCTTAGTGTTATTCAATGTTTTTACATTTAGTTTACTATTACGCTGTGCATTCTATGATTTAATTAACTATAACTGTGCTTAAAAACTATATATTTACATACAGTTCATACAGTCTGGAACGGATTAATTGTATTTACATACAGTCCTATGGGGGAAATTACTTTGGTTCACGACCAAATCAGGTTTTGACCAGGGTTTTGGATTGAATTATAGTCGTGCGCCACCACCACCTACTCAAAGCATCAAGATGTTCCAACAATTATGGATGGATCAAAAGCCAGAAGTCTACGTGACCATCATCATCAAGTCCTTCCGTGAGAACCCTAAATCCAAAGAGGACTGTTTCATTTATGTTAGGTAGAATGCCCAGAGGGGACTGGGTGGTCTCATGGTCTGGAATCCCTACAGATTTTATTTTTTTCTCCAGCCGTCTGGAGTTTTTTTTTGTTTTTTCTGTCCACCCTGGCCATTGGACCTTACTCTTATTCTATGTTAATTAATGTTGACTTATTTTATTTTCTTACTGTGTCTTTTATTTTTCTATTCTTCATTATGTAAAGCACTTTGAGCTACTTTTTGTATGAAAATGTGCTATATAAATAAATGTTGTTGTTGTTGTGAACCGAGGTTCCACTGTATTACTGTCAGGCAAAATTACAGGCATTTTATGGTAATACAAACCAGTATTACTGAGAGAGAAAATTAAAGGCACACAATATAGTGACGCATATTACAGCCACATACAAGGTCCCTTGCCATTTAATATAGACTGTTCATACAAATGTTTATGCACTACTGTTCTAGCGCCGTTATTGTAACGGGCTTAATGTCTACTCAATACATAATACAAAACCAGCCATCTTGCTCCAGTTCTATTCTGAGCTCCTATCTAAAAGGGCGTAATCCACAGCTTGTTGTATGCGTTGTTGTTTTTCAACTTTTTCAGTTTTTCAAGGTCACCAAAGTGGTGCCCCCAACTCTTTAATGCGGTTGTGTCTTTTACAATGGATACACTCACTCATCAATAGATGGGTGCACTATGTGGTGCACTACACAATGTTAGATGTGGCAAACTTGAGTCATAAGTGATTAGTCAATTGGAAATGTGATAAAAAAGAAATTGTGGGAAGAGACTCCTGTTTTAATAGTCACTCTTTGTTTTTTGGAGAGTTTTTAGCTTTTCTTACTAGAAGCTTGAACATGCAAATTGCTAATAATAAGGGTGACAGGATTCCAGTAAAAGAAAGCTCTTAAAATAATCACATCAAATGTAGATCTTTGTGAAAATATACAGTAGTCTATGTATAGTATTTTATCAATTATTAGTATTCTGTAAATATTTTTAAAATATATTATAATGGGACAAAACAAATTAGTACTTATTTATGAAAAATTATAATAGGAAGATTATGTAGAAAATGTGCAGCACGTGTAGTGAGTAAACACTGGATATGTATTTGCAGAAGTCACCAACTGGCACACTATGCTCACTTGAAAAGCAAAGGTGCAAAACATTAAGATACGCTGCACTTTAACCTTTTAACCTTTTTTGATTGCGAGTTCTTAATAACTATCCATTCAGTTCTTTCCATTACAGACTTGTGGTGACTCAAGGGCTACCCTGGCAGCACTGGGATAGAAGGCATGAAGCAACTTTAGACAAGATAGTAGCCTAGTGCAGGACATACGTCCACAGACTAGAAAGAGCCTCCCTGAAAAGGGGAATGGAACCAGAAACCAAAAACACATGCAAACACTACAAAGACAGAGACTTGGTAGGGAACTGAATCCACTATCCACATTTCTGGAAATTTGGGACAAGAACTCCTACCGCTGTGCTTATAGTTAAAGTTTTTATACCATTCAAAATGAATTATTCACATAGGCCACATCTGATACTTAGCTAAAAACAAGAAAAGTGCAAACCATGTGAAGGTTTTATGACTTGACTAACACCATCTGCTGCACTTGTCATTTTCAAACAGTCGTGGTCCTTGTTCCATAAAAAGAGTTCACCTGATGCCAGCAACCCTATTAGCCAAGCACCTGTTTGGAGAACAAGAGTCAGGTATTGTTAAAATGTCTTTGCAACTGGGCAGATTGAAATCAAATTCAGAACTGCTGATGGCTGCAGCTTCAAATCCTATCCTTGGCTCAATTTAATTTATCATGTCATTGTTTAATCCGTTTAATCCAGACTTGGGTCGCGCTTTTGGAACCTATCCCAGCTAGCATAGGGCGCAAGGTAGGAACAAATCCTGGACAGGGGCCAGACCATTGCAGGGCAAACACATACACACCCATCCACACACCAAACCCACACTGGAGCCAATTTAGCATCACCACTTTATTTAACCTGCCACACATCAAACCCACACTATGGTCAATATGGCGTTGCCATTTTACCTAAACTGCATGTCATTGGATGCACAGAAGAAACCTACATAGACACGGGGAGAACATGCAAACTCTGGACAGGGAGGACCCAGGAGGTGAACCCTACGCTCGATGTGAGACCCTGAATTAGACAGATAGCCTGCCAGTATGGAGATACACCCATAATACCCATCAAAATACAACATTTCAAATAGCTTGGCGTTAATCTAGATTTTTAGTAGATTATCAAATATAAAATTTCTATAAATGGAAAAGGGTATACTGCATCTTTTACTTATGTCTTGGCAGCTTCACTCTGTCTCTTCATACCTCAGCACAACTTTAATGCTAATCATTGGTGAAAGAAATCTAAAGACACTAAAACCTTTATGCACACTGAATAAAATCTGTATTTAAATACTCAATTGAATTATATTAGATAGACAGATGTAATGGTCAGCATTGTATTGCATTTTTCCTCAGTTAAGAAATACAGAATGTATTCCAGTCCACATCAATCTAAAGACACTACAAGACTTGTTATTAACTGAAGAAAGATATTTAAAACTTTCATTAGCTTTTGTCACAAATTTCTCTTATATAAGTCAAAGAGGTTTATTTAAATGTGTGTGTGCGTGTGTGTGTGTTGATACCTGTGGTGGACTGACATCCTGTCCAGTTGCTGTTCCTGCCTTGCATCCAAAGCTTGCTGGGGTAGGCTCCAGCTACCCTGGATAAAGTGGGTTTAGAAAATGGATGGATGGATGAATAATGTAGTGAACAAAAAAAAAACATTGACAACTCCTTAAGTTACAAACGTCTCTCTTTTTTTATTCACTCTAACCAGTATCATATAAATTGCCCAGCCAAGATAAATACTGTAAATGGCAAACTTAAACACAAAAGAATTTTCAAAGATGTTACAGATTTGTAAGTGAGTAGTTTTATATGAGCGAGTGTGCCATGCGATAGGTTGGTTTCTGCCTTAAAGTGATTTTGATGGCAGTGCTTCTGTGACCCTTAACTGGATTAAAAGGCTCTGACTGTAAATGGATGGAGGTTTAGAAAATGCATAGATGAATGGACAGATGGAATAATTAAAAACAAGCAACTACTTTTGAAAATGGTTAGACTTATGAAAACTCAAGTTAGCATAATAAATGTTAATATATAAATGCACACTCATAAAATATTATTCTGAGTTTAAGGTAGTCATCACTACAGTATGTGTTCAGATTTAAGCTCTGAGTCTCAAGACTTCACTCCTTCTTTCACTTGCTACAGCCACCTGTCCACTGCTTGTTCCAGTTAAGAGGCACGGGGAGCTACAATTTATCCTGCCAATGCCGTTAGCAAGGTAGAAACCCACCCGGGTTATTGCTGCAATCCATCATAACACCATACTTCAATAAATGTAATTAAGTATGCAATATTTTACCATTTGTAGAAGTTGCCAAATTTATGACATTCTTCAGGAGAGCACTGAATTTTGGGCTCTTTTTCTTTTTTCTTCCAGTCACTATGTTGATTTCACTAATGCGCTTATCATCCAACATGAATATACTTTCTGTGGTCTAAAAAAGAATAAATTAATAATTATGTGAATTACAAATCGACAATAGCAAAACATAAAACTGTTAGACCCTCTTGATACAACACAGAATTGTAGAGGGGCAGGAGCCTACACCAGCAGCAAAAAGCAGCAAGGTAGAAATCAATACTGGAAGGTGCGTCAGTTCATCACTTGTTCATCTACACATCCAAAATAATTAAATGACAAAGACTACAGACATTTCTTAACAAGAAATTGGCAATGGATCATGGGTCATGCCATATACATCTACACATCAGGCCAGGATGAACAAGACATGCAGAGAATGGCACAGGACAGGTCAGAAGGCTGTATACTCCATGTCACTGTGGGTGATCAGGAATGGCTATGTTTTGATAAGCCATTCTGTGCAAAAAACTCCACAGCAGAGAATTATCCTGAAGATCTACTGTGATGTATAGGGTGTGGCAGACTGACCAGTCTGACTGACCTAGTAGCACTGGGTCCAAGGGAAACAGCAAACAGCTCTGGATAGGGTCGGCACCAGTACATGAGAGGGTCCAATTAGGGATCTCAGATTACCTTAACCTGCTTGTCATTGGAGATGAAACCATATGGACATGGCAAGAACATGAATACCCAACACAGAAACAACATTGGATCCATGAAGTAGTAGCACTGTCTGTTGAGCTCTTATGCCACCTAACTTGCTCTTTACTCTTCTTAAAATTATACACAAGTAATAATTAAATGTAATATTAATAAATTGTGACCAAATTCTAACATAACGTGCAACGACTGTAAAACTGATAGGAGGACTGTCCTTAAACGCCATCTGTAAAGATGTTGCAAGAACAACAGAAATTCAGCCATATCAAATCTATGGAGTGCAATACACAAAGGTTTGATAATCAGGGCCAGTGGTGCTAAGTCACATGAAAGATGCCACAAAATCAGCTTTTACCTAAAAAGGCTGCATTGAACGTGCGTTCTCGCAGGTGAACAGCTAAGGTGATATTGTTTATTGTAAAACATGCACATTATCAGTGAAGGGAACCCAGATAAAAACACAGTTTGCAGCTGAGGATTTTTCACGTTTTGTTTATTTTAATTTATTAACTGTTTCTGTTTTATCTAAATGCAATAGCTGCGTTGACTAGGACGAAAGTCACTGTGTAAGCGTGACGCTGTCATAACTCACTCACCTGTCCGAGCCAGCTGAACCGAGACCATGGCTTTTTCCTTTTAATGCTTGATGATACTACGACTTCCAATTTCACCTCCATTTTGTTTTAAGAGTTACCTGCATTAAATTTTTGAAAAGATTTAAGTGTCAGAATAACCATTTAATACTAGAAACACATCTTTAGAACAATTACTGCTATGGAAAATCTCTGCATCTGCTATTATTCGCCTCAACCCCAGGCCTTTACTGGAAATGGCTTGCCAGTTACATTTACTGTATTTAGTGTAAGGTGCTCTTATTCATTCATTAATTGATTTTTGCTTTATGTGGTGCTGCTAATAGCATGCATCATAACAAAGATAAATACAATAAAGTATTAAGCTGAAAACTCAGGGGAACAAAGAAATTAATGAAATCAGAACCATGAGTTCAGTGTTGGACTTTATGAAGAGCTCTATAAAGACTTGGCAATGTAGCACTAAGTTACTTTCTTATGAAAATAAAAGTAAGACCATTAGGCGCACTTAATAAAAACAAACAATGCTGCATCCGTCACTTTGTTAACTTCTCAGGCAAAAGTAGTCGGCCTTTTACAGAAGTGACACAACCAGCAGTACCTCTCAGTATTATTGGAATTTTTTTTTTTTTTATTTTGGACAGCAGAAGTTTAAAGATAAAACTAGAGACTGAAATTTAGGGCAAGAGTGGGTAGATCAGAACTGTAGCTTCATTCTTGTGAGGGTTTACCACTATCAGAAGTCTTTGATAAAGATGGCATCTGAAATAGCATTAATTGATAAAAGTGCAGTCATAATAATACAACAGGCAGGAATCCTTAGATACAAAAGCACAATGTGAAACACAGAAACAAAGCAAAATGAGTACAATTTCAAGGAAAATATATTTAAAAAATGCCCAAAAGGAACCAAAATCCTAACAGTAACATCTCCTTGTATACAATATACTCAAACCTGCATAATTCATTTCATTGTTGCAGGGGGCAGAACCTCTCACAGCAGCCTTAAGTGTAATTCAGGACCAAGTTCTGAACAAGATGCCAGTCCATTGCAGTACCCACTGACACACACATCACATGACTTTTCTGTGACTCCATCTCTAGACCCCACTTTCATATGCACGTTGCTTTTCTATGAATTGCTTAGTAATGCTAATTGTGTAGAAGACGACATATGCTGGGTATATCAAAGGAAAACAGAAAGAGTGGGGCTTAGGGAAAAGTGCGAGGACAAGCTCAGTCCTGAGGTGTTTGAAAACAAAGAATGATGCAAGAATTAAATCATTTTCCATAATGCTCAAGTGAAGTAGCATTTAATTAGGGAAACAGTGCCATACTGCTGTTACTATACTGGACTGTGATAGCAAAAGTGCTCCTACCATAGCCATGGTCATGAGATGTGGCAGGAGAAAACAAAAGATGGATAAAATCAGAAGTAGTAACAATTATTCTGCAGAAGTGCAACTGGCTTAATACCCTTAGCATCTTGGCAATCTTTTGGAAAACCTTAGTTGAACTCTAAGAAAGACTGTCTTGGCATAAACCACGAAGAAGATACTCAGAGGCAGGAAAAATGATTCACCCTGCTCAGGTTGTTACCAATATGACCATCACAAGCATAAGAGGTATCTATCTACCATATAACAAAACACTAAGATCTGTGTATCCAGTCCCTCACAGCAATCCGATTGGTTAGTTTGGCTTTGGTGTGATTGGTCAGTCTGGCTTTGTTAAAACGATTAAAAGAGGAAGTGTGCGTGTGAGATGTGCATGCTGACAGAGTCACCTTCAAAGATTGCAAGTATAAAAGCAGGCAAATGGTGAGAAAGGGCCCTCAAAAATAATGACAAGAGCCTGAGAAGCAGGCTTTATGGGAACACGCAAGAGAAAGGGAGCACCTGTGAAGAGAAGTTCAGACACATGCAAAATACAGAGGAAAAGCACTGAAGGTACTTTTAAGACCACAAATGAAATTTTAAAAAAAGTATTCTGTTACCTCTTGTAAGTGCCATGGAGGAAGGCCAGGCATCCTGGCCAGGATGGAGGGTGATTTCTTGCCCTGGCTGGAGGTCATAATGGAAGAACAGCCAGAGGGGAGGCTTAACCTGGCAGGAACACCTGACATTTTTTTTTTCAGACTGGGACAGAAGAATAAGGGGTGGACTGGGAGAACATGGATGGCAGGAGCAGTTCATTCCCCCACACAGCACTTGGCTCTGGGGTGAACATAGATAGTTAGGTCACCTGCAAGGTGGCATGAGAATTGTCTGGAAAAGAAGATCTATCAGGGCTCTAGGGTGCCACCAGAGGACACTGCCAGGGAAGGACTATCTATGTTTCTGCATTCCCTGGAAGTGCTTCAGACAACCTACGCTGTGACACCAGAAGCAGTCCTGGGTCCAGTTTAGAAGAAGCCTGCAGCCTCACCCGACAGGTACTGTGGCTGGTGGAAAATAAATGTATGGACATACTTTCTGCTTTACTGTGGCGCAAAAGTATAAACTAATTTTGAACAGCATATTGAAACTACAAAAATACAAAATCAGTCGGGGAAAATTATGTTACAGACCAATTTGTTAAAATAAACATAATAAAATGCAAAAAAACAATTACTTCAAGTTGTTAGTAGGATGCACATTTTTCTTCATGATAACTTTCCCCATTAAGGTTATCCCATATTTTTGTTACAAGACACATTCATTAAAGAAACGTTGATCTTCCTGGATGTAGCACATCTAATCTGATGGCCAAACTCATCTCAAAGCATTTCACAAGTATGTCTCATTGTCATACAACAGAATGGAAGAGCAGGTTCAGAAAATGATGGCTAGCGTAGCAGGTAAATTGGTTTGTCCACAGTCATGTGACACAGTAAAATACATCTTAAATCTGCAACATTACGGTTTAATCTAATTATGGTATTTAAAACAAAATTAATCTTAAATCTGCAACATTATGGTTTAATCTAATTATTTAAATCAGACTCTACTCTGCTTGGTTCCTTTAAAGTAAAACATTACTAAGTAAGTGTCCTAAAGAAAAGACTGGAGGACATCAATTTATTCGTATACAGGATCATTTTAACTTAGTCACATAAACAAGAACAGACTACAATATTCATAAAATATGTGCAGATTAATGCTCCAGTAATTACCAAAAAACATCAATATTTTAATGTTTTATACCTGTCACTGTTCTGTGCCATTTAGCAGTATGAAGTACTACTGCAGCCCGAAGGTCAGAATTTGAGATTCATGAAACACTCCCAATGTGGCTTGAGTGCACTAGTATGTGTGTGCCGGCAGAGTAGCTGTACTTCACGACAGCATAGGGGTTTGCTGATTGTCCTTTTGTAAACGGTGCACGCAACTCAGTTTGTTTAGCTGCCTCACATTCTCACGTCCACCCGCTTTCTCACATGGTACACCCTCAATGTGTGATATTAGAATAGAGGTGAACCAACCAGCATTTAATGTGGAGTTTTTGTAAAAAAGCATCAAAAACATAGGAACTGGGGATCATGCAGTTAGAAATTGACAAACCAATTTTAATAAGAGTGGTAAAATCTGTAATTGTGTAAGTCATTTGTATTTACAATCTTTATTTTAAAATTGAAAGCAAGTTCTGTAAAATAAAGCTAAATTTAAAGACTTAAAACAATCAGTACGTATAAACATCAACACAGAACAAGGACAGCAAACAGATAAGAGAAACAAGTGATGACGTACTCAAAGTACAATACGCTACACAAGAATGGAAGGCAAAAAACATTCTAAATGGAATCCAATAATAAAATATGATTAATATTTGGTAAGGCAAAATACAATTCACACATAAAAATGAAATTAGCTCTACCTCCATTTCACAGAAGTTTGAATTATTCTGAAGACACTTGTAAGCAGGCGGTGTGGTGTGCTGGCTAAGGCGTTGGACTTCAAAGCTGCCAATTCAACTCCTGCCTTCTCTTTACTGTACAGTTCTGAGCAAGTCACGTAGCCTGTCTATTTCTAAATGTAAGGAATATCTAATAACAGTTGAAATGTTCCCTGATGTATGGCACCTTGGTTAAAGGTGTCAGGCAAATATCCATCCATCCATCCATCCATTATCCAACCCGCTATATCGTAACTACAGGGTCACGGGGGTCTGCTGGAGCCAATCCTAGCCAACACAGGGCACAAGGCAGGAAACAAACCCTGGGCAGGGCGCCAGCCCACCGCAGGGCAAATATCCAATAATAACAAATATGTTATCTGATTTTGTCTAACATTACACTCCAGTCCACTGATGTGTGCAGCCTTGTTGCTCCACCAACTATTACAATCTGTACCTAAGGCAAAAACATGCCCTAGACAGGCGTCCATAATCGCAAGTCAAAATGATGCACCTGACTCTAATGACAAACTTTCAAACTCACTTTACATTCCTTTTAACACTTGAGTTTCTTTGTCACTATTTCATCCACTAAAAATCTATTTTGTTTTACATTTTATATGCTATTTCTTGAAATTTCCGTTTGGTTCTGCAGCTAGGTCTTTTGGTCATTTTCTGTCTTCTGATACAAGTAAAGTGATGCAGACTTTTTCACCGGCATGTGAAAGGAAGATTGATAATTTAATTTAATAGTGTAGGAATAGTGTAGGAAACATCTGGCACTGCAAGGCCATGTAGTCTGTTAAGTTAAGAGTGGGATTACGTGGAATTCCTGAGGTAATTGTGTCTGAACCTTCATTTTTATTCTGTTTTTAATGGAATTTTGGGTAAAACAAAGTATTAATATGCTACCAGTACGATCTGCAAATGAGCCTTAATTTTGCTTGATTCGAACTTTCCGGTAATCTTCAGGTCATTTTAAACACCCTGTTGATTATTCATTTTATTCTGAAATTTGGGTAAAAACTAAACAACTTTCCAAAAGGGTGCTCCATAGTAAATGTGTGTCTTATGATATTTTGTGTTACGTCTTCATGGTTATCAATCGAGATGAGTGAAATGATTTATGGTTAAACTCAGTGTTTTCTCTTCACAAAAAAATTAAAGATTCTTAAATAAATAGCATTTAATTTCTAGGAAAATTCATGCCATTCAAACAAAAAGAAATGTGTTTTTTTCCTTTCTGAAACTGTTTTTGAACATTAATTCTGCCTGTGCCTGCCAGTTATTTAGTATTTAATTCTTCTTCTTCTTTTTGGCTGCTCCCGTTCCTGTCATATCTTCCTGTCCTCTGCATCTTGTTCTGTTACACTCATCATCTGCATGTCCTCTCTCACCACATCCATTCCTCTTGCCTGGCAGCTCTATCCTTAACATCTCTATTAGGGGGAAAAGTCACTAGAAGTTTGCATATCCTCAACCCCACTCTTAAAAATAATGGCTCTTTAATGGTGCTTTATGGTTCTATACAGAGTTGTGTGGTTCCTCGTAGCTCCATTGCTTCACTAAGCACCATTTTGTTCTGGGATGGGTTTTTTGCATATGAAGTTGTTTCTTTGTTCTCTGAAAAACTTCCTAATATGTATAAAAAAATCTAAAATCTTTAATGTATAATGGGCTGCAGGGTACTAACAGATTAAGAAAACCTGAACTTCACCTGTGTTACTGCATTCAAACAGTAAGACCCATTGGAATTTCACAGATCTGTTATCATCGATTTGTGGTTATTCACTGTATGGAGACTGTTATTGATTTAAATAAATAAAGGTTCTTTCTGAAACCTTCATTTGGGTGGGTCTTTTGGGAACCAAAAATGGTTCCCGTATGGCATCACTCTGAAGAACTGCCCTGGCAGCTTTATTTTTAAGAGTGTAGGGTAAGGTACTTGTCAGATAAAAGGGTGTGTGGGAATGGTTGGCAATTTTCCAACTAAGGTTCAAGTGTAGAAAGCATAATAAGGTGTGCCATGCTGTATTTTGGTGTGTCTTACTGTGGAAAATATGTGGCATGTAACATATTAAAAAAAAATAACATACTCCTCTGTGATGATGTGAACAAGCGGTACAAAAGAAGACTATGAACAAGGAATCATGGAGCAATATTCCTTATTTTCTACCTGGAAAAAAAAAGCTTGAACACCTCCAAAAAAACCAATTTCAATGCCAGTTTCTCAAAACTATATGCAAACCATGCATGCTTTTGCTCATTACTAGTTACCAACAGGTGAGCCTTCCTGTTTCTCTGTGAGTCTCTGACTCCTTCCAAGGGTTGCTAATTAAATCTGTGATTTCTTATTTCTTATTACAATATACCGGCTTAATATGTCATATACTAGTGAATGAAAGGCCAGTCCATGAGTTATAAAAGGTCATAAATTCTCTTTTAAGCAGTGGCAATGTGTAGTAATTCATCAAGAGAGTGAACTGAAATAAAACCATCACACGTAACTCTTACATACAAAAATTCTCTTTATCCATTTATTGCTGTGAATTTCTCTTTTCCCATACACTACATAGTCTTTGTTTCTCTTGATTGGTGTTGTATCTTTCACACTTCAATCAGCTCCTTTTGATAACCTTGGCCATTCATTTGTGAATGACATTATGTCCATCTCAACTTTTATTAATCCAATTTTTAAAAAATGCAAGTAAAATTTCCTAGATCTTTGATTTGGCAAAGGTTCCCTGGGCTGACTGAAGCTCAAATGTCTATGTGAATTGAAAGGGTGGGTGACCAAGTCAGGATGAAAACCCAATGCCTGGGAGGGCTGGCCTGACACATACTGTACATGGATGTATGCTATGTCTCCTTCACGATTAAAATGAAAGAACACAAGTTTTCATATCACTGACTTTCAACCTTACAGGACGCAGCACCCTGAAAAACAAACTATAAATTTTCAAGATATATCGGAGTGAAAAATGTACTTTTTTGTTAAATAAGACTTATAATATTTTAATTGTGTGAATATTAGGATAATTTAGATAAGATACAGCTTTTATGTATGTGATCTCAAAGGGCGGCGTCACTGAAACCCAAATCCCAGACACTGCTGGACCTGACACAGTTCCAAATTCAAATAAAAGTTCTTTTATTAATCACAATACATGCTTTGGGTGTACAAAGTCCAAACGCCACAATCACAAATTATAAACTCTTCCTTTTCTCCTTCCACTCTTCCAGGAAAATGTTGCCTTCTGCCTCCTGACTCACTGAAGAAGACAAGGTGGCTTCTTTTATGCTGGACCTTTGGAAGCACTTCCAGGTCAATCAGAAGCTCCCCAAAGTAGTGACAATGCTCTCCTGCAGCTCCCACTGGCAGCACCCAGGTACTGCAACAGGGCTGACCATTTGGACTAAAACTTCCCTCAAGTCCTGTGGGAGTACAAATAGGAGCTCCACCAGGGGAATGCTGCCACCCAGTGTATCAGAGTAATATACTCTATGACCTTTGGAAGCTGACATCCTCTGACCTGCTGCTACATCCTCTCAGCTGGGAAAGGTATCAACAACTAATCCATCAGGAATGTCCTCCTATCCATTTTTCTTTCACTATGGTATCCCAGTCGACCAAGCCCATCTGAGTCGGGATGCTAGTCCATCCATTATGGTACTCCAAAGTGAATAAAATGTGTAAACAAGACTGCTTACAAGGAAAAGCAAGCTGATTTTGCAAATTTAAACAGGAATTTAACAAGCAAGTGTCTTTTTGGACAGGTTTGGATAAGCAAGCACATCACTGACTCATAGAATGACGATGTGTTTTTCAATAGAGAAAAAAATTATTGTGATGCATGCAAATAAACTGAAGAATATTGGGAGATATGCAAATGTAAAAGCAATTGCTAAGATAATGTAATAATTAGTAGATTGTATAAGATTTAAGCTCAGAGAAACTAAGTGTATGTATGCTTGTAAGAAGATATGAAATAGATGCCTGTGACTTTTTTAGTAAATATGTTATTGTATTAAGTTAAAAGTAGCTTTACTGAAAAGAAACAAGACCACTGAAAATTACCAGTTGTCCAACTTCAGCCAATGCAACTATTAGTTAACTTTTGCATGATCATCAGCCACTGAAGAACTCTAAAAAGGAAAGTATATGAGAAAAGCATTAGAAACATCTTTGTCAGGTTAACCACCTGCAAAAGTATCCCATCTGGCCTAAGTGGAAAAGGACAGTCAATGTCTTAAAGTTTAAAGGAACACCATAGCTGGATTGAAAAGATAAATGCTGCAACAGTGAAAAAGTGAAGCGACATGAAGCTTGTTGTATGGACTTTTATATAAGTCATTGATGTTGTAGGTTTTCTTCCATTTTAACATCTAGTGATTGATATGCCTGGTTTCTCTACAAATAACAATATGTTTAGATTGAAGTGAAGTGTGTTGCTTTCTCATTTAAACTGTTTTGTTGTGCCTGAGCTGTGGAAACAATGAATCATTAATTACTCCAGGTCCTAAGGTTTCTAGGCCAAGCAGTCACTCTCTGACTACAGGCCAGTGACATTCAATTCTAGCCCAATGAAATGTTTTGAATGCTTGGTGAAAAATATTTTAATAACGCAGACAAAGTTATTTCAAGATAACGACCAGTTTGTTTACTGTGTAAAAAGAAGTGTGGAAGATGCTTGGCTGGTTATTCTACATCTGAATGAATTTAGGACTTTCTTATAATTGTTCAAAGACAAAGTACATGATACTCCTTTCAAATACAGAGACTCCTCCAGGATGTGTCTTGTCTTTATTTCTATTTATAACGTACACAAGTGACCTGAGACCTGATAATGACTGCTCTTCCATTATCAAGTATGCTGATGATGCCATGCTGAAAGGTACATACTGTATATACAGAGAATATTAGCCATTACTTCAACCAAGTGGACTGTTTAGTAAATTGGTGGAAACAGAACAATCTCTCTCTGAATGTCAAAAAGATCAAAGAAATGAAATTTCACTTTAAGAGGCAGAAAATTGCATGTTCACCCATCATTGTTCTGAGGGAGGAGGTAAAAATAGCAACTGAATATAAATATACATAGGAAATCACCTAGATAATAATCTTAATTGGAATATAAATAAGAAAAACATATACTTTAAATGCAACTAGCACTTATTTCTCCATCACTAAGTCAGTGACAACTTAAGACTACTTATAGTGGACAAGGGCCTCATGTTGTCCTTTTATTGCAGGGTCATCCATTCTATCACCACTTTCAGCTTTATTGCCTGGTTTGGTAGTTTAAAAAAACAAAATTTAAAAAGGCTGCAGCAGATTATCAAACCTGCAAGTGAAGTTAACAGAGCTGAGGTAGACCATTTGGTGAAGTGTGTTTCAGAGGGCAATGCTGAAAAAACTGGAAATCATCTCAGCTGATGACCGACACCCATTACACGCAGAACTGAACTTCAGTAAACCAGGGAGGAGAGTCGCTTTAAAAATCCACACACAAATAACTCCAGAAATTCCTTACTTTCCAGTGCTGCCATATGAATATCAGAGAAAATAAAAAAGTCCAGAAGTGTAGAATTTTTTGCACCTATCATGTAACCATTTTGGGTAAAATATACTATCAAACTGTTAGAAGTAGTTAGCAAGAATGTGTTTTCCAAATGATGTAAATATTTTACCATTTCTATGTAAGTTACAATCTGTTTTGTCTCTGTTTTATTTAATTTTATTTCTATCTGTTATTGGATGCAACTGAGAAGGCAAATTTTATATTTTCAGTGTATAAACTTCCCTAAATAAAAACCATGAACCTTGTGTCACAACCTAACAGTTTAACTCTCAGCCATGGCTGTGAAGTCTAGCAAGAGTGAACTAGCTACAATGTCACGCTATAATTCCCAAAGTGAAACACTAAACAAAACCCCTTAAAAAATCAAGAACATCCAGAAATGCTTGAAATAAAAAAGAAAAAAGCAGTTTTCATATTTGTCAAATAATTTTATTTACCAATGAAGTGTATTAGTCTCTTTCTTAAAACAAGAATGCATTAACAGAAAGTGGTATTTGGCCGGCTTGTCATCCCGGCCAATACCTCCAGGCCGCCAGATGGCGCCCTCCCTGCAGTATGGAGGTGCCCCAAAGACCAGCAGGGAGTCATGGACTTTGTAGTTTTTATCCTCAGCCCTGCTGGGTACTACAGGGGCCGCAAGAGGGAGCTGCAGGGAGGACCGAAGACTTCTTTGTGCCCTATAACCCGGAAGTGCATCAAAGGAAGAGTGACGTGCTTCCAGGGTGAAGAAGGTCTTGTACCTGACCCGGAAGTAATATTGAATCACATGCACTGGGGATTGAGAACACTTCCGGGTCAGGGAGAATAAAAGGACTATGGGAGCTCCCAGACGGCGAGCTGAGCTGGGTGGAAGGGTGGCAACGCGTCTGAGAGTTGGAGGATTGGTTTATTGTGTATTGATTAGTGATTGTATGAGTATAGTGGAGGAGAGGGTGCTTTGTGCACTGTGGCATTTGAATAAAGTCGATTATTGGACTTTTACCTGGTGTCTGGAGTCTTGGACAGGGGTTCAGGGGAGCGATACAGCCCTAAACTGTCACAAGAGAAAGGTAAGAAAACAAAATAGGATTAGGGTTAGGTTACTGAACTTTCTAATTAGCAATTGGTATTGCCAATTTCATCAATTCATTGACTGATCAAACAATCGATCCGTTCCTCTGAAGACCCACAAGTTCCTGCACAGCTGCCTTAAATAGCACTTACTGTACGCTACACTTGGTCTAATGCATTCTTCTCAATAGTACTAAGATATAAGGGTTTTATACATAATTTAGCACCAAGTTAGAAATACAATGATAATGCATTGCACAGTGTGAGCAGAACAGCATCAGGGATTACCAGTGTGGACCAGCTGCCCAAATAAGAACATTCTCCAGCGCGCATTAATGTACACAATTCCTTCAATGAAGTCTAATGACGTAGGTGAGCAATAAACACAAAGCAGCAGGAATGAAAGTATGGCTCTTCTGACTTCAAACAGCTCTTTGAAAACTCTGGTTGACATTTTGATATTTCAAAGAGCTCTCAGCAGTATGGGTGAATTGGGAGAAGTAATGGACCTGAAAGGGCAGCCTTCTGTATGCGGTGATGTCAATCATGAAATCCTTTGAATGAAAGCATTTTTTCAAAATGTAAAGATCAGCATCTCTGACTACATGTTGTTTGTGTGGAATTTGAATCCTTCCAGTCAGCAAGGGTTTTCCTCTTAAATCCTAGTAGAGGTTCAGGTTAACTTAATTGGTGGTTCCAAGTTAGCTCAGGTGTGGGTGGGTGGGTGTATGGGTGGGTCCTGTGATGGAATGGCACCTTGTCCAGTGCTGTTTCCTTTCATGGTCCCCTGTAATCTTGAACAGAACTGGGCAGATTTTATAGTGATAAATACATGCTTTAAAAAACTGTCATATTCTACAGAAGAACAAAATATCTCTGTAACTGTTTCTTGACAGCCACCCATTTACATTTAAAAAGCAGAGAGGTTATGAATAAAATATGATGAATTACAGTGGCATCACAGTGCCCCAAAACATTTAGGACACAGATTAGTTCAACAGTTGGTTGAATTCCCTTTGGGGTTTTCGTGTTTTTGCTTTGACACTCACATTCCAGCTGATTGTAAAGTCAGATAGGAGCTCTGAATGTCCTGCTTTTCTGGTTCTTCACCAGTGATCTAAGGCTGCCTGAATATCATACCTACAAGAACAACTGCTACAGCACATTTCATACAAAGTACATAGCTCAAAGTGCTTTACAAAAATGGCAATTACAAAGAATCAAATCAAATAAATAAAATGAAATCCAAAAAAATAGTTAATAAAATAAATAAATACCAAATTTCATTAAACAGTACTTAAGTACTGATTAGAGTGCTAAACTCATCTCTTAAGTCTCAAATGATTATAATGATAAGTCTGATGCTATGGTCAGATGGTCAAGGAGGACAAAAAATTAAAAAATCCAGTTGGTGAGACGCTGTCATTCAGAAGCCAAAAGACCACCCAGCCTTTAAAAAATATACATTTAGTAAAGTAAAAATGCAGGTATCATACAGCACACTAGAGTTTTTTCCCCCCATTTCTTTTCTTCCTGCCAGCTGACCATATTATAAAAGAGTCAGTGAGTGTTTAGCTTTCTCTCAGTATACAGCCCATAATAACATTCAGTGTCATGCCAGGAACATCTTCCAAAAGAAAACATGCTGCTCTCTGCAAATACAGCAACACTATTGACAGAATTAGGTTGTGCCATAAGCATATATGATTTTTTAGTTCTGGTGGTTTCTTTTTAACATGATTAAGGGACATATCTTTATGAAGATTTCTATTAGGCAGCCCCTGAAAGATCTTACAATATTTGGACTTTGGGTTCCACCTTGAAGATTTTGTCCATGAAGAGGGAACTAGGGTAAACACACAGGCATAAAACATATAAAAAGTGACATGAAGCCCTTGCATCATTCCATAAAGTGCAAAAATGGTAGACTCAATTCATAATCATGACATATGACAAATATTTATAAAAATCTGTATTTTCTCAATTTACAAATTGAACAACCACCCATGTAGTTGCACAGACCTCGTCTATACATGCTGAACTCTACCCACTGACCTTTCCACCTGAAATACACATCATACACAAAAAAGGCTGTGTCCATCTTCTGCTCGGCTCCTAATGTCAAAGAGCGCTGACCTTCAGATATCAGCGTAAGTATAAAAGAAACCCGATCTTTCATCTTACAGCAAAGGTCGACTGCACTCTGATTGTGTACTCATACAACCATTGGATGCTGCTCTTCGCCTTTGGAATGTAAGTGCATTTGATTTATTGCTTCATTAAACTTTCATATAAAAAACATATTTACTCTAAGTAAGCTAATTGCATGACTAGCCAGAAGTTACAGTGACTGAAATATGTAGCAATAGGTGCATTGTTGCTAAAATGAAGCTATATTTACAATTAAAGTGTGCCAAATGTTTATGTTATAAGCTGGGCAGCTGTGAACAGCATAAAAGTACTAGGAGTGGCTTTCTATTACTTTTCAAGCTACATTGGATTTTTAAGTTTATTTCTATTTTATGCTTCTGTCTAGGCAACTTCTACTAGAGATTGTCCTATAAATGAAAACTCTTTCTGAAATATTTGATGCCACTGTTGCCCTAGCTAAACTGCGCATCACAGCCTTATCCATTCTTGATAACCTAATCATCACCTGTCTCTTAGGCTACATTCACATTACAAGCCTTGTTACACAAATCTGATTTTTGCTCTGATCGGATCTACCCATCTTGACGGTTCAAATTCATAAGTACAAGTGACTTATTTCTAACTGTAATGTGAGCGCATCTTTCCTGTGATGGAACGCGTGCGCACACTGATATTTGTACACGAGTCATCTGTTTCAACAACAACAATGACAACTTGTGGTATTAAAACTGAAAACAATTGACGTGCTAGTCAGGGTTGCCAGATGTGAGATTTTTATGCCAAACTGGGCTAATTTTTGAAAGTTTTGAAAGCATTGTGATGGAAACAAATTTATTTGGTGGTGTGTGAATTTCTGAGCTATTTTTAAAGGTTTTGTTTTGTCTGCCCTAATGGCAAAACTATGATGTTGAAAACTCCAAAGCAATATAGATATCAGAAAAATTCAAGGTGGAAAGACATCAACAGTAGCTAATGTATGCATCGCATTGTGCTCTGGATGACAGCAATCGGTTCGCCAGCTGTACAAGATTAGGACAAGTAGGCAAAAAAAAGCCAGGCAGCTAGATTTTGCTGTTTTAACAGCTATTGCTGGCACTGTTGTTGCACCAAGAGATGAGTGGATACGAGAAAGGAGCCCGCAATGGTGGGACTGTGACTGTTGTCACAGCTGTAGCTCTCCTCCATTGTTGTTTTGCCATGCTGCCGGTGTTAGCCAATTATGGCAGCGCTCAACCCGTGTGTATAGGACAAAAACGTATTAATTCCGACCTGACCATTCTCATTCATGTTTCATGGCCACGAATTGAATACATATCTGATCTAGGACCACACATAAAAGTGACTCAAATCTGATTTGAAAAGATCTGCTTTTTGTTTCCATACAGGCCTGAAAACATCAGATTTGTGTCACATTAAATAAAAAAATGGATTGGAGTCATTTCAGCCTGGGAATGTGAATATGGCCTAACTGCCTATCTCTCCCATCCCTTCATCACCTAATAGCCTAAGTGGGAAGAGCATACTGGCACAAAAATGGCTGCCATTACATCATCCAGAAGGATGCCAGACATTGTTGGTGGTTGAAGTGGCTCCTCATTGCTTTGAGTAGTAAGAAAAACACTATATACAATGTAATTAATTATTATCACTGTTGTCTTTACACAGCTTCCACCCAACAGTTAGGTTTTTATGTGCTATGAAGGTATTTAATTAATCAATTCATATTCATTGTAATAGTTCTAAAGATGATGAACAATGAGTAGCCCATAAGAAATCTGGAGGCAAAATACTGTATATGTTTAGAATTTGGGAATGGTCACATTAACATCCAGACTTAAACTCCTTTAACATGTGATAATAAAAGCATCAGAAGTGGAATCAAGTGTGTTCACAGTGCCTCAACAGACTAATCAGTAACTACTGGAAAGACCCAGCAAAGTTATTACTGGAGTAGTAACTGAGGCCTTTACTTTTTCACACAGAAACTAAACAGCTTTCTTCAAGTAAGAAATTTAGAAGTATAAAAGTCTCTGTCCCTTGTCCACTTGTGTTTTATTCAATGTTAATTCTGGTTGACCATTCACTGTGAAAAATATGCAGAAATGTATAAAATCAGACAAAGTAGGTTCCCTTCCACAGCCACACAAAGTAAAGACTGATAACTGGCTGATATATTTTAATTTCTATTAAAAGGACTATCTTTTCTCCAGCTCTAGATTGCTCTATCTATTCTTAACTTCTTAACCTACTCCATTAACCAATAACTAAAATATTTGATATGACTAGCTATATTTCTACATGAGGACAGTATATGGTGTGAACGTAACAAAACATACACAAAATGCAATACCACTACTGCATTTGAAAAGCTTGAACTTTGAAAGCTCAATTTTTAGATGAAACTCAAAATTTACAACAGTCTTTCTTTCAAAGTCCAGACAGTTATTGATTTTGACTTTAAATGCTTGAAGCTGAATAGTTGGAATTTACTCAGAATGTAATGAGCTCCTAAGACTAACACATGCGAGTTGTCAACAAAATTTCATTAAAATCAGTCCATTCGTTCTTGATTTAACATTCACAGATATTCAAACACACAGACACACATCCTTCTAAAAATGATTAAAACATGTTCTAGGGCTGTCAGAGCATGTTTCTTTCCATTGAAAAACTGAAGTCGGTTTACTGCATTTCATGACGGCAATACGTCCTCTGCTTATGAAGTATGGAAAAAGTAAAAATGTGTTTTCTTTTTGTTTAAACTATTTTACTTTTCTTTTCTTTCATAGACGTACAGTGCTGAATGAGATTACAATATTTTAACCTATCGGAAATGTGGCTCATACAAAAGATCAGAGAAACGGTCCAAAAGAACACCTCCTATCAAAACAGCTCACACTCTCCTTGCAATGGTAGCACTTCTAAACCTCGCCTCTCACTACGACTGCACTGCAATGTCTTGACTCCAGATAAGATTCCTGAATTTTTTATACCACCAAAACACACTCAGTCCACAGAGAGCTTGGAGCAGCTCCTGGCACAACATAAGTCAGACTCCAGTCCGGTAGAAAACCATTCCAAGCATCTCGGAAAGGTTTCATTGCTTTACACACAGTCAAAAACTCAGAGTAAAGACAGTGACAGATTAGAATTTATGGAAACCAACAATCAACACATCATAGAAATTGACAGTATTGAAGACAGTGACGTTCCCAGGAACAAGATAACACTGAAGGAGTGTGCAACTTGCCCTTTATCAAGATGGCTTCCTGATGCAGCCAGCTGCTATGGATTTACAGGTTTCTTTGAAAGCCCCAACACAAGAAGAAAGGAGTCATTATTTCATATTGACTTCAGAAGTTTCAACCTGCAGAAAAGCAGGGGCAAGTTCCCTACTAAACAGCTACAATCTTTCAGTGGATGTTTGGCACAAGAAAGCTTAAATATTTCTAAGTTGCAAATGTCTGCATGCATTCCTTGTCATTGCTGCACTGCTGACAAAGACAATGGGGTTCCCTGTGTGTCCTTTATGCTACCATCTCATTTCCAACTAGGATCCTCTGTGTTTGATAGCACAGATCATCAGGACTTCTCGAGTGATGCTTCCAGATCCACCTCCCAATTGCTACAGGAGAATAGTTTATCCTCCATACATGACAGTAGCTCTTTAAGCAGCTGTCTCTGTGCACATCAGAAAACAACAGCATGTTCCCTTGCGCCACCAGCTTTTTATTCCTTTAAATTTCTTCAGTGCCAAGAGTGGCTTCAAAAAGAACATTTACTGCCACTGATAGGAAGAGGACAGATCCGCCTGTCTGCAGAATACAAGTCAGGCAGCTGCACCCTTCGTATACGGGTGGTGTCGGTGGAGGATTTGTATGACAACTTGTTTGATGAGCGGTGCATTCACTGTTGTGTTATTTTGTGCTTAATCCCAGGAAAACTACAAAGGCAGCAAAGTGCAATCATAAAAAACAGCAAAAACCCCATCTTTAATGAAGACTTCTTCTTTGATGGAGTCACAGGTGAAGATCTTAACAGCATGTCCTTAAAGCTTAAGGTCATTAATAAGGCATCTAGCTTGAAACGAGACACAGTGCTTGGCAGTAATGAACTTCCTCTCTTCCAGCTATTACCTCAATAAATGGAGAAAAGAAGTGTTAGGGTTGAATTAAACAAATTAACTGGTAAAGGTATTAAAAGGTAAAGCATTTTATGACATACGTACCTGAAATGACTGTATGGATAGCAAGTTTAAAAGCATCGTGAGGGAAGGTAAGAGGATCTTGTATCTTCCAATATGCATATCTTTCATCTTGAATAAAGTAAGAGACATTACAGCTTTTCAACTGCAACAATAAAATGCTTTCACACTTTGGACTTTTTAACGTTATAATGTTACAAAATTGAATCTGTATTTCTTAAAATTGATCAACTAGTGCCACAAAATGAAAGCAAAATGTTATAGAATCTTGTAAATGAATTATAGATTAATAAATAGCAGAAAACATTTAACTTAATAAGTATACTTCTTGACTTGATAAGTAAAGTGTAGAGTAACATTTGTCAAATATCACAGATACCAGATGTTTCATGCCTCTACCAGCCCTTCACACATGTTCACATCATTCTGTTCTCTGACCACCTGGTGAAGAGCACTTTTCAGCTCCAGGTACATATCCACAATTTGATAGTGGCCCACTTCAAAACACTGACTTCTTTTTGAAGCTTCTCTGGTTGGATCCTGGCCACTTTGTTTAGATCTTTGCCATCCTGGAAAATTACCTACCTCCACAGACTGTACCTTGCTGGATCCGTTTTGTTTTTTACCTTCACAAGTCATATTTGAACTAATTCATAGAAGCATCCTACTGCATGATGCCATCTCCACCATGCTCCAAAATGGTGTTTTCAGGAATAGGCACTGTGTCACATTGTCTACCACTATGGTACCTTCTTACTTGTTCTATGCAGATGAGAGACCTTGTCCATTTGGCATCAGAGTTTTCCACCATAATGTAGTAAACATTTGATGTTAGCATCCTCAGTGAGTGTGTTCTGCAATGGACTAGCACCCTGCCCAAGGTCAGTTCCCACTTTTCCTTCTCTGCTGCCAAGACAGGCACAAACGCCCTCTAACCTGAATGAGCAGGTTAGAAAAAACATTGATAAATAGAAGGATGGATACATTTATTAATAATAAGGTGGAACTGAGGTTGAGGCAGTAGTTAAAGCCCTGATCCATCCATGTTCTGTGTGAAATTTGTTTGTTCTTTGTGTCTATGTGTGCATTTTTCTTTTATATATGCTGGACTGGATTCAGTAAAATGTGAAAAATGTGAGTATGTTTTATACTGACTGTATTCATTATCTTGCTATCGTAAAGTTATCTTCAAAACAGATAAAATAAAGACTAGAAACCATTACTTTTGTTCAGAGTTTGGACAGAGTGTGTCTGGGTGTACAAAAAAACAAAAGAAATAAACAGAAACTTGAGATGAGATAAAAACAAAATCATGGAAGATAAGACACAGTTAAAAATGAGAAGCAAACTAAAACTCTGGGCATAAGAGGACTTACAGAAATTTTTTGATATTTTTTATAACTAGTCACAAAGGCTTTAAATGGAAGGAAATAATTTATTCCCGAAATTATATGCCAGGAGAGATGCCAGACTTTTACTTGCTTTTCATATTTTTCATGCTAGTGAGTTTCTGAGGTTGTTTTTTTTCCTTTAAGAATATCATTTAGGTTAGAAACATAAACAGATCAGATTTACTTAAAGTAAAGATGCAAGTACAAACAGTCTAATGATGGAAAAATGAATGGAATTTTTATGCTGAGTCGATTTATCAATTAACACTGATTGTTTCATTATGTATATAATATGGCCATATTTAGTAATAACTTATATTTGTCTGTTTTCTACACCTGCAAGGTTATTGGATGTAACACAATTTTACATCCAAAAAAAAACATCACACACATATTGGTGGTTAACAAATAAGCAAGTGAAATGTAACAGAGATCAATCCATCCATTATTGAACATGGATGCCATCATGAAAAACCCCCTCCATCCACTCCAGGAGCCACAGGCTCATTCTACACCGGGGTGCTGAGATGCGCCCCTGGGTTTTTTTTCTGCCTACTGCTATAAGGCAATTCAATGCTTCCACCCGATGTACTTAGGTTTATATTTTTTTATTTATTTATTTACTTATTGATTGATTGGCTGTATTATGTGTCATGTGAGTCTATATCTTTGTTTTTATGTTTCTGCTGCTGTATTCATCTGAATTTCCCCATAGGATTAATAAATAAAGTTTATCTAATCTAATCTAATGCTTAATTAACCCAATAATTGTCCACATGGATCCAAAGCCTTATCTATAATATTGGACACCAGTTTTAATAAAACACAATGAAATGAATTCCATAGCTACTAAACCATTTTAAAAACACACACATTACACTCACACGTTATCCAGTGAGACACAGGAACTGTTGCCTTGAAGTATAATGGTCAGTTTCAAGTGTGTGGGGTAGCAATAAAGGACTGGAAGTGTGCTTACAATAGATTTACAGTCGTACATTATTCAACAAAAGGGGTAGTTCAGCTTTATTAGCAAACAAGTGGTCACAGTAAATGAACGTGAAATAACAAATGGGACATTACTGCAAGGGCAGCACGGTGGCACAGTGGTACAGTGGGTAGTGCTGCTGCCTTGCAGTTAGGAAACCCGGGTTTGCTTCCCAGGTCCACCCTGCGTAGAGTTTGCATGTTCTCCCCATGTCTGTGTGGGTTTCCTCCGGGTGCCCCGGTTTCCTCCCACAGTCCAAAGACATGCAGGTTAGGTGCATTGGTGATTGTAAATTGTCCCTAGTGTGTGCTTGGTGTATAGGTGTGTGCGTGTGTGTGCGCGTGCCCTGTGGTGGGCTAGTGCCCTGCCCAGGGTTTGTTTCCTGCCTTGTTGGCTGGGATTGGCTCCAGCAGACCCCCGTGACCCTGTAGTTAGGATATAGCGGGTTGGATAATGGATGGATAGATAAATAATTGATTGTGGTAAATTGCATACACCATGTTATTTTTTTCAACTGGAAGAATCCTAATATTCTATTATTCCATGATGCAGTAAAAAAAGACCTTTCTGTTTTACTTAAAATTAGAGAAAATTAATTTTACCTATGATGAACAGTTTAACAGGTCTTTAAAATTAGGCAGACATGTATCCAAATAAAGGAGCTTGCTAAACCATTGCTAAAGTGTGGCATATTTCAGTATGTTTAACAGATTACTTCATATTAAATATTTTCTTTTTCTATGTGGAGGACAGATTTGATTTGAATAAGATGTACTGCTGCATGTCTAACCGAGTTGTAGTTACTAACTGTAAATCTTTAAATTAAATAAAATAAGAGTAAAAGAGAAACTGAACTGTTTACACTTATTTTACAGGTTACAGACACAGATATCACTTTTAGGGGGATGCAGTCTTGTGTTATTAACCACTGGTAATCAGCCCCGCTGCATTCAAGGAAAACAACTGATGGAGCAAAGCTTGGCTTTAGTGATCTATTTTGTTGGACATTACCTTGTTCATTATATTTTGTCTGAAGTACAGTAAATGCTTCAAATTTAGACTTCCTGCTCTACATTTTCCTGTTTATAGATGACCCATTCTTTCCAGTGCATTTAAGACATTTGTGTGACTCCAATGATATAGTAATGTAAACAGCAACATCTGCTATCATGATGTGGAGTTTCTAAACTGTCTAACGCCATATAACATGGAGCCTCCAAGAGGGAAAGGAAGATGAAAGACACTTTTAAAGAGTTGATCATTACTTGAAGTAATCTGCAGTTTTGAAAGTGTATCTATTGACAAAATAAACCTAAAGAGTACACCCCTATTAACAAGAATCATTAACAAAGCAAATGTAGACCAGGCAGAAAGGCATAGGTCTCTTGTAAAGTGTTTTATAATATACCTCATGATAGTACATGCTGCAAAATGCACTATACTGTATGAAATAACTGATGACTGAAAGGCACCATTAAATTTAGAAAAGTGACAATTCTTGCTTTTCTTTAAAACTATAATCTAATTATAGGGATTATTAGTTTTCTCATATTACTATATAATAAAATAACATGCTACTCAACCCACATTAACCAATTCGACATGCCATAATGAATCTGCTCTATATACATAAAAACATCAGCAAAATCATGTAATGTTTTCATGTGACAGTTTCTTGAAATGTTTTAATGCAATGTTCATTTTTTTTCAAAACCATAAATCATATCATATACATCTACATTATTTTTTTAATCTTCATTAGGGGAATACAACAATGATACTTTCATATCAATACAACCAATTTACATCAAATAAAATGCTTTATATACATCGGCTCTGCTAAGAACAGAAGTGGTTGAATTGCATGTTAGCAGTCGACAAATAATGCCTATGTAATGGCACACATTTACAAATTGTAAAACTGCATAAGCATTCAAATGCCTACAAAATCATGACTGGTGATCTTGCAGGAGAAGTCATATTCTTTCCATGTATTAAGTTAGATGCTGGTGATACTTCAGCAAGTAGATTAACATTCATCTTGCATAGACAACAATTTCCATTAGTCTAGAAATAAATCTCAGGGTCAGAGTTTTTACCCTGTTGGAATATACCTGTGGTCTGATAGTGAGCAAAGCGAGCTATCAAAGTGGGGTTAGGCCATCATAGGCAACAAGGGGGCACATCCCCCTAGTACATATAATTATTATAATGAAACCATTCAGTTCCCTTATTATCTGAGTTTCATTTCTGAGAGGAAGAACATGAAAAAACAAAGATGCTGAATGTAGTTATCTAAGAGTGAAATACCAATGAGGTATACTAATCCTTAACATGTGAATTGACTTAAATTAAACTTAAACATATCTACCATTAGCAACAGTAATTATTTCTAGTTAAGCAAAATGGCCAGAATGACAACCTGCACCCCTTCCAGAACTGAGTTTGAGACTAGTTGATGGAATCTGTAACAAGACTTGACCTATGCTGGTATCAGCAAATTGGATGGATTAAATAATTCCTCTGGATCTAGGATCCACAAACTTGGTCCTGTGGAGCTGCTTGTTATGAGGAATTTCTTTGTTGAATGCAAATTTTTGTTGTTAATGAAACGTATTATTGAAATATTTAGCATGTTTATGTTCTCATTTTGTCTCATAAAGCATTTGCAATATTCTAGGGGCTATATGGTGCCTTGATCAAGTGAAGAGACAGCAGAGAATAGTAGAGATTAGTACAGAATGTGTATGCCCTTGGAATATGATAATTCTATGACCATGTAGTATATCAAGAATACAACTAAAATGTAGCTAGGAAAAATTCATATTAAAATAAAGGATTTTTAGCAATTGTTTTTAATGTTCCACAGTATTAGCCTGGTGAATTTCTGTTGATAAAGAATTCCAAATTTTAAATGAATAACAGCAAAAGGTTGCCTAACCACTTCTTTTAAGTTTGGCTCTTGGAATTATAAACAGACCTCCAATCAAAGATCTAAGGTTATGACTTGGAGTGTAGGGGGACAGGCATTGAAAATACAGAACACAGCAAGATTGTTTGAGGCTTTATAAACCATTAGTAGTATTCTAAAGTCAATTCTGAATGACATGCGTAACCAATGTAACAATGCTGCAACTGGCAAGATGTGTTCACATTTTCTTTTCCTAGTAGAAATTCTGGCTGCCTCATTCCGCTCTAATTTAAACAGATTGATGTCTTTCTTAGGCAGTCCTGTTGGGAGTGCATTACAGTAATCTAGTCAACTAAAAAAAAACGTGTGAACTCATTTTTCAGTGTCTTGTGAAGTTATAAGAGGTCTAACTTTTTCTATATTCCTCAAGTGAAAAAATACAGTCCTAGTAATCTGGTTAATATGCAATTTAAAGTTTAGGTCAGAGTCAATAATTACCTCTAAATTCTTTACCTCCACCTTGTCTTTTAAGCCTAAGAGATCAAATTTATTTTGAATGCCCTTGCTATAGCTGTGTTTGCCAATCACTAATATTTATGTTTTCTCCTATTTAGTTTGAGAAAGTTACTGCTCATTCAATTGTAAATGCTGCTAAGACATTGGATCAGAGAACCAAGAGCATCAGGGTCATCAGGTGCTATAGATAAATTCAGCTGTGTGTTGTCTGCATAGCTGTGCTAGTTCAACTTGTGCTTTGAGATAATCTGACCTAATGGAAGCATGTAGATTGAGAAAAGTAGCAAACCTAGAATAGATCCTTGTGGTACACCATATACAATATCATGGGTCTCCAAAGTACAATCACCACAACTAACAAACAATTTTCTACCTATTAAGTAAGACTGAAACAATTTATCGAGAAGGTTCAGATTTCAACACGATATCTTGAACAGATTGTGCTGTACACAATTTTAAAATTTCAAAATTTCCCATTGAAAAGCTTTGGCAAATATAAAAAAAAAATATATTTTATTTTAGTTATTTTTTTCTTGCCTCCACTTCACTGAGTAAGATCTTCATTTCACATTCACTGAAATTCTTTTTTACACATGCCTTTACCATAGTCTTTTAACAAAACACTAAACAAAAGGGGCTATTTATATTGATTTGCAAATTCAAATATGCAAAATTCTAGGAGGAGTTGGAGGGGCTGTAGGTGCATGCGTGTGAGTTAGAATTCACATTGATTAGGATTTACAAAGGGAAAGTGTGTTTTTGTGGTTTATGCATCTGAATTTTTTTGTGCATTTGCACATTTCTGTTTTTGTCCGTATGCCATGTTTTAATGTGAATTCTACACATGGCATTATACATGAGGCCCCTGATGTTATACTTATAGTCTGAGGTGCACAGAGTGAAAAGAAAAAGAGATAGCTCAACTAGGCAAAGACAGACCGTCTACTCAGCACCCTATCACTGTTCAGCTTGGCTCACTGCCACTAACACATGCTACACAAGTCAGTATATAACTTTGGGTTGGTGACTGATGACCACGTGTTCTTCAGGGACCATGTTGCTATGGCCCCTTAGTCTTTCAGATTTACTCTGCACAACATCCACAAGATCAGACTTTATATAGGCAGCACAACCCCTATTCCAGGCTTTGGTCTTGTCATGTCTGGACTGCAACTCTGCTGGCAGTAGAACCGGCATATGTCACCAAGCCGCTGCAGATGATTCAAAATGGAGAAGCATGTCTGGTGTTCAACCAGCCAAGATGAGCACATGTCACTGCTATTTTCAGATCAGTACAATGGCTTCCTGTATCAGCATGCATTAAGTTCAAATCCTTGTCATTTGCTGACAGGGTAGTTAGTGTGTCTGCACCTATATATGGAGACACTTCTAAGGTTCTATGCTCTTTCTCGACCATTCAGGTCTGCTTTTGATCAGTGTCTGGTGATGCCACCTCCGGTAATAAATCTCAGACCAGACTCTTTTCATGTGTAGCTTCAGGATGGTGGGATGGGCTGCCCATCTCCATTGGAAATTCTTACTCCTTCTGTGTGTTTAAAAAGTGTTTGAAGATTCTTTTGTTTTGTAAATGTATTTCTCATAATAGCTGTTAGGTTTTGTAATCTAGGAAATGTTAACAGCTTGAATTTTCATTCTGAACTCTACAAATGTGTTGATCAATTTGTAACCCTGTTCTGTAACACTTGTTCCCAAACAGTCCCCCAGACTGAAGTTTAATCGATTATATTGACCTCTTTTGTAAGTCGCTTGGGATAAAAGCATGTGCTAAACCAAGTACTAAGCATATAAATAAATGTAAAAGAGAGAGAGGACTTTTCCTTGTGTTGTCCCAGTGTTGCCCCCATTCATATAAGAGACCCAGTCCTTGAACCTCATAAACTGTAGACTGCTGGACAGACAGTCAATTAATTATCCAGGATACCAAAGCCTCAACCACCTGTTTAACTCTAAGTTTACCCTTTAATAGAGATGGCTGGATGGTTCGGAAGGCACTGGAGAAAACAAAAAAAAAAAAAACTAAACAGCCTTGCGCTACATATGGTGGTGTATTGGTAGTGCTGCTGTCTAGCAGAAAGGTGACTTGGGTTTGTGTTCTGGATCCTCCCTGAGTGGAGTTTGCAATTCTCCTCATCTGTGTGGGTTTCCTCCCACTGCTCAAAAGACATGTAGGTCAGGTGAACTGGTGTGCGGGTGTGGGCTTCCCCCTGAGATGGACTGTCACTCTGTCAAGGGTTTCTTCTTGCCTTGCATCCAATACTGGCTGGAACAGGCTCCAGTTCCTCAACCCCCCAGCAACCCTGGTCTGGATTAAGCAGGGTAGAAAATGTAATAACTTTGTACTACATATGTGGTTGTATGGTTTACACTTCCTTGTTTTGTATTTTTTTGTTTCAGGTGAGTACTTCTCATTTGTCATATAACTATAAGTGGAGACTCAAAAACAAAAAAACGGAGTCAAATTCCTTGTTATGGGTGCATATCTGGCCAATATATGTGCTTCTAGATTTTTTTTAAGTTGTGACTTTGCCACATTTAAGCATTTATTTTAATAAGCCGTTAATGCTTCCACGTGTCCTGAAAAGCATTTTTTCGAATTCATATACGAGAGGCAAATTTTCACGTGGCATTTCTTTGCCTGGTTAACTTTACCCAACTTGACTGTATGAAGATCTTCAGGCCTCCAACTGCTTCTCTGAGCGAGGAGTGGCTGACGTCACTTCCGTGTGTCAAGTCATAAACTGGTACAGAAGACAGTCGCCAGCACTCGCGGCTGGTACAGTAGCTGCCGTTTAGGCTTCAGAAGCTGCGAAGTGTCAACGCCTTGTACATTTCTTACAAAAGCGGACTGAATGCGCTGCTCCTCCACACTTTCTGAGAAGATCTACTACCGCCTGTATGCGACGGCACGCGCTGCCCACTGGGAACGCATTGTGTTTCGCGATAAGAGGCTGCAAAAGAGGAGGAGTTTGCGAAGACGGGAGCTTCGGCTAGTGCGAATGTCTCGTGTCTTTCCAACTGCTATGGTTATTGAGGAGTAGACAGCGTGCAACATGGTGTTTGAGTCGGTGGTGGTGGACGTCCTGAATAGATTCCTTGGGGATTATGTGGTGAATTTAGACAGTTCACAGCTTAAACTCGGCATATGGGGAGGTAAGTGGCGCTATTTGAGACTTGATACGGGAATGGGTGTGTGTGGTCTGTTTGGATTATTGTCTGACAGTTCAATACGGACCTGTAAACACAACCCGAGGTGCCCGCCTGTGTGTTCTCTGTAGTATTGGCCGATCGCACGCCTTTTTTTCGTCCGAATGTGTCATATCTTCTCACCTACAAAGAGGATTGCCTCTGTCCGGCACTTCTTTCCGCTCCTACCCGCGGTGGCCGCGAGGCTTTGGTAGCGTGGCGCCACCTCGTGTGCATAGCCTTTCCCGTGTAATCGAAGCAGCTGTCAAGGGACGATCGCGTCCCGCGGAGAGGAGCTTTTGGTTCTGCTCGTTGACCTTCATTTGTGTGACAGCTTAGAGAAAGCAAAGAAAGTGTTAAATCTGGCGGATGGTTGACTGTTTTGGAGTTCGTTTTCGGACTCGGTGTTTTGATTCTCTTTTTATTTTTAATATGCCATTTTCAATTCTGTCCCGTGGAGGCCGGAACTAACCGTGATCATCGGATGAAAGGTACAAAGCCGACCTGGACGAGGCGCTAGTCAACCGGAGTCCATTAGGAATCGCTGATTCACCTGCCAGCATAAGCAAGAGGGTGTGGTAGAAAAGCACTTTGAGGAAAACCACGAAGACACAGGGAGAACATGCAAACTCAACACAGTAGCAGGGCTTAACCACTGCACAGACATGTCGAAATGTGCAGTATTCTTATATGCTAATACTCTTGTAAACAAGCAACGTTATCACAGGTTTCACTGCTATTAAAACTGAAGTAAAACGTTTGTTGCAGTACTGTTAAACACATAGCCTTGCATTACAAATGGGTTTTGTAGGGTTTTGGGAAAAGTAATATATGGTTTTTATGCAACTATGAAGGCTCAGATATAAATAAAGTTAACAAGTTAAAACAGTGTACACATGTTGTAACATTTAGTTAAATAATATAAAAGTTAGAGCATTTTGCGTTTTTTATTTACTTCGTCCAAGACTCTTGTTATGATATTTGAACTTGGAAATAAACTGATTTACTGTATAATGGGAATAGGAATGTTAGACAGTGGGCATAAAGTTTGGGTGCTTTCCATGATTGTTCGTGAATATCTTTGACCTTAAGATCAGGGACAGGGCACCAGTGATCAGGGGCTTAAACCACTGAAGCCACAGCTGTTAGTGGATTAGAAGCGATTGTGACACCAAGGCTGTCTGAAAGGCATTTAAAAAGTTTGGACCAGAATGATGTTAATTTGCTGCACGCCCAAAACATATGGCCCAATAAGGCTGGAACTTGATTGCAACGTTCGCAGGTTGGATCTTGCACTGAAAACATTTCGGACAATTTTAAACAAGACAGATGTGCTTGATAGATGACTTTAAGTTAAATGCTTTGCACATATGGAGCTAGAGTGAATTCTGTGCATGGCTGCCTTCTACTCCTTTTCTCAAATGTTTATTAAGAGATCCTTTTCCTACTGTGGGATCTTTGAAAGGGAGGAACTTTAAAATGTTTTTATATACTGCAGAAATGCTGTCTGAGTCCTCAAAACTGATCAATATTTATTCCGGAATAAAATTAGGTGAGAGGTTAAGAAAATTGGGCAGGTTTTATTTAGCAAAGTTTCATATTTGGAGGTAGTGAACGAATTGTGTTGATGGAAAGTTAAATCTGGAGTGTAATTGTTCATTGGATGCGAAGACATTGTCTACAATATGTACAAATCTCTAAGTGATTTAATCCTAAATTTTTTCTAAACATTAAAAACTGAGTACGTTTGAGAGGGTGGAAAAAGGTGGTTATTGTGCAGAGGTGCCACAGATAAAAGCTTCTCTGTCTTGAAGTGTTTCCCTACATTGGTTCTATATTCTGAGTGAATGAAGCACAATAGCACATCTTATGTGTGCAGGATGCAAAGTCAAGTTATGCATCATACACTGCTCAAAAAAATTACGGAACACTTAAATCACACGCTTGATCTCGATGAACAAAATATTCAAGTGGAAAATCTTTACTGAGTAATACTGTGTAATTTGTTGAGAACAAAATATTCACCAACCCATAGATTCAGCATCATACTGAAAATCAAAGTCAAAAAATGAAATCACATGCTGAACCAACATGCGTGAATTTCATCACTGCAATTCATTATGTAACTCAGTAGTGGGTATGGCCCGTATGCCTGTATGCTTTCCTGACCATGTCTGGGCATGGTCCTAATGAGACTGTAGATGGTGTCTGGGGCGATCTCCTCCCAAACCTGGATAAGGGCGTAAGTGAGGACCTGGATGATCTCTGATGGTACTTGGCAGCAGTGGCGTAGGATGCTCCTGTATGTAACATCCCAGAGACTCTCAGTTGGATTTAGGTCTGGGGAATGTGTGGGCCAGGCAATAGCATCAATGCCTTCATCATCCAGGAACTTCCTACACACACTAGTCACATGAGGCTAGGGCTTGTCCTGCACCAGGAGGAAGCCAGACCTCATGGCACCAGCGTAAGGTCCGACAGTGACTCTGATGATTTCATCCCAGTACCTAACAGCAGTCAGAGTACTGTTGCCTAGTACGTGGAGACCTGTGCAACCCTCCAGGGATATGTCTCCCCAGACCATCCCTGACCCATCACCAAACTTGTCATGCTAGATGATTTTGCAGGCTGCATAACCTTTACCACATTAACTCCAGACTCTTTCACGTCTGTCATATGTGCTCAGTGTGAAACTGCCAATTGTGGTATTCTCTGGCGAATGCCATTCAAGCTGCATGGTGGTGGACTGTGAGCACAGGTCCCACTAGAGCCTTCATTCCACCTTCCTGGAATCTGTTTCTCACATACATACCAGCAGCCAGCTGGAGGTCATTTTGCAGAGATCTGGTAATACTTCTCCTGTTCCTTTTCGCACAAAGGAGCTGGGTTGGTGGCCTTCTACAGCCCAGGGCCCTATACAGCTTTCCTGACATAAAGGCTTATCTCCAGGTTATCTAGGAGATATATATATATATATATATATACTAATAAAAGGCAAAGCCCTGACTGACTGACTCACTCGCTCACTCACTCATCACTAATTCTCCAACTTCCCGTGTAGGTAGAAGGCTGAAATTTTGCAGGCTCGAAATTCTACGTGTAATGGTCATAACTGGAAGCTGTTTTTCTCCATTTACTGTAATGGAGATGAGCGTGAAAGCGGTGGGGGCGGAGTTTCGTGTGACATCATCACGCCTCCCACGTAATCACGCAGTACATAGAAAACCAGGAAGACCTCCAAAAAGCGCTGAAGAAAACATGCATTATATAATTGAGAAGGCAGCAAAACAATAAGAAGCGAGCGAGTGATATACAACCATATTCATGAGTGATGCTACTATGGAAACAAAGCACAGTGTAAACCTACACTTTAAATTAAGTTCATAGACAGGCTGCTGCTGGCGTTTGTAATTTAGTGCCTGCCCATATAAGGCCGTCCGTCAGCGGCAATCCAATAGAAACACTGCCATTAAATATTCACGGGTGAAGGACTGTGCTTATGCAGAGGAAGATGAGATGGTCAGGGTGGTGTTTGGCACAAATTCAGCGAAACTGCGAGAGAAAGTTTTAAGTGCCGGGACTTCGGTAACATTAAATACAGCCATGGACATAGCACGACATGGCACCAGCATAGCTGGGAAACTTCGATGCAAGAACACCGAGCGGCTCACGTGAACTGACGCAGTGCACAGACAAAAAGCAACAGTTCTAAAGAGCGCCGAACAAAAACCGAATTACACAATTGAAAAGGCAGCAAAAAAATATGAAGCGTCTGATACATACAAGCATATTCATAAGTGCAGCTACTGCGGAAACAAAGCACACGGTGGAAAAAGTCAATGTCCCGCTAAAGGAAGACAGTGTAAAAAAAAAAAAAAAACCTGTGCATGCAGTGTGTCAGGTCTCAGATAAAGAAGAAGACGAGCTGTTTATTGATGCAGTAAGAAACGAATCGATGAATGAAACCTGTTATCTTTACAACGATTGACAAACACGGAATGTAACTTGACACAACACAACACAACACATCCTACAAATACGAACCTGATTGAAAGAAATAATGATAATCAAGTCCTTGATGACAGCAACACTCCATAACACTCACAAAACAATTACTGTATATTGACAGTCAAGTTACGTTATTTTTAAAATGTTCCCTTTTCTTTTTTATAGCTTCTTTAACACACTACTTCTCCGCTGCGATACGCGGGTATATATATATGTATATATACCCTGATCTACATACTCAAATAATGGATACTTTATTCGCCATCAATGATTGTTTTGGTAAAGCCATACTCAGTGTATTCATTAGATGAACGGTAAAAAAGTAAGAGCGAGGGGAGGGTGACTTATTGAGGCATGCAGGCAAAACCACAATAGCAAGCGGGCTCGATGTATGAAAAAATATATCTTTTCAAGTTCTATTTAGTCCATATGTGTCAAACTCAAGGGCCGCAGGCCACATTCGGCCCGGCGTGTAATTTATATCCGGCCCGCGAGATCATTTTATATACTGTATTATTGTTATTAATGGCCCGGGTATATGAAGCGCTGGTAACACAATAAACTACAGATCCAATATGCAGCGCTTCAGCTGCCTTGCCGAACGCTTACCGCGTTAATCAAGTCTAGCTTATGATGCTGCAAATTATTGCGAAGCTAGCCCACACGATGCCGAAGAGAAAAGTTGATTCTGAAAATAGAGCCTTTAAAAACCGATGGGAGGCTTTGTATATGTTTACTGACATTGCCGGTAAACCCGTGTCTCTCATTTGTGGAGCTAATGTGGCTGTAATTACAGAATTTAATCTAAGATGGCACTATGAGACAAAACATCAGGATAACCTGAAAGACCTGAATGCAATGCAGAAGAGTTAAAGAAGAATCTGACACTTCAGCAGACGTGCACAATCACAAAGTGATTTCAAGTGAAGCTGCTTTTATGGGAGACACAAATGCACCAGTGCAACTTGCCCCACTTTCCCTGTTGCCAAGTAATGTTGAACCAATTCGGCACAACGGTGTTCCCAAGTACGCACTTTGCTGATAAACTGAGCGCACTGCGCACTGAGTTCGCACGGCGCTTTGGTGACTTTGAAGAACAAAAAAAGAATTTTGACTTGTTTCGCAACCCCCGTCGATGTGGAAACTGCACTTGTGCAGATTCAGATGGAGGTGATTGAGCTGCAGTGTAATGGCACACTGAAGGCAAAGTACGATACTGCACGGCTCGCACAGTTTATTCACTCCATTACCGCAGAAATGCTCCAGCTCCATCTACGTGCGGCTCGAACCTTGTGCATGTTTGGTAGCACATATCTGTGTGAGAAGCTCTTCTCAGTGATGAAGACTAACAAAACAGCACACAGGAGTCGCCTCACTGATGAGCACCTGCAGTCCATCTTGAGAATCTCCACAACACAGAACCTCACACCAAACATAAACGAACTTGTTGACAGAAAAAGATACCAGGCGTCCAGCTCTAAAATGACATATGAGCAAAGACAACTGAATGATTTGATTTGTTATTGCTGAAAAGAACACATTTTATTTATAGTTCCAGGTTTTGTTATGCAGCATGTTCATATTTGAATTTGTATAATTTTTGACAGGATATATTTTTATGGAGAGCAAAATCTTTTGGGATATTTAAAATCTAAGTTTATTTTTTATATAAAATTACATAAGATTAAAGAAATTTGAATGTTTATTGTTTTAACGTTTACTTTATTTCTAACTTGTATAATTTAGACAGGATATATTTTTATGGAGAGCAAAATATTATAAGTTGTTTAAGGTTTGAGTTGATTTATTCAGGAATAATATTCCTGTCTGTTTTTACCATTCCTACCAAAGATATTTCTGTTGACTAAATAAAAATTCCTTCTATTTAACATTTAAATAGAACTTGAACAGATACGATAGTTCATAATATCCACGCAGACTTGCACGTAAGAGCGGGAGTCATCCGTTTTAACAAACAGCGTATTGCACTGATACGAAATAGCCTGCCCATTTAATTATTTAGGAATGGATAAATAAATTAAGATTTTGTACAAATAATGTTTTTCATTTTTCTTCCTTGATGGATTCTGCCACCCCCAGCAACAGTTGCTTGCACCCCAAAGAGTATATATATATATATATATATATATATATATATATATATATGTGTGTGTGTGTGTGTGTGTGTGTGTGTGTGTGTGTATATATGTAGATATGTATGTATACGTTTATATATGTGTGTGTGTGTGTGTGTGTATATATATATATGTATTTGTGTGTGTGTATATATATGTGTGTGTGTGTGTGTGTGTGGTTTTCTATGTACTGCGTGTTTACGTGGGAGGCGTGATGATGTCACACGAAACTCCGCCCCCACGGCGTTCAAGCTCATCTCCATTACAGTAAATGGAGAAAAACAGCTTCCAGTTATGACCATTATGCGTAGAATTTCGAAATGAAACCTGCCCAACTTTTGTAAGGAAGCTGTAAGGAATGAACCTGCCAAATTTCAGCCTTCCACCCACATGGGAAGTTGGAGAATTAGTGATGAGTCAGTCAGTGAGTCAGTCAGTGAGTGAGTGAGTGAGTCAGTGAGGGCTTTGCCTTTTATTAGTATAGATAAAGAAGGCGTGTCAGACGTCGTGGTACATTTTCTGATGCAGCTTGACGAAAGCAACTTCATGACGCTGCCGCCAAATACACAAAATTACTTTGACAATCATGCTACGTTATTCTTAAAATGTTTCCTTTTCTTTTTCATAACTTCTTTAACACACGACTTCTCCGCTGCCAAGTGCGGGTATTTTGCTAGTGTATATATATGTATATGTAATATACATTCGCACACACACACATACAGGTCAGATTCCGTTATAACGAATATCTTTCTAACGAAACTTTCATTACAACGAAGTATTTTTATGGTCCCGACTGTTTCCCCATATGATGCGAGTATATAGAAATCTCATCATTACGAAGTACATTCAGCAGATACTTTCATTATAGCGAAGTGCCCAAAAGACCTTGAAATGCCTGAATGAATCATCCATAGAGCAGCTAGTTGTGTGGCCGCAGCTCAGTTGTGCACAATGATCCCCAAACGGAAACATTGTAATTTTTTTTTTCTTTCTTTGAACTTTCCTCATACTGTTTTTTTTGCCCTTTTTGTTTCCTGCAGTTTTCAGTGATACCTTTTGGTTATTGCTCGTCAACATTTAAAAATCATCCATTAGAATTTAACTCATTGTCACCCTCCTATAGAAACGGCAGACACGAAAAAACGATAACTGTTCGTATTAGAAAGAAAACTTTACATTTTTGCAGCTTTCAATTGCGGCAAAAAAAAAAAGACGTTGCCAGTGAATTCGGAAATTTGGCATCGACGCTGTCAACTTTCTTGAAAGACTGAGCAAAAAAAGTAAAAAAATCTTGGGTTTGAAACATATGTGAACTGCTTCATTTGAAGATGTCGAATAAGCAGTTTTTATGTGGTTCAGAGATGTTCTTTTAAGAAACATTCCTATTAATGCGGCAGTTATTCAAGGTAAATGTGAGGTTTATAAGCTTTCTTGGGACCTCCCCTAACTGGACGACACGCCAAAGAGCGTCGCGAAGTCCGTTCTCTGCGTCTATGGAAGACTATTTATCTGTTGCCGGGGCAACAGCTAACTCAAAGATATTCTGGTGTCTCAGCTATGCTGTGACTCTCCACTAAAGCAAACAGAAAAGATATTGATGGGTGATGCATCAGGATATTGTAATTTAAAAAAACACTTTAAAGCTGTTTTTGTAACAATATGTCTCTAAAATCATCTTTGTCAGAGGACCACTCTGTTAGATTGCTAACATTTGCTATTGTACAGTTTATACTTCTGTCATTAGCTGGTTTAAAAAAACATTTTCTAAAAAGTAATATCTGATTGGCAGATCAATTTGATTCAGTGTTCTAATATCACAAAATGCTGGTGCATTAATCATCCAAATTCATCTCTGTTTTACATTTATCCAAACTTTAAGTATTCTGTGATACATCAAACCTGTCAGTTTCACATTAATCCATTGTTGCAGAACTCCTGTAAAACATACTTTTGTTGTGCTTTTTTCAAAGTATCTTATGTGAATGATGAGGCTTTGTTATAATAATCTGTATTCTATTCCAGAATTCGAATATTAACTTGACTGATGATGATTATAGTGTAACTGGTATTATATATGCCAACGTACCTTTCAAATATATGACACATGTGCTTTCACTATGTTCATCCCATTTTAGGGGCTATACCAATGAACATTACTTTGGCTTCAAAAGTTTTGCATGTTTGTATTTAGCAAAACAGGCAAAACAGCATACTTCATTGCTAAGTTACTTTTCTCAGCAATTATGCATTTCTAATAATACCATACAGGGAAATGTACTATGTGCACATTATTGTGGCATTAACAAACTGAGCAGCTCATTTCTTTGCATGTGTAGAAAAGCAACATAGCCACTTTGTCAGGGATGCTCCGATCAGGTTTTTTAAGGCCAATACTGATCACTGATACGATGCTATTTGATTGTCTGATTCTGATACCGATTATGATTTTAACTTTTTATACTAAACTCCTGAATAAACCGATACATAGAAGTGTTATGTCCTATATTAAAGTGTTATTTTTATAATTAAACTGTAGACCACAGGTGTTAACTGTTGTTTTTATTAATTAAATACAATTCTGTCGAGCTTATTCTTCAGTGACCATAAAAATACTACAATAGATAATACTTCCATACAATACATACTTTAATAAAATGTACATATGGCATAAAAAGAAAATAAAATCCAACCATCCATTATCCAACCCACTATAACCTAACTACAGGGTCACGGGGGGGTCTGCTGGAGCCAATCCCAGCCAACACAGGGCGCAAGGCAGGGTACAAACAAGCACACACACTAGGGACAATTTAAAATAGCCAATGCACCTAACCTGCATGTCTTTGGACTGTGGGAGGAAACCGGAGTACCTGGAGGAAACCCACGCAGACACAGGGAGAACATGCAAACTCCATGCAGGGAGGACCCAGGATGCAAACCCGGGTCTCCTAGCTGCTGCCTCGCTACCCACTGCGCCACCTTGCCATCTAGAAAATAAAATGCTTCTCATAATTATAAGATGTCTATGATATTGTTTACATTTTTCTGTAATTTACTTACCTGAAAAGTTTAATTAAAAAAAGTAGTTTTCTCCATTTCTGTAACAAAAAAAAAAAAAATATTCTCACACAATCAATTAATTGATATTGGCAATTAAACACTGCTTAAATGTAAGTAAATATAAATAAATATGCATGCACTTATGGGTTTTAATCATTTTAAATAATTAATTTCACTAAAGCCGTTTTCTGTTAAAATATATATGTACTATATTTATACAGGTGTGTTTTTTTTTTTTTTTTTTCCTTCAGTGTATTTGCCAGACATTCGGAATTCTTCAGGTGTAAATTTAAATATAGATTACCATTTTAATTACGTAGTACTTGTTTCTTACAAAAACCTGTGGTATATGACATGCAGCAACAAATAATAAACACAGTACAAATCTTTAAAAAAGCCTATTCTTTACTAAGCAGCAATTTCAAATTTGCCTTTATCTTTTCTTTTTTCCTCTTAAAAATTAAAGCTGCTGCACTTAAACAAAAAAAAAAAAACAGCTTGCTGTCCAATCTCAGGTGGTGTCTATTTTAATGTAAAGGCCAAAATAAAAAGGCAAGAAAAGCCACTTTAATGAATTCAGACTGTCTCTGATTCCTTTTTGCCGGTTTGTTACTACACTTTCTTTAATGTAAAGGCTAATATTCCAGTCATCTCCTGCTCTCTAATAAAACAACCTTCCACTCACTGCTGTTTGATTACACTGTAGGAAGTTTGCTGCTCACTCAAGTAGCCCTTGCTCTGCCTGCTGTATCAAACAACATTAACTTGCATAAAGGAGCACAACTAAATTACTGTAATACTTAGAAAAGCAGCATCTGAAAGTATTGGTTTTTGTGATCGGCCAATTTATCCATCCATCCATCCATCCATCCTCTTCCGCTTATCCGGGGTCGGGTCGCGGGGGTAGCAGCTTAACACTAGAATTACCAGAGCCTACGAAAAAACTCGTAGGTCCGTCCCACCTTAAATCGCTTCTTAAAACCGTTCTCACCTCTCCGCCAGCGTCTTTTGTTAATCTAAATGTGCTGATAAAAGAAAAGCTGCAAGTAGCTGGCTATTCCATCCCCCCACCGACTTAGAACGTGCACAAACTTCTCCCAGCTCATGCCTTGATTGATTATCTGGGAGTGAAGTGGAGTTTTAGAGTGAAAATAATAGATCATTATTTGGAATACACGCATTTCACGTGTGTTCCGTTTCTACAGTAATCCATGTAAACACATTTTTAAAACAGAAACGTTTTTCATATTGTAGTAGTAATTGACAAAATGTAAGCATAAACTATATAATGTATGAAGCCTGAAGTCCAAATATCAAACACTTTCACAAAAGGTACAAATATAACAGAACAAGTATGCTTTTATTCAAAAATATAACTACAGAAAAAAGCCACCTTAGCATGCCACATTGACACATACTTACTACAGCTGCCACAGTAGCGTAATGGTATCAACCGCTGACTAGTAATCAAAAGGTCATGAGTTCGATCCTGCACGATTCAGTTTTGAGAAGTAAACAGCTCTTATTCTTACTATTTTGCAGCGTACTTGTGACTGCATTCCCGTACCAATGCTTGCGAACTGAAGTGCCTGCGTGCACTTTTCGTGGCATTACACGTCTATTTTTTTTATACACGTCACACCCTTCCTACATTCACGACATGTGTACTTGTTGCAGTGTACACATCTCTCTGTGCTATGGTTCCTATTACACTGAATGAGCACCTGACATTGTACTTTCTTCCCTATATAAATAACATTCGAGCTATAGCGCGTCTCCA
>JANRMT010062822.1:23878595-23894791 GCA_026402145.1 Polypterus bichir lapradei | reverse complement strand
ATCGTGAACGCGACTGAGAGAATGGAACTGAATTAAAAAAAAAAAAGCTAACCTTTACAATTATCATGCATTTACACTGGCTCTTACAGACTGACTGAAATCAAATGTATGTTTTTATTCTAAAATAGTTCAATACATGCAATATTATTTGAAAACGAACAGCGTCAGATCGGGCGCATATTCAAACCCGATCTGACGCTGTTTGTTTTCAAATAATATTGCATTAGTGCGATGATGTTTTTACATATATTGTCTCTTTCATTCATCTTGCGGTTTGTAATCAGTGACTGCGTGTTTTTTCCCCGATCTTGCCAGTTCGCACATGTTGCTGTATGGTGGTGTTTCTTTTGTACTCCAGGACATGCAGAGGACAGAATAGTACAGAGCAGTAAGTTCAGCGCTATATACAATCAGACAAACAGACAGGCAGAGAAGGCACTAGATATATAAATAAACAGGGAAGGCATTGTATAATATATAAAAACAGCTAAGGGGATAGATATATAGATAGGTAGGAAGGAAAGACACTATATGATAGGCAGACAGGGAAGCTCCTATATAATAATAAAATTATTGTTATTACTATATAGATAGACAGGGAGTTCAGGCAGGCAGAACGGCAAAGGTTAAAAATAAGTAAACTTTCACCCTAGTGGGGATTCGAACTCGGATCTCTTGAGGTACAGCAAGTCTGCTGCGCTCTAAGTGACGAAATCTTACCAGTATGCCACGGAAGCTGTTGTAAAAGTCTTGAACCTTTTTATGAAAGTGTATTTGCTCTTTGGCTGTCAGGCTTCACACATTTTATAGTTTATGTCTACATTTTGTGACATTTATTACTAAAATATGAAAAGTTTCTGTTTTAACATTGTGTTTACACAGATTACTGTAGAAACGGAACACACATGAAATGCGTGTGTTCCAAATAACAATCTATTATTTCCACTCTAAAACTCCACTTCACTCCCAGATAATCGAGGCATGAGCTCGGAGAAGTTCGTGCACGTTCTGAGTCGGTGGGGGGAAGCAAGCCGGCTGCTTGCAGTTTGTTTTTATCGGCACATTTACAGGACAAAGGAGGCTGGAGGAGAGGTGAGAGCGGTTTTAAGAAGCGATTTAAGGTGGGACGGATCTACGAGTTTTTTCGTAGGCTCTGGTAATTCTAGTGTTAAGCAGAGAGGCCCAGACTTCCCTCTCCCCGGCCACTTTGTCCAGCTCTTCCGGGAGAATCCCAAGGTGTTCCCAGGCCAGCCGGGAGACACAGTCCCTCCAGCGTGTCCTGGGTCTTCCCCGGGACCTCCTCTCGGTTGGACGTGCCCGGAACACCTCACCAGGGAGGCGTCCAGGAGGCATCCTGATCAGATGCCCAAGCCACCTCATCTGACTCCTCTCGATGCGGAGGAGCAGCGGCTCTACTCTGAGCCCCTCCCGGATGACTGAGCTTCTCACCCTATCTTTAAGGGAAAGCCCAGACACCCTGCATAGGAAACTCATTTCAGCCGCTTGTATTCGTGATCTCGTTCTTTCTGTCACTACCCATAGCTCATGACCATAGGTGAGGGTAGGAACGTAGATCGACTGGTAAATTGAGAGCTTTGCCTTACGGCTCAGCTCTTTTTTCACCACGACAGACCGATGCAGAGCCCGCATCACTGTGGATGCCGCACCGATCCTCCTGTCAATTTCACGGTCCATTCTTCCCTCACTCGTGAACAAGACCCCGAGATACTTGAACTCCTCCACTTGGGGCAGGATCTCTCCTCCAACCCTGAGAGGGCACTCCACCCTTTTCCGGCTGAGGACCATGGTCTCGGATTTGGAGGTGCTGATTCTCATCCCAGCCGCTTCACACTCAGCTGCGAACCGCTCCAGAGAGAGCTGAAGATCACGGCCTGATGAAGCAAACAGGACAACATCATCTGCAAAAAGCAGTGACCCAATCCTGAGGCCACCAAACCGGACCCCTTCAACACCCTGGCTGCACCTAGAAATTCTGTCCATAAAAGTTATGAACAGAATCGGTGACAAAGGGCAGCCCTGGCGGAGTCCAACTCTCACTGGAAACGGGCTCGACTTACTGCCGGCAATGCGGACCAAGCTCTGACACCGCTTGTACAGGGACCGAACAGCCCTTATCAGGGGGTCCGGTACCCCATACTCCCGGAGCACCCCCCACAGGATTCCCCGAGGGACACGGTCGAACGCCTTTTCCAAGTCCACAAAACACATGTAGACTGGTTGGGCAAACTCCCATGCACCCTCCAGGATTCTGCTAAGGGTGTAGAGCTGGTCCACTGTTCCGCGACCAGGATGAAAACCACACTGTTCCTCCTGAATCCGAGGTTCGACTATCCGACGGACCCTCCTCTCCAGAACCCCCGAATATACTTTTCCAGGGAGGCTGAGGAGTGTGATCCCTCTGTAGTTGGAAAACACCCTCCGGTCCCCTTTCTTAAAAAGGGGGACCACCACCCCGGTCTGCCAATCCAGAGGCACTGTTCCCGATGTCCATGCGATGTTGCAGAGACGTGTCAACCAAGACATTCCCACAACATCCAGAGCCTTGAGCAACTCCGGGCGTATCTCATCCACCCCCGGGGCCCTGCCACCAAGGAGTTTTTTTACCACCTCGGTGACCTCAGTCCCAAAGATGGGAGAGCCCACCTCAGAGTCCCCAGGCTCTGCTTCTTCATTGGAAGGCATGTTAGTGGGGTTGAGGATGTCTTCGAAGTACTCCCCCCAAAGACCCACAACGTTCCGAGTCGAGGTCAGCAGCGCATCATCCCCACCATATTCTGTGTTGACACTGCACTGCTTTCCCCTCCTGAGACGCGGGACGGTGGACCAGAATCTCCTCAAAGCTGTCCGAAAGTCTCAATGGCCTCCCCAAACTCCTACCACGCCCTAGTTTTTGCCTCAGCAACAACCGAAGCCGCATTCCGCTTGGCCTGCCGGTACCTATCAGCTGCCTCCAGAGACCCACAGGACAAAAAGGTCCTATAGGACTCCTTCTTCAGCTTGACGGCATCCCTCACCGCCGGTGTCCACCAACGGGTTCGGGGATTGCCGAAGCGACAGGCACCGACCACCTTACGGCCACGGCTCCGGTCAGCCGCCTCAACAATAGAGGCACGGAACTTGGCCCATTCGGACTCAATGTCCCCCACCTTCCTCGGGACGTGGTCGAAGTTCTGCCGAAGGTGGGAGTTGAAGCTACTTCTGACAGGGGACTCTGCCAGCCGTTCCCAGCAGACCCTCACAACACGTTTGGGCCTACCAGGCCTGACCGGCATCTTCCCCCACCATCGAAGCCAACTCACCACCAGGTGGTGATCAGTTGACGGCTCCGCCCCTCTCTTCACCCGAGTGTCCAAGACATATGGCCGCAAGTCCGACGACACAACCACAAAGTCGATCATCGAACTGAGGCCTAGGGTGTCCTGGTGCCAAGTGCACATATGAACACCCTTATGCTTGAACATGGTGTTCATTATGCACAATCCGTGACGAGCACAGAAGTCCAATAACAAAACACCGCTCGGGTTCAGATCGGGGGGGCCATTCCTCCCAATCACGCCCTTCCAGGTCTCACTGTCATTGCCCACGTGAGCATTGAAGTCTCCCAGCAGAACGAGGGAATCCCCAGACGTTATGCCCTCTAGCACCCCCTCCAGAGACTCCAAAAAGGGTGGATACTCCAAACTGCTGTTCGGCGCATATGCACAAACAACCGTCAGGGCCCTTCCCCCCACCCGAAGGTGGAGGGAGGCCACCCTCTTGTCCACCGGGGTAAACCCCAATGTACAGGCTCCAAGTCGGGGGGCAATAAGTATGCCCACACCTGCTCGGCACCTCTCACCGGGGGCAACTCCAGAGTGGTAGAAAGTCCAGCCCCTCTCAAGGAGATTGGTTCCAGAGTCCAAGCTATGCGTCGAGGTGAGTCCGACTATATCTAGCCGGAACCTCTCGACCTTGCGCACTAGCTCCTTCCCCTTCACATAGAGGTGACATTCCACGTTCCAAGAGCCAGTTTCTGTAGCCGAGGATCAGACCGCCAAGGTCCTCGCCTTCGGCCACCACCCAACTCGCACTGCACCCAACCTCCTTGGCCCCTCCCATAGGTGGTGAGCCCATGGGAAGGAGGACCCACGTTCCCTCTTCGGGCTGTGCCCGGCCGAGCTCCATGGGTGCAGGCCCGGCCACCAGGTGCTTGCCATCGAGCCCCACCTCCAGGCCTGGCTCCAGAGGGGGGCCCGGTGACCCGCATCCGGGCAAGGGAAAACATTGTCCAGAGTTTTTGTTCTTCATTGGAGGTTTGTTGAACCGCTCTTTTTCTCATCCCTCACCTAGGACCAGTTTGCCTTGGGTGGCCCTACCAGGGGCATAAAGCCCCGGACAACATAGCTCCTAGGATCATTGGGACTCGCAAACCCCTCTCCCACGATAAGGTGACGGTTCAAGGAGGGGTCGGCCAATTTACTGATCACCAATCAAGTGTTTTTAGTGAAAATTGGCCGAATTGGATTGGCGGCTAATCGAGCGGAGAATCCTTACACTTTGTCTGAAACCTTGCTACAAGTTATTAACACAGGGAAACCCATGACTGAATTGCATTAGGCAATTAGAAAATGGATGGGTGCTTATTTGGACACTTCAGACTTGCTCAGTATAATCGGAGAATGATTATATCATTATATCTAATTAGTTACATTATTGTAGTCTTGAAGAATAAATATATTTCTGAACTAACTCCACAGTGAAATAAAAGTGGCAATAATAAAAGCCGGTGTGTGTATGTATGTATGTATGTATGTATGCATGTGTGTGTTTGGTTGTGTTTAGTAGGCACAGTTCATGAAATTGCATGCTGAAATTCTCCTTCCTTGAACACTGAGTATTTACAGACATAACGTCTTCTGTTTCTCATTTTGAAATGTGTTACTGCAGTGGTGTATAAGCACTACTTTGAGACTTTTTCATGTTATTTTTACTCATGTTACTGTTCATTCTGGATGCATGAGTATAGTACCAACTTTCATTCGGTACTACCAATACTGTAATGAAAAACTAGTACAGCAATGTTTTTAGAATATTGTCATCGAATCAGTACCAAAGTATTGGTTCTTGTGACATCCCTAGTTGAAAGTAAACAGTTCTATTGTAAAGAAATTAATCATTAAAGTACAGAAATAAGAATGGTGTCAAAATTTTGCACTTTGCTGTTCTTATATTTTTATATTTTGTGTGTGTGTGTATATATTATACAGTATATTATATATATATTTTATATTTTGTACTTGCGCAGTAACAAAGTGTCCTGCACCAAAGAGTCTTGCACAGAAAGGTGTGATAAAATACAATACAAACAAATCAGTAGAAATCTTCAGTTTAGGACAAATGTTCACTGAAAATGCTTTATTATACATTTAAGGCATCTACTTTGTGCAGGGCAAAAGTCATTTTTTCCAGCAATATTCATAGACAGATTATTTAACTTTTTATGACCAGGTGAAAAGGGTGGCATTGGAAAAACAAAATTTCCAGAACTAGAGAAAAAATAAACAAAATCTGTATGGGTTCCAAACCAAAAGACCACCTAGCTCCCACTGGGCATTCTACCAAATATAATGTTCTTAAGTAGTGTGTTTTTTTTTATTTTTTTTTTATATATAAAGTTTCGTCTAACTAGATTCGATGCACTGTGTCACATGGCATTTTGGGGTATCCACTTTCATTCAATCATTACAGGTGGCTGGCTGCACAGTACTTTGATCAGGTGGTGGTAGTGCAGAACGCTTCCACAGAGGAAATGGAAAAGAAAAGGAGAAAAATTGATTGACAGTGATTTCAGATTCATTGAAAACTAGGATTATTCTATTCACATCTAGTCTACTCAGGGTAGAACTAAAACATAGCTATGAAGAATCCAACTTAAATAATAAATATTTTTAGGATTTTATTTTTTTTAAATGATAAATTGTGCTAGCCTGACATCTCTCTTTTGGTGAAGTATTCTTCCTAACATGCAGGATATTCATCTCTCATTCCCAGACTAAATGCCTCCGGTTCCTCTGTGGTGCTGTTATGCAGATTTTTGGTGCATAATAGCAAGAGGCTGCATCACCACTTCTTTTATTCTTGGCTCTTGGAATAGTAAGCAGACCGCAATTAGAAGATCTAAGGTTTCAATAGGAATGTAGGGGATAGGCACTCCAAAATATAAGATTATTTAAGGCTGTATATACCATTAGTAGTGTTGCTGCTGCTGCATTCTGGACTAACTGCAACTGATTGATCTCTTTCTTAGGTAGACCAGTTAGGAGTGCAACATAATAATCTAACCAACTAAAAACAAAACGGTGAATTAATTTCTCAGCATCTTGCAATGTTATAAGAGGTATACATTTTCCAATTTTCCTTTAATGGTTAATATGTGATTTAAAGTTTAGGTCAGAGTCCACGGTTGCACCAGAATTCTTTACTTCTGTCTTGACTTTTAATGATAAGGGATCAAGTTTATTTTTAATACTGTTATTATTTCCTTTTTTACTAACAACTAAGAGTTTTTTTTTTTTCTTCTTTAGCTTGAGGAGATTTCTACTCATCAATTCAAAAATACAAGACCAACTTTGTGTAAGAGAGCCAAAAGCGTCAATGTCATTGGTTGCTATAGATGGGTCAAGCTGCATGTCCTATGCATAGCTGTGGTAGTTCATATTGTGTTTTGAGATAATCTGGATAAGTGGGGGCATATTGATTGACAAAAACAGTGGGCCTAGAATAGATCCTTGTGGTATGCCATATACAGTATTATGTATCTGTGAGCTACAATCGCAGCAACTAACAAAGAATTTTCTTTCTGTTAAATAATACTGAAACCAGTTTAAGACACTGCCTGAGAGGTCCACCCATTATCTAAGGTGTTTTAGAATACTTTGTTCCATGGTGTCCAATGCTGCGTTTAGGTCTAGTAGAACAAGAACAGATACAGTATGAGCCATTTCTTTACTATGATTTGTTCTAAAACCTGACTGAATCTTATTAAGAAGAGAATATTTATTTAAATAATAAATTGCTGAAAGTTTTTTCTAGAATTTTACTGAAAAAATAAAATGGTTTCAAAGGACAACCCTACAACGACTTAAATCAGAAGGTGACATGGCTCTACCTAATTTTCAATTTTATTACGGGGTGGCAATTATACAACTATAAAAACCTGGACATTATGAACACGCACTAGCTTGAATCGCAACAGAAGTGAAATTCTGCAGTACTTTTTTATATTCCCTGCTTTTTACACCAGTAAATACAAGGTATCGTCAGTATACTAACAACCCAATCGTGCTTTATTCACTCAGAATATGAAACCAATGTAGGAAGCACTTCAAGTTAGAGAATATTTTATCTGTGGTACCTCTACATGATAAACACCTTTTTCCAAATCATTTAGAGATTTGTATATAAATAATGTCTTTGCCTCCTATGAACAATTACATTCCAAATTTAGCTTCCCATTAATGCAATTTTTCCACTACCTCCAAATCAGAAACTTTGCTAAATGAAATCTGCCCAATTTTCCTTACTTCTCGTCATTTTCTATTATAGAAGAAATTTTGATCAGTCCTGAAGATTCAGACAGCATTTCTATAATATGTAAAGCCAATTTTAAAGTCCCTTACTTTTAAAGTTCCCAGAGTACAGTAGAAAAAGAATCTCTCGCACAGCATTTCAGAAAGGGAGTGGAAGGCAGCCATATACAGAATTTACTCTAGCTCCATATGTGCAAAGCATTCAGTTATTCAACTTAAAATCTTTCATAAAGCACATCTGTTCCATTTAAAATTGTCTAAAATATTTCCAGGGCAAGATCCAACTTGGAAACGTTGCAATTGAGCTCTAGCCTTGCTAGACCACATGTTTTGGGTGTGTACCAAATTAACATCATTCTGGACAAAAATTTTTAAATGCCTCTCTGCCAGCCTTGGAGTCACAATTCCTCCTAATGTACTAACAGGTGTGTTTGTTGTACTTCCAGATGGGCTTAAAGTGGAGACGGACACACAAACTGTAATTGCCTTTACTTCACTATTGGCACGTAGACTTGTCTTGCTCAACTGGAAGAATCCTAGCCCACCTCTTATAAGACAGTGGGAAATGGATGTTATATACTATTTGAAATTGGAAAAAATCTAATTCTCACTTAGAGGATCTGTTCAAAACTTTTGTAAAACCTGGCAGGATCTAATCAGTAACATTTTAGAATAAACATTTATATTGAGGACAAGGACTTCTGTGCCTCTTTACTACTCTTAAAGTTTTACTCTGGCTGTTGGTCTTCCTCTCTTTCTCATGGGTGTAGGTTGAATTGAATTCAGTTTTGTTAAGTTTGATTTGATTGTATGGAACTTTACATGCTTTTAATAAATTCAGTAAAAGATAAAAAAATAGGTCTAAAGTTGTCCAGTGAAGAGAAGTTGAGGTTATTTTTCTTGAACTACTGCAGTCTGGGAAGACAACGGTATCTAATGACGAGTTCACTGTCAAGCACACTATCAAGTAGCACATCTGAGACTTCTTTAAAAAAAACCCTGTTGGGACTGGGTCAAGGACACAAGTGGATGTTTTTCAGTTTAGATTAGTTAAGCTGATTATTCTACGGAGTTCAGGAAAACCTATTTCAGTAAAGGCGTTTAGTTCTCTAAAAAGAGCATGCCGAGGCTCCGCATGATTCTTTTTGAAGGAGGTATTATATTATTTCTGATATTTTTTATTTTTGACAAAAGCCTCACAGGTTTTGGTGCACATTTTTAGAAGGCATTATACTGAATGAACTGGTTTTAGAATACAAAGGTGTAATAAAATTGTTGGATTTCCAGCATTATCATTTATAATGATTTTATTTCTTAAGATGGACTGCTTTGTTATTTTTAGCCGTATGTGTTTTTAATATATCTTAGTGGACTGTATTTTTTCCATTTATGTTTAGCCCTATTGCATTTTCTCTTAAGTTCCAACACTCTTATGAGTTTTCCAAAGTACTTTACAATTTTTTCGGGAGCGACTACTGTATGTTAGCTGCAGCTCTTACCGCACATATAGAAATTAATCAACGTTACTAGTAACATTGCTGGCTTTGCTAGGGCAAGCACTAAATTCAGAATGATTATTTTGAATATGCTCTGGATGCATCAAATAATGTTTTATAACAATATGCTGCTCTTTAGTTCAAGTTACCAGTGTTTCTATTTTAAATAGAATGCAAAATGGTCAGATATACCAATATCCATGATCTCCCTCCCACAATGCAAAATGGTCAGATATACCAATATCCATGACCTCCCTCCCGCCAACTCTTAATTCTTTTGTAATTGCTAAATCCAGCGTGTGTCCTCCCTTGTATGTAGTTTGGCTGGTTTGCTGGCTAAGATCAAAGGGTTTTTACAAGTCAATATATTTTTTTGCTCTAGGGTTAGATAGATACTTTATTAATCCCCATGATTAATACTGATTAAAAACAATATTAATTAAAGAGTAATAAAAGTGCAGTGCAAGTTAAAAAATGCAAGGTGGAAAGTGTGAGGCAGGTATAACAGTCTATAATCTTATGTAGTGTTAATGTTTACCCCCCCGGGTGGAATTGAAAAGTCTCATAGTGTGGGGGAGGAACGATTTCCACAGTCTGTCAGTGGAGCAGGACAGTGACAGCAGTCTGTCGCTGAAGCTGCTTCTCTGTCTAGAGATGATACTGTTTAGTGGATGCATTGGATTCTTCATGATTGACAGGAGCCTGCTCAGCGCCATCGCTCTGCCACAGATGTCAAACATACAATACAATATTTATACATAATTTATACAATATATATATAATGTAATATTGTACACTATTGCTGTACAATATAATGTAAACTTAAGACCTATTTGTGGTAATAAAGTGCACAGTAAGTAAGAGAGCAAAAGGTCAAAGGTTATTTGACAGAGTTTAGTATTCTTATGGCCTGGGGGAAGAAGCTCCTGTTAAATGTGGTCATTCTGCAGTGTTAATCCTGCTATATCTGGACTATTTAGTTAGCCCATATTCTATCACTGTATTGCTGATATAGTGCACATCTATAATAAGTGAAATAAGTGCAGGACTATATCCTAACATGGGTTTATAGTAAACAAGTCAAGAGATGCGTTGTTTAATGATATTAGTGATGCTGATTTATTCTTTACATAGAATGATTTACTAGTTAGAAGACTGATGCTACGTGAGGTTGTTTTAGTCACAGGCTGGTATGATTTGACCAGTGACAGTGATATTGATTAAATTGTGGATTGGACGGGTTGGTGCAGGAAAGGCATCCTGCCATAAAAATCATCTTGAAATCTCTATTGGAAAAGCCTAGTTTTTTAAAAAAAAAAAAAAAAGAAAAAGAGACAGCGGCACCATGTAAAAATAGGAATAGCTATGGAAGAAGAAGAATCCCTCATCGTATACTATTTGTAATGCAGTTTTTACTGGTTTGATATATGTTTAGTCAATTCAACTACTGGCTTGGCTAGATTTGAAATATATATTAGTATTAAGATTGATTTCAAATTGTCAAAGCTGATTAATTACTGTAGCTATATTTTCTCAGAGGACCTGGGTGACTTGACAGTTCTCTTGTTGCTCATCTCTTCTGAAAAAATGCTGTCTCTCCAAGAACAAATCAAAATTGTCACTAAAGGCAAGACCATGCTCGCCACAGAAAGTCTTCAACCAGGCATTGAAGGAAGATGCAAGACTAAAGGCCTCATATGAGCATCCAAGCTTTGGAGGTGGTCCAGAGGTGACGATCTGTGCAGCTGACTCCTAGGCCATCTCTCTAGCAATGTGCAGCAGTGGTCCAAAGTCCTCTTTCAGCACCTCTGATTGATGACTACGAGTCTCATTTGTTCCCAAGTGACAAACCACAGCGCTAACATTAGCTTTTTCACAATGTCCTGATCATGAACCCCAGGAAAGCAGGACACAAAATTCTTTGAGACAGAAGGTGCAAAGTCCAAGTTTTATACATATGTAGTCTCCCAAAATGCAACCTCAGTGCTTCTGTGGGTGCTTGAGGAGGAGGAGGCGGCCCCACTTTTTGTTGGTGATCCCACACTTAACCCAGAAGGGAAAACAGGCACTTACTAGCTTCAGGTACTAACAGGGTGTGGACACTGGCAGGCAATTGGTGGAAGGAGATGCCCTGCTACATTTATGATGTGTAGCTCGATTGCTTTCAGGTGCCACTAATTACCATTGTGCAAAACACTGTTTCTCTTCCAGAATTATTCAGAGGCGTTATTTTATACTGCGGAAAGCTGCTGTGCTGTGTGATCTTTTTGCCCAATGGTGTGAAATTTTTGTTAAGACTGTCTGTGAAAAGTTTTGTCAACTTTATGCCATACATCAATTAGCCGCAACATTAAAACCACTGACAGGTGAATATTGATTACCGTGTTACAATGGCACCTGCTAATTTGCGGAATATATTAGGCAGCAAATGAACAGGCAGCTATTGAAAGTGATGTGTTGGAAGCAGGAAGAATGGGCGTTTGTAAGGATCTAAATGGGTTTGACAAGGTTCAAATTGCGATGGCTGGTGGACTGGATCAGTGCATCTCCCAAGCGGCATGTCTTGTGTGGTGTTCCTGGTATGCAGTGGTTAATGCCTACCTAAAGTGGTTTAAGGAAGGACAACCAGCGAACTGGCAATAGAGTCATGAGCCCCTAAGGCTCATTGATGCACATAGGGAGTGAAGGCTAGTACGCCTGGCCCAATCCCACAAAAGAACTACCGTAGCACATACTGCTGAACAATTTAAAGCTGGCCATGAGAAAAAGGTTTCGGAACACACAAAGCAGAGCAGCTTTCTGCATATGGGATTGTGTAGTTACAGAACGGTCATTGACCCCTACCCACTGCTGCAGAAACTACAATGGGCAAGTGGAAGAATCCAATTGAGTGTCTGTAGTATATGCGGGAAAAACCTTAGGCTGACCCAAGGAGGCCCCACCTCACACCTTAAAGGGTCTTTTTTCCAGGACATACTTAAAATAGATTTTCTAATAAGTCACAGGTGTTGTGTCATTTGGAAAGCCTGTTGATTAGCTGTTGTTTGGGAATGCATAATCCCAATATTTAATTTCTTGAGAGTACTCAATAGAGAAGTCAATACAATGGCTGCTGGAGCCAATCCCAGCCAACACAGGGCGCAAGACAGGAAACAAACCCTGGGCAGGGTGCCAGCCCACTGCAGGGCGTGCACACACACACACCAAGCACACACTAGGAACAATTTAGAATCACCAATGCACCTAACCTGCATGTCTTTGGACTGTGAGAGGAAACCGGAGTACCCGGAGGAAACTCACACAGACACGGGGCGAACATACAAACTACACGCAGGGAGGACCTGGGAAGCGAACCCGGGTCTCCTACCTGTGAGGCAGCAGCGCTACCCACCACACCATGCACCACCATGCCGCCCTTGATAAGTATTTTTCCTTTTTAAAAATAACTCATTTTCATTTTAAACATACCTAATGTCAGTATGTTTATTTTGAAAGATAATATTGAGCACAGTTATGGCAGCAAGTAAGTAACTTATTCTTAAGTAAGTAATTCTGCCTTCAAGGAATAAAGCTAGAGTAGTAAACATTGGTTGATTTTTATTTTACATTAAAGCCCAAACCATAGCACAGGTTTAAAATCCAAACATGCAACTGAGCTAAATATTAACTGTGATTTTTGCTTTAATTATTTTTTTAAAATACTAATTTAATTTGCAAACACAGCATAGCTTTTATTTATTTATTTATTAGCTGGCAGAATATAGAATTTTATTGAGAAGAATAAACTTGCAGGAAAGAGTCTCAAACTGAAGCAGTCCTGTTGTTCGTTTTTGCAGCTTAATTACATTATTAGGTTGCATATGCAAATTAAACACTGAGTTATATCCAGTTATTTCCCTTTCACCTCTAATGACCTGTTCAGTTTTACAAATTGTACAGATTATGTAGCAGCATTATTGTTCAGTCGGTATCATTAAGTACCATATGCATGTAGGTGTAACTGCAGTTCACGCGTCTTATTTAGTTCTTATTATCCTGTCTGTAAAAGGCCAAGTTAAAAATGCATCTGCTGAGTTGAACATAGCAGTCCCTTGAGGGGAAAACTGGTGTACCTGACACAAATAAATAATATAGAAATAATTTATTATACCACTGCACCTCAAAAGTACTGATATCTCCTCTTCAGTTATATTTAATCTATATACTTAACACCTAATAACTAAAATGCACACATTATATTCATCTTTTGTAGCAGGTCTCCAAGACATAAAAGATACTGGCAAATTAGAACAAAGAAGGAAAGGAAATTTAGCAAGTTGGATCTGTGAATTTTCAGTAGACATAGGTACTGGGTATGGTAGACTGCTGCTTATATATTGATTCTCACTTTAAAACAAATTCAGAAGTTGTATATTTTCTTGTTACAGTTTTCCACTATTGTATGATTTATACCTGTTTTTGACATGGAATGATTTGGGCAGGGGTGGGCAAGGTAAAAGGCAAATAAAACTGAACAGATCCAGAAGCCTGAGTAGAGAGAGAGGGAGATAGAGCAACAGAACAACTAAAAAGTGTTATTTTATATAGCCTCTTTTGTAGTGAATACACTTTTCAAGTGTTTTATCTAATGACATTGATATATCAATTTTGTAGCACAGACAGATTCATGGTCTTAAAAGTCACACAGTGAGTCTCTGATGGAAATAAAGTCTTGAGCTTCAAAGTCTTGCTTTTTATCATTAGGCATTGCATGAATGAGAAATTGTGGCAATGGGCAGTTTGTTACACATAAGTGTTAAACCATCTTTGGACCATGATACTGTAGATAACAAAGTAAGCAGTCTGTGCTTCTGTTTTATCAGATAAGGGGCTAGAACTCCTCACAGAATGTGAGGTTTACAGATTAACACAGTATCTTAAGTATTGCTTTAGGAACAAACTTTGTCACAATAAAACATCTAACATAATGTTTTGTTTTCTAGGCAATGCTGTTCTCAAAAATCTTGATATTAAAGAAAATGCCCTGGTAAGTGTTTTATCATATATGTTTCAAGTCTTTTATTTTATTAAACTTCATTCACATTTGTGCATATTTAATTTTGTTAAGTTTAATTATTTGTATGTTTAACAGTAAATTAATGCATGACTTTAAAGCGTTATTCTAAAATACAAAAATCATTATGCAGATCTATTTATTATTGAGAAAAATGCCTAATTATTACAACTAGGCAGCATTTAATAGTTACATCTGCATAGGGTTAGTCTACTTATATTTTTTTTTTACCTTTTTACTGTTTTGCTTGTAAAATACTACTGATTTTTAAAAGGCTGTAGTCAAAATGACAAACATATTTTATTTGCACTACAAGAAAGATGTGAATGCAACAGTTTTGAAATTGTTGGATAAAGCAAAAAGATTAACTACAATTTGATTGAAATTGAAGTTTTAATATTCTGGTCATGGTGGTTTTCTGTATATACAGTTGTGCTTGGAAGTTTGTGAACCCTTTAGAACTTTCTATATTTCTGCATAAATATGACCTAAAACATCAACAGATTTTCACACAAGCCCTAAAAGTAGATAAAGAGAAACCAATTAAACAAATGAGGCAAAAATATTATACTTGGTCATTTATTTATTAAGGAAAATGATCGAATATTACATATTTGTGAGTGGCAAAAGTTTGTGAACCTTTGCTTTCAGTATCTGGTGTGACCCCCCTTTGCAGAAAAAACTGCAACTAAACGTTTCCGGTAACTTTTGATCATTTCTGCACACTGGCTTGGAGGAATTTTAACCCATTCCGCTGTACAGAACAGCTTCAACTCTGGAATGTTAGTGGGTTTCCTCATATTAACTGCTCGCTTCAGGTCCTTCCACAGTATTTCGATTGGATTAAGGTCAGGACTTTGACTTGGCCATTTCAAAAAAATTAACTTTATTCTTCTTTAACCATTCTTTGGTAGAAAGACTTGTGTGCCTAGGGTCATTGTCTTTGTGCATGACCCACCTTCTCTTGAGATTCAGTTCATGGACAGATGTCCTGACATTTTCCTTTAGAATTCTCTGATATAATTCAGAATTCATTGTTCCATCAATGAAGGTAAGCCGTCCTAGCCCAGATACAGCAAGACAGGCCCAAACCATGATACTACCACCACCATGTTTCACAGATGGGATAAGGTTCATATGCTGGAATGCAGTGTTTTCCTTTCTCCAAACATAATGCTTTTCATTTAAACCAAAAAGTTCTGTTTTGGTCTCATCTGTCCACAAAACATTCTTCCAATAGCCTTCTGGTTTGTTCACGTGATCTTTAGCAAACTGCAGACGAGCAGCAATTTTTTTTTTGGAGAGCAGTGGCTTTCTCTTTGCAACCCTGCCATGCACACCATTGTTGTTCAGTGTTCTTCTGATGGTAGACTCATGAACATGAACATTAGCCAATGTGAGAGTTGCCTTCAGTTGCTTAGAAGTTACCCTGGGGTCCTTTGTGACCTCGCCGACTATTACACGCCTTGCTCTTGGAGTGATCTTTGTTGGTCGACCACTCCTGGGGAGGGTAACAATGGTCTTGAATTTCCTCCATTTGTACATAATCTGTCTGACTGTGGATTGGTGGAGTCCAAACTCTTTTCCAGCCTGATGAGCATCAACAACTCTTTTTTTTTTTTTTTTCTGCGGTCCTACGAAATCTCCTTTGTTCGTGCCATGATACACTTCCACAAACATGTGTTGTGAAGAGCAGATCCCTGTTTTTTAAATCACACAGGGTGCCCACTCACACCTGATTGTCCTCCCATTGATTGAAAACATCTGACTCTAATTTCACCTTCAAACTAACTACTAATCCTAGAGGTTCAAGTACTTTTGCCACTCACAAATATGTAATACTAGCAGAATACCCGCGCTTCGCAGCGGAGAAGTAGTGTGTTAAAGAAGGTATGAAAAAGAAAAGGAAAAATTTTAAAAATAACGTAACATGATTGTTAATGTAATTGTTTTGTCATTGATATGAGTGTTTTTCTCACATATTATATATCTATCTATCTATATATATATCTGTGTGTGTGTGTGTGTATATATATATATATATATATATATATATAT
>JANRMT010062822.1:23854787-23869638 GCA_026402145.1 Polypterus bichir lapradei | reverse complement strand
AGTGAGTGAGTGAGTGAGTGAGTGAGTGAGTGAGTGAGTGAGTGAGTGAGTGAGTGAGTGAGTGAGTGCTTTGCCTTTTATTAGTATAGATAGATAATACAGTATATCTTTATTTGGAATACATGCATTTCATGTTCCGTGTCTACAAAGATCTGGGTAAGTGTAGGATGAAAGGAAATGCAAGAAATGCTGAACACATACCTAAAGCAGAAACTTTTTCCATGTTATACTAATAATGATATCAAGTGTTTAATGTGTGCAGACTTTAGTCCAAATATCAAATAAACACGTGCACTTTAATTCAAGAATATAACAAAAGAAAAACAAAAAAAAATATTTGATTTACATTTGGCTGTCAAGGAGTTAAAAACTCAAGTTCAAATGTCAATCGACAAGGAGTTTACATGTATTCTTGAATGGTGCAGAGGTAAGAACTGCTGCCTTATAACCTGGAGAATCTGGGTTCAAGACCAGGCACTACGCCTTTTAAGTAGTGAGCTGCTTATTTCTACAATAAAAACATACATTTGATTTGATTCTGTGACAGCCAGTGTAAATTTTGGCTACTTGTAAAAGTTAGTGCTTGTTTTTTTATTATTCAGTTTTATTCTCTCAGTGACATTCACATGGTACAACAAACTTGCCTCTCCCTCTCTGAATTGATGGCATTTATCTCCATTCTAATCCAAGAGCAGCACTGTGGCCGATGCCTGCTCAGAACTATTTTTTGTACCGGCAATCAAAAATACAATGTCCTGTGACCACTATCAGACTGGACAAAGGAAGGACCATAACAACAGACAGCTTCTTCACAGCACTTTCGCTGGCTAATAGACAGGCGCACCAAAACACTGCAGGGCACCATAAAGTAAAATGGGACTTCCACCAGCAGCTAAAGTCACTTCAGTATGTGAGCAATTCGCCATTTTGCTGTTAAGATCTGGCAGTGCCATGATGACAGTGTATGCGCCCAAAAAGAAGAAGTGTTGGATTTCAGTCTGTAACAGTTTTGCTACCTGTAAAAAATATTGCTGTATGCACATCAGCAGACACACAAACGCTGGTGAATAATGTATTCTTGGTATCTTGTTGTCACTTGAATTTTATGTTATCCGGTTTCATTCTTGAATAAAAGCACACTTGTTTCGTTAGACCTTTGCAAAATTGTTTATTTTATATTCCAGTAACCACCTGAAGGAGATCGAAGCATTTGTGTGAGTGCTGATATGCCTGCAGCAGTGTCTTTTACAGGTAGCCAAACTTTACAACGGCTGTTACAGACTTACGTGCAAAAAGTTTCCACATTTTTTTTTTTTAAACTCTATTAAGAATTTCAATAACAAATTACATCACTTTTCTACACAGTGTGGAATATTACTGGCAGCTTATCCCGGCCAATACTCCCAAGCCGCCAGATGGAGCCCTCCCTGCAACATGGAGGTGCCCCAAATTCCAGCAGGGCATCATGGACTTTGGAGTTTTAATTCACAGAAGAAATGATGCAATTTTCCCCCGGGTCAAAGAGTTTAAAAGGACTGTGGGAGATCCCAGCAGAGGGCCGAGTTGGGAGGAAGGGTGACTGAGCTGCTGGGAGGTGTGGAGGATTACTGATTGAGAATTGAATTATTGATTATTGTTATTTTGATTTATTTAAGTATAGTGGAGGTGAAGGTGCTTGTGCACATAATTACAATAAATAAAGTCAACATTTGGACTTTTATCTGGCGTCTGGTCTAAGGGTTCAAGGGGACGACAGCGCCCCCTGTCACAACAGTTACCTTCCTTTGAGATACAATTTTTCCAGTCACATGACAGTCTCAGACACAACCAATTACTACTCCTCCTACCTTCACCATTTCCAACGAAAATATAAAAGTGCAGAAGGTTTTTGAAAGTCTCTTATATTACAATAGAAGCCAGAGTGATGGCTTTAAGGTTAGGGATCTGCTCCAGCAATAGGGGAGTTGCTGGTTCAAATCCTGTAAATGCCAGAAGTGAGTCTACTCAGTTGGGCCTTTGAGCAAGGCCCTTAACCTGCAATTGCTTCGGTCTGGCTGTGACGTTAATCTGCATCCAGTCCTGCAAGCCATTCCTCCAACATAGTACTCCAGCCACTCGGTTCCCAATCCAGATGGTTTGTCATGTGGTGGATGCGGCAACACACTATCAGAGAATGCTCCATATATTACAATGATGGTGATTACTGAACTACTACATTGACTACCACTTCAGATGTATTAATTGGGATTTGAATAATTGATATATTAAATAATTATAAAATCCAATGTTGGCTTAAAATGTAGGGTCCTGAATGTACGTTTGCAATAAATGTGTTGTTTTGTTGTTAACATTTAACTTTTTTGCTCACAGTAGCTCTAAATAAAATATGAAGTACTTCTGACTTGTACACTGCTGTTTAAAAGACTGGTAAAAAACATGCAGCATTCAAAAAATGTTACTAAACTGTTCATGGATGCAAACTTAATGTGTATTTTTGTTACTTACACATACAACTTTATTCTGCACCAGTTCATGACTGTGTAAAGTGTGTAAGCATTTCAAATGCAACTAAATGCCTCTTTCATCTGTATAAATCACAACTTTAATTCATATTGTAATGTCTGATAAAATGACATCATTATGTTGATTTAAAAAAAGGACCACTTATTTCCTACATATATCACCCATTTAGAAAATTTTACTCTACACTGAGAGAATTAACATTTGAACCTGCTTCCTTGCTTTGCCATGAATGTTTTGTAAATGATCTGGGGACCAGAGATAAGAGAAGGGAGGAAGTATTTTAACTATAGATGCAGTTAACCCTAGTTCATCCTGGTGGTGACCACAAGTGGAGCTACAGACTGCAATGCACCTCTGCACATGCTGTTGAGTGTGACTTAATAGAGCATGAGTCAAATGCTTGGAGATAAATAGATGTACAGAGAAAGTTACAAAGTGAGGACTGGGTCACCCTTGGATGCTTCCAAGACAAAACAGGGTTCAACACAGTGCTCCTGAATCTGGCCTGAGATTTTAGTAGCACTGTCTCTTATGTGCAAATCTTTATAAATAACCCTATGTATGTCTTTTGAATTCTTCAGCTTCAATTGAGATTATTTATACATTTTGGAAACTAAGGACCTCATTTCAACCCCCTGAATACATGTTGTCTGTTTGTCAGTTGGTTTGTGTGCCAGTCATACTAAAATGACTGCACTAATTTTCATGAAATTTTGCATATAGGTTGCCATCGGTCCAGCTTAAAATCCAGGCTACATACTGTTATGCTGTTGTAAGGGTGGACGTGGAATGCATCACTCCAAAATGACTGAGTCAAAGTACATGAAATTTTGCATGCCTTTTACTGTTACTACTAAAATATCTAAACTTCAGATATAGCCAGAATGGTTCAGTCAGCAGTAATGAGTTTAGCATATTCTTTCAATTTACCACTATGTAAAGTACAATACAATACAATAAAATACAGTTTATTTTTGTATAGCCCAAAATCACACAAGGAGTGCCGCAATGGGCTTTAAAAGGCCCTGCCTCTTGACAGCCCCCAGCCTTAACTCTTTAAGAAGACAAGGACAAAACTCCCAAAAAAACCCTTGTAGGGAAAAAATGGAAGAAACCTTGGGAAAGGCAGTTCAAAAAGAGACCCCTTTCCAGGTAGGCTGGGCATGCAGTGGGTGCCAAAAAGAAGGGCGTCAATACAATACAAAGAAGGGGGTCAATACAATACAGTGAAGGCTGCATTCAATGTCAGTGATTCAATGATGTTGTGATGTAAGATTTTGCATACAACTTGTATGTATTTATTTGTAATTTAGGTGAAGCAATGTAATTTAGTTTTACTTTGGTGAGAAGAATTCATCCCCCCGTTTACGACTAATTTTACGACAGGATTTACACCCAGTGTACAAATGCGGTGGAAGTAAAACATTGTTTGGTTGCTGAATGGAATATAGCCAACAAAGTGTAGAGACTTCATGTGTGTCACAAGGACACCCGCATGTTTGTTAGTGCTGGTGTAGTGAGTCCCTAATTAAAGGTCTAGGGAGTGGTGAAAGATGCATGCGTCATTCATACAGCATTTAAGTGGTTAAAGTGCTAGGGAGTGATGGGACATGCATTCGTCATTTATACGGTACTTATTCGTTTAGGATCTTTGTGTATGTATGTGTATGTTTGCTTACAGGGGAAAAAGTAGGCCAACCCATAACGAATTTGGCAAATTGTATTAGAGTAAAATTGTAGACTCAGAAATGCCTAAGTTCATTTTAAAGTCTGCCATCTTCCAGTGGAGTGGCAGGGGAAAGCAGGCTAAAGCTAGGAAACCTGTAGTGCAGGTAGAAAAAGCAGAAGCTGAGCTGAGTGTGCCACAAAATGGAAGGGGGCTGGAAGGATTAAAAGCAAGAAAACAGAGATCAGGTTTAAAGAAGACAGCTGCTGTTATAAGAGGTTTACTAGCTTGTATTACTGGTAATAAGGAAGATCATGATGAGGAAGAAAATAGCAAAGTGAATGAAAGTGAAAATGGAATGTTATGTGAGAGTTTTGAAAGATGTAACAGTTGGTGTGAAAATTGTGAAGTGTTAGCATGTAGAACACCCACTGCTAAAGTAGAAAGCACAGAAAGCAGGGGAAACAAGGAGAGAAAACCACCCATGGTGAAAGTTAGGGCAATAGTAACCACATCGGACTTGAACCCTAAAACGTGTGGGTGACTTTCATGAGACAGATGATGATGCTACACTGATAGATATTTTGCCACTGTTAAGAAAGGTAACCAGTGCCGCATTGAAATTTGATTTAGGACAAAGAAATCAAATAGAAGGCAGAGGAGCTGGTGAGTGTGAATAGCAATTGTTGAGTAGAGGGCATGAAATGGATATTGGCTTAAGGATACTGAGTAAAGAAAGTGTGGAATTTAAACAAGGAATGATGGAAATGAAAGGAATTCAAGTGCTTGTGTGTGAAAGGACTGAAAGTGCTAGTGCAAGAATGGCTGAGATGGAAAGAAAGTGCACCAGTTTAGGAGTTGGTTTGAATGAACCAAGACAAGCCAAAGAACAAAGGATGGGGGATGGTGCAGCAGGAAGTTTTACAAGCTCAGGCAGGAAGCCAGGAATGCACAGGGATGTGAGGGTCCTAACAGCTGTGCTAGGGCCAGCAGTAACTAAAAAGCACACACATTTAGGCTCAATAATTCGAAACCTGACTGACCAGTTGTTTAAAAAGACAGCCTATGAATCTTCCTGCAATAAAATGGAGAAAAGTGAGCTGGTCTTTAGGAAAGAGCACAGGTCAGTTTTAGGAGCAATGCTGGATTAAGCACTTGGATTCTGGAGAGGTTTTAGCCCACACTTTCCAGAAGCAGTTACCATAAAATAAAAAAGGACACACAGGCAATGAAAAAAAAAATAGAAGGGTAGTGCAGGAAGACAGGAAAGAGAAAATAGTTCTTTTTGTTTCCATTTTCTGGCCTTTTGCAATAGATCACCTTCTATTGTAAGGTTTTTATGGACCTTGGTTGGTGCAGGTAATAAATAGTGAAGGCAATTAGCAGAGTAAAATCCATGCAGGAGATTGGGTTACCATTGGCACATTGGAGTGGCATGGTACTAGCGGCTAAACTGCTCCAATGAATGCCTAGAAGCAAATTTTGAGTGTTGGCACCAGGTCGACAGCCAAGAAAATGAGATGGCCAGAAACTGCTTTGTCAACTTCCATTTTGCAGACCTGCCTACATAGCAGAATGAAGAAAAGACAACATGCAAAGACTAAAGACAAAGACATGAAGAAGAACTGAAGGGACAGCAAGAAAAGACACTTACTGGGGTTTAAGTGAGTAACAAGTCCACAAGTCATGCAATAATAGGACTAGTCACAATAGCTATAGTTTAAAAAGAAAGGTTTGTTCATTACTGCAGCAAATTTATATTCCAAGGGGTAGAAACTGAACAAACCAGTTAGGAATGCCAAAATAAGGGGATTCATTTTGGGCTCATAAAGTATACATTCTGGGTATTAATTAATTAAGTGGGATGATTAATATAATTAATACTATTATTGAAGAGCGGTATACTGAGCAAATTGGTGAACTTTTCAGGAAAGCAGGTGCAGCTGGTACATTTCCAAGTCATATGGGTTCCGATGTTTAGGTATAGTCTAATTGGGAAAATACGGAAGCCCTGCTGAGATTGTCGGCTATGGTACAAGCACAGGACTAGTGGGCCAATTTTGAACCGAGGTGTTTAGCACAACGAGTATGCATATGGTGAGCAAACAACTCTAGGGGTGGCCTACAGGGGGGGGATGATGAGAGTTGCATAGCTTTGATGTCTCATGGTGGTGATGCCAGCCTATACTGGTAAAGGCTGATGGCAGTCAAGAGTTGCACCATGGGTAGGAAAGCACAAGAGGCAACTAAATCAACCCCAAATGTGTGTAGAGGGGTTACAGATGTTGGTTTGTGAACAGTTTATGCGGTGGCACATGTGCTGTCACTTGGACAGAAGTGGTTGTACTGGCACCTGTGGCATGTTACCTTTCAAATTTTGATGTTAATTGTACAGCTGCACATGCTTAAACAGATAGTTTGGGACAGGGGTATATTTAGCAGTTAGACAGAGAACAAGTACAGATTAAGAATTCACACAACAGACTAAATTGTAGTGGGCTAGTTTAGTGGAAAGTGTGGACTTGTCTCATTTTGAACCACCAGATCTCATGACATTTGAAGACTGCAGAAAGAGTTGACGCAAGGTGGAGCAGATCCACGTCATCAGGAGCAGATCCACATTCTTCTGATTGTCTTTGAAATAAAGAAGATATGAACAAATGGTCACGGACAGCTTTTAACACTGGGAGAGCAAATACTGCAAATCAATGCACAAGTTATGCATCAGACTCTTTAAACAATTTAAAGACATTGTTTATAAAGACATTGTACAAAACATTCATCGGGGTGGAGTATTGTGATGTGAGATTTTGCATATAACTTGATAAATGTTTTGTATGTCTTTATTTGTAATCTAGGCAAAGCAATGTAATTTACTGTTACTTTGGTGAGAGGAATTTGTGTTTGCGCCAAGTTTACGACTTTTCTTTGTACTTTTACGAGGATTTGGGGGATGTGTCTTAAACCAGAGTTTGATGAGTATTTCTCTGCTAAAGTCTTTCAACTCCCTGCAAAGAAGCCAGGATATTTAACATATGGTTATGGGGGGCAGGTGTTAAGATCTTCTATTTCACCCATTGGTCTGAGATATAGCAGTTTGGAATTGGCTTGTCTCAGAGGCCTTTAAGTACCATGATGTCCTATTGGTTCTAGGAATTGGAGAGAACATCTATAAATGTACGTGCTTAACCTCACATTCTCTCTCTAACCAACATATGATGAAGAAGCATCTCTCTTGCTAACCTGTAATAATGTAGAAGTATCTTTCTCTTGCTAACAACTGAAGAAGCCCATCACACCATGAACTGAAGACAACAAAATGAAGAGCACAGCTTCAGCCATTTTGAACAGACATGTGGCTAAAAGCTGAGCACCAATGATGCCTTAACTAGAGACATTAAGAAACTACAAGTCTGTGTGCCACCTGAATTACACATCACCATTTTATCAGGTTATATGGTTGCCAACATTCAAATGTACTTTGCATTTTGTTATTATTTATGAATATTATCAGTAATATATTATTTTATGTGTAAATTAACTCCTGCTTGTCTTTTTACTACATCTAATTGCCTGAGGTTATAGATATAGAAGGGAAGGTGGGGATAAGTTATAAACAATTATACCTTTTAAACAGTGGTAAGTCTGTGAGATTAGGCATTCTAAGGCTACATATTAATAATACAATAGGGGAAAGTAGAGCAACTGATATATTACTCTACCAAGATAAAACAAATGGAAATGAATTGGAGTGGGGATAGCAAAGGGGTGATTGTGGTGTAATGGGGGACCAACACAAAAATTATACATGACTCAAACAGCTATGTCTACTTTTATAAAATTTTGTATCTACATTATTGTTTATACAATTTAAAATAAAGAATTCATGAGGTTTCAAGAATTTAATTAATCAATCATAATGAACACCACCACAAACACCACATTTATATTACAATTAACCCAACATAACATATACAGTTTAAGATGTTTCATCATGAATAGGGGTTTAACAGAGGGAACACCACAAAAAACAGTTTTTGCCCAGTATATATCCCATATCAATAACTCAGTCATTCAACAACCTATCCAGTTTATCAATGTGGGATTAAACATCTATTTGTGAAACCACAGTAAACCAGGACATTCAAAGAAGCAGTGTTTAAGATTCCAACCCAGCAAAGACTTTCTGCAATTATGGAATCCAATAATATACAAAAAAATCTCAACTCATGAGAACAAGGAAATTTACAGGTATCAGAGATTTAGTGTAGATGATAGGTGGGACAATTACATTTCAGAAAGCAATGACAAACGGGTCAACATTTAATAAACAAATAACTATTTGCTTTCTTACTTGGTAACCCATTATAAAAATACTCTCAGGCCACTCTGGGAAATTCAGTTAGTATACTTAAAAATTTACAAGCATTTCATGAATGAGACCCAAAAAAATGAAATAAAAGAGAAAACCAAATAGGGCACACCTTCCCTCTCTCGTTCCACCTGTAATTCACACATAAAACCCAGACAAAATTCTTAGTGATTGCTTAGGGCCATTAATCATTTTTTCTAAAAAGTTAAACTCGGCACAACGATAGTGAAAAGAAGTGGGGTACAAGAAGTCATAATAAATATGCAAGGCTTGAGATTTTAGTTTGGAAGAGTAATTCTAGAGGGGAGATGACATTGTGCAAAATCCTTTTGAAAGCAACGAATACCACACAGTGTTCTGTTCAGAGATCCTGCTAACCAAAAAGAGGTGGATGAGGTAATGATTTCCTGTCACCACTAGTATAAAATTTAGTGCACATTCCCAAGTGCATTGCTCAGTCTAAAACTCTAGTTCCAGGGTTTTCACTTTTTTTTATGTTTCATACAGTATTTATATAGGTGTTTTTCTTATTGTCCTTAGTTCATACATTGGTTCACTGGGTGCTGAATGCATCTGAAAACACAGTCAATCTCAAACATAGTATGCAAGTAGCTGCTGTTGCTGGGGCTGAATGTCTGTGTGTACACATGCAGGCACGCAACATCACTATTGAATGAAGTTGAGAGTTTAATCTATGGAGTTTCTCTAAATTTAGAATCATCAGCTAACCTAAAACATATCTTAGAAACTTTAATTTTATCTTTTGAATGTGTGAAGAAAAACAAAAAATACATGGGGGAAATACAAATCAATACAAAGACAGGAAAAAGACTGAAAAGCAATGGCTTAATTGCAATGCAGGCAGCAGCTGGCTTAGGTTTAAAAGTCTCCCAGACCTGTGAGGCAATGCTAACCACAATGCCACAGTGCTGCCCTTGAGGAGATGACACATGTAAAGGTTTCTTTCAAAGAAAACAGACAAAATAGACACTTCTGAGTTTGAATTTACTGAAAGAGAAATATACACCTGGGTTAGGTAATTGCTCTTTGGAAATTCTTTAAAAGATACATAGCAAGGTTCACTGGAATTTTTTTCTGTCTCACCTCATGCATTGAATAGAGCGTATGACACAAAATCCTACTTCAAGTTAATCCAGTAAGCGGACTTCCACTTGGTATTTTTGTCTTGAAGACACAAAACATCAAACAGGTCAAGACAGCTAGTAACCCTGCTTTGATAAGTAATCTGAACAGAATTATGCTCAAAATTTAGCACTGTGTGTTTTATTATACCAAACTTGAAACTGAGATGCTAATCCAAACGATTCCAGCATAGACCCTGACCTGGCAGTTAATCCATTCATTATCTTTTGAAAAAAATTAAAGTTGATTTTAATTACTCCAGTTTGATTTGAAGCACCATTTTATCATTGAACAGAGCTGCAGGAAGAAAATAGTTTAATCCCAAAATATCCTTTTCTCCCTACTTCCATAGGGGTTTTGACTGAAAAAAAACAAAGGTAGGAAAGTGTTAAAGAGTAAATGAAATCAGTGTGGTCATATGCCTGGATGAAATATTTGTCAAATCTCTCTATTATAAAAACAATTCCTGGGAGGAAGACTAGGGAGACGAGATGTGATCTTCTTGGAAGACAATCTGACGTCAGCGTGAGAGACACTTTAACGTCACACGAGACAAGGCAGTGAGACCACATTTAAAACAAGATTAAGGACATCTAACCAAGCAGTTGTTGGAATGCCTGATAGACAAACACCATGTGCTCCCAGCTCTTAAAACAATGACAGGCGACAAGCAGAACATGCAGCTTGTAACATTTTAAATTTTAGTTAATTGGACCTTTTTAATATCATTTTCCAATAAGAGTCATGAGATATATTCTGAAGCAAACAAATCTCACAACTGCAAATGTTACAAACCTGACAAAGTGATTTTCTGACCAACCTGATTTGAGGCGTGTTATTACAAAAGCAGCTTTATATAGCAAGTAAATAAAGTGTCCTAAATGAACTGGGCATTCACTATCACATATGAGATGATCTTTGTAGTATTAAACCACTAAATGAATTTTAATTCTGCTATTAAATGGAGCAGCTCCTTGGATGTATTCAAACACTATGAGAGTTCTACCTTGGATTAAGTAGAGCAGTTCAGAACATCTTGGGTCTATAAGTTATAAGGTTTGTCCTGCTCTCGAGCAGAGAAGTTAACTCTTCACTGTATTCAATACTCCAAAATTCCCAAAGGCAACAAACTGGACGCAGCAGGATTTTTTTTCAACTAACAAGCAAATTATCCTCTAAAGGACAGGGAATGGAAATGGGGAGGTGTATTAAGACTGAAAACAAGACACCCTTCTTCATGCAAAGGGTAGTGGAAATCTGGAACAAAGCACTGAATCATGCAGTTGAAGCAAAAACCTTAACAGCCCTTTAAAAGTATCTGGATGAGATATTGGGAGAATGTAACTATTAGCTAACCAACAAGGATGATGGCGGAATGGCCTCTCTTCTTTAATTAGACTTGAGTTTTGTTTTTTTTTTTTGTTTTTTTTAGCATTCTCAAAAGAATGTTATTAATACCAAATTCAACAAACAATATATATTTATAAGGTTGTTATACACAAACATAATAAAAATTATCTTAATATTTACTAAAAAATAAAAACCTCACAGTATCTGTCAACACTTCAATTACTTCAAGGCACACACAGAGGCTTCAGAAATGCCACAATACTTGATAAAAAAGTAATTTCAGAAAATGTCTGTGAAATATTAATATATCTCATTTCATCAAAGAGATGTGTTTCTTAATAAACACTTGTCAGATGCTGTACAATATTATTCTATAAATTTATTAAATACTGGCTGTGTGATGAAGTCGGGTGGTATCATTATTTCAAGTACTTCCCATTATGAGAAGCACTCTAGAAAATTAAGTTAAAATCACTACTACATTCAGTGGGAGTTTAGCTCAGTGATACTGATGACTCTTCGTTCAAAACACTTTAATTTCAGTTTAACCAATTCCATCCTAAATTTAATTAGTTTCAACAAGGATTTAATCTTCAATCATTACATTTCTGTGCTTTGGAAATATTACAAAACTAAGAAGATTAAGGATTTCAAAAAGCAAGTTTGTTCATTGTCCCAAAGCCAAAACGGACTATTACAACACTTTATGGTCAGGCGATTTAAATAACTCACCATTCATTTTTACCTCTCTATAATTAATTCAAACAATCTATGATGGCAAAGACCATACACAGAGACAAGCAGCAAAACCTAAGTTCTTTAATCACTTCACTGCGTTCTAATTACTACCATACTGTATAGTATGGATGGTACTAGACAGGTGCTGAGCAGTGTGTGGTCTTCATCAGATTTAGTGCTTGGAGTTCTGCCTAAAGAGTTACATTTTTCTCTCATTAGACATGACAATCCTTTTCCTCATGCTCTCATCTCAGAGTCCTTTAAATGCAATTTGACAAAGTCCATTCAGACTGTCATATGCCTTTTAAAATGGCCATCCTTCTGAAAGGTTCTCCCACCTGAGCAAAGAGTCTTCTGAAGCTCTGCTAGAGTAACCATTTGGTTTTCTACCCTGGTTGGCCAGTTACTCAGTTTGGTTGGATGACAACTCTAGCAAGTGTTCTGGTTGTTCCAAATTTTTTCAGTTTTGTAATTTTCAAGGCCACTGTGCTCCTGTGAATGCTTAAAGCTTTAGAAATACTTTGACACCCTTGCCCTCACCTATGGTTCACCACAATTTGATTGCAGAGGTCTACAGAAAGTTCATTGGACTTCAAAGTTTTTATCCTGACATGTAGTGTGAATCGTGGGGATGTCCAATCAATCCAATATGTAGACTTCAATCAAGTTCTAGACACTTGTAAAGGATAATTAAAGCAAATGCACCTGACCACAATTTGGAGTGCCACAGAAAAGGGTCTGAATACTTACATAAATGAGGGATTTCAGTTTTTAATTTTTAATACATTTACACACCTTTCTGAAAATATGTTTTCACATTATCACTAGGGCTGGGACTTGGCACTAATGTACCAATTCGATTCAATTTCAATTCACAATGTCCCAATTCGATTTGATATTGATTTTTATCTTTAATGAAATTAGCATTCACTGATATAGGTGCTTGTTTTTTTAGATATTTCTTAACCATGCATAGGGAACATTAATATAATGTGACAAATTTCAGTAACACTTTATTTGAAGGGTGTCTACATAGTGTCTATTTCATAACATATGCATAACCATGGCATTGACATTAAAAAAGAAAAAAAAAAAAAAACTTTCACACCAATACACTCATTCAAAATTCACCTAATTTAGCAAACATTATCAATTGCCACACCAGAGTCCACGCTTATTATGTGGGGTTCTTTGTTTTAACACAATGCAGTGGCATCAACTTTATAAAATACCTATATCATCTAGCAAATAATATTATTAAAAAAATGTAATATTGCTTCATAAAAAAAATTAGGTTATTCAGTAATCTACTAGCCAAATTTATTCCCCTATTGGACATGTTAAACTAATCTTGAATTATTCGAAATTAAAGATACTGTGGGAAGATTCATATTTTTCTATAATTCTACAAGTTACACATACAGTTGCTTTGTTTTACAATGACCAAATGGTCTTCTCAGAGACATACTTACATTGGCAATAATAAATAATTTTTGACTTACAATTCTGTACTTACCTATGTGGCCTGCTTTTACTTTAAATGGAATATCCAGTTGGCTCTAAAAGTGAATTTAATGTTGATTATTATTCATTTAGTCAAAATCATACTAACTACAGTTGTGCTTGAAAGTTTGTGAACCGTTATAGAGTTTTTTATATTTCTGCATAAATATGACCTAAAACATCATCAGATATTCACTCAAGTCCTAAAAGTAGATAAACAGAAACCAGTTAAACAAAAATATTATACTTGGTCATTTTATTTATTGAGGAAAAAGATCGAATCTATACTAATAAAAAGCAAAGCCCTCACTCACTGACTGACTGACTGACTGACTGACTGACTCATCACTAATTCTCCAACTTCCCGTGTAGGTAGAAGTCTGAAATTTGGCAGGCTCATTCCTTACAGCTTCCTTACAAAAGTTGGGCAGGTTTCATTTCGAAATTCTACACGTAATGGTCATAACTGGAAGGTATTTTTCTCCATTTACTGTAATGGAGTTGAGCTTGACCGCCGTGGGGGCGGAGTTTCGTGTGACATCATCACGCCGCCCACGTAATCACGTGAAGTGACTGTCAACGCACTATGTAGAAAACCAGGAAGAGCTCCAAAATACGCTGAAGAAAACATGCATTATATAATTGAGAAGGCAGCGAAACAAAAAGAAGCGAGCGAGTGACATATACTACCATATTCATCATTGCAGCTACTTCGGAAACAAAGCAAGGTATAAACCTAAACTTTAAATTAAGTTAATAGACAGGCTGCCGCTGGCGTTTTCCATGCCCACGGGTAATGCGGGATACAAGTTTAATGAAAGAACGCAGGATATAAACGAGAGTTTTGATCACTTTGTAACTAAGTTAAAATTGCAGGTGAAGGGGTGTGCTTATGCAAATTCCGAGAGACTGTGTTTGTGGGGGATTGACAGTTAAGGCGGGTGGAGGAGTCACGTCATCATATCCCCTCCCATTTACCTCATTTCGCTCTGAGCTGAGCTCCGCGGCTAACGCCGTCTTCCGAGGCAACTTCGTCACACTGCCACCAAGTTAATACACACGCTGTCTCTAGACTTTCTCCACACTGAATCCTCCAGGCATTACTTACAAAAGGTTACATTGACAATCGTGTTACGTTATTTTTAAAATGTTTAATTTTCTTAGCACAAGCACAGCTGAGAAGCTTCGATGCATGTGCTCCATAACGCGTTAAAAAATAATACATTTAATCACACTTTGCATTACAATCAAAGGGGAACTTTTGTCAATGCATGATTTCCTGGTACACCGATTACATTGATCAGCGCATCCCAATTCATTTTAGCCTCGCACCACCTTGGTTTGAGAAGAAGTATGAAAAAATATGAGGTTAACACAGAAAAACAGATCACCAATTCAAGCTTTATGAATAATCGATTCGCCATCAATAATTGTTTTGGTAAAGCCATACTCAGTGTAATCCTCCTTCCATTTTATAATTTTTCCGCCACTAGCCATGATTAAATGAACGGTAAAAAAGTAAGAGCGAAGCGAGGGTGACTTATTTAGGCAGGCAT
>JANRMT010062822.1:23817230-23844787 GCA_026402145.1 Polypterus bichir lapradei | reverse complement strand
AGGCGTCCAGCTCTAAAATGACATATGAGCAAAGACAACTGAATGATTTGATTTGTTATTGCTGAAAGGAACACATTTTATTTATATTTCCAGGTTTTGTTATGCAGCATGTTCATATTTGAATTTGTATAATTTTGACAGGATATATTTTTATGGAGAGCAAAATCTTTTGGGATATTTAAAATCTAAGTTTATTTTTTATATAAAATTACATAAGAGTAAAGAAATTTGAATGTTTGTTCTTTTAACGTTTACTTTATTTCTAACTTGTATAATTTAGACAGGATATATTTTTATGGAGAGCAAAATATTATAAGTTGTTTAAGGTTTGAGTTGATTTATTCAGGAATAATATTCCTGTCTGTTTTTACCATTCCTACCAAAGATATTTCTGTCGACTAAATAAAAATTCCTTCTATTTAAAATTTAAATAGAACTTGAACAAATACGATAGTTCATAATATCCACGCAGACTTGCACGTAAGAGCGGGAGTTATCCGTTTTAACAAGCAGCGTCTTGCACTGATACGAAATAGCTGTGTGTGTATATATGTAGATATGTATGTATATGTATATATATGTTTATATATGTGTGTGTGTATGTATATATATATGTATTTGTGTGTATATATGTGTGTGTATGTATGTATGTGTGTATGTATATGTATGTGTATATATGTAGATATATATATATATATATATATATATATATATATATATATATATATATATATATGACAGCAACACTCATCACTCACAACAGTGACAAAACAATTACATTGACAATCATGTTACGTTATTTTCAAAATGTTTCCTTTTCTTTTTCATTGCTTCTTTAACACATTACTTCTCCGCTGCGAAGCGCGGGTATTCTGCTAGTGTTAGATAAATTGGCTAGTCTAAAATGGTCTGATATGTGTGTGAGCTAGAGTGTGCCCTGAGTGAAATGCTTCTGCATTTAGACTTGCTACCCTATGCAAACTGATACTAATAATTGATTTCTCTCCTTAGAAAAGTTGGAACTAAAGATTCCTTGGCAAAACCTCTATACTCAGCCTGTTGAAGCCACCCTCATTGGAGTCTATCTCCTTATTGTACCTACTGCCAGTAAGTACATCTAGAGGTTTAATTGCATACTTAACTGGAGTCAGTTAGTCACAGGTAACGTGTCTGAGAACTCTCAAAGAGGAATTAACAAATTATATTGCAATTTATTTATGCTGAACTTAGTGTATGTTGTGATTACAGTTGATGATGAAAGTCTTTATTTGAGGTCATTCTTGATTTCCTTTGTATTTTAAAACAGAAACTGCAGTAAATAAATAGCAGAAAACATCCACAAAGTTAAAAAAAATTGTTCTTTCATCATCATAAATGATGCTCTCTGCCTATCAAATTATTTAATTTTCGTCCTTTTTTAATTCTTGTATTTTTTAGGTATAAAATATGATTCTGAGAAAGAAGATAAACAGCTCCAAGAAGCTCGTCAAAGAGAGCTGCAGAGAATTGAAGAAACAAAACAGAAAGCAGCAGAAAGAGGTATAGCATTTGCAGATGAAATATAAGCTATACTGTATGTACGGTATTCAAGTAGTAACGAAGTTGTTGCCTTCTGTCAGCCATTTTGGTTTTCGCATGAAATAGATAACGCAGCTATCGTGACAATCCAAATGGGAACAGAGAAATGTATAGAATACTAATGACTCACTTATGAAGTACAAGGTATACCCAATAAATTCCTGGAATCAGTCAATAGCAATCTTCAATTAATCTTCAACATCACACTGATTGGCTGAGGTGTGTGTAATAAAGCATCAGGAAGAAAATGTCTGAAGCAGTGGCATTTGCAACTACAAACACTGTTGCACTGAGACAGTGCACCTACACACACTGAAAGAAGCAATGTGGTTCTAGCTTTGCAATTAAAAAATCGCCAGATATTGCTTTCTGTGACTTCTTTTTTACTATTTTTTTTTTTTTTTTTTTTTTTTTTTTTTTGGCCCTGAAATTTAAAATCGAGACTGAAGGGAATAAGATTTGATACTGGAAGGAATCCAGGAAAAAAGTCACAGGAGATTCTAGAGACAGTAACAATAGATGAGTACAGGAGTTTCAGGGAACAGAAAAAGTGCTGGGATAACTGTATTGCATCTCAAAGGGAGTATTTTGACACAAATGGAGTTGCATTAAGTTATATAAGGGTTTGTTTTTTAAAGAATTCTGTAAATTTTTGGTTGGCGTACCTTCTCATATAATGATTATTTAGCTGTGTTTAAAATCATTATTCCAGAACAAGTCAAATATGTGAGCCATTACAATTTCTTAAGGGACATTAGCAGTGTAAAGTTAAATTACAGAAGACAGTAATGCAAAATTTAAGGAAAGCAAAAGATGGTAGTAATCTTCTAGACAACAATAAAATCATATAAATACACATTTTAATATATTTTAATGAGATGGTAAAGACTGGTTTGACTATTGGAAATATTTTAAAACAATATGAAATATTGTTTTTTTCTAATTAGAGAAAAATTTTATATAAAATTAGGAAAAAATGAATAATTTAATTTAAAAAAATAAATACATTTTATATCTCTTAAGTATTGTTGCACATGAAAAGGTATTGCAGGATAGGGGATCATACTTTCTTCCCTCATTTAATATTAATATGTAAAGCATGATGGCTTACCTGAGCAGTGTGACCAATGAAACAAAAAATACTTAAATAATTCTGCTCAATAAACAAATTAAAAGTAACTTAATCTGTCTTTATCTATATTATTTTAAAAGTTGTGTTCATTGTAACCAAACAAAAACATTAATTTGTAGACCTGCTGGTTTGATCTGTCTCATTAATGTGTCAGAGCATCTCTGAACACATTTGTCTGTTTTGTTTTGTTAGTGATGTTTTTTCATTACATGAGCAAATTTCTGTTTTGATTGTAATCAAACTTTTTTTGAAAGCTGCCAGTTTCATGCTGCTAAATAAGCCCCTAAGGCTCCTATGGACATTTTTCTAGGATTTTTTTTTTCTTTTTATCTGAGGTGGCATAGTAGTGTAGTTTTTAGCAAATATCCTGGGTATGTTTTCTGTGTATGTGTGTGTGTTTTTTTAGATTAATTAACAGTTATAAAGTGTCTATTTATGAGTGATTGTATGCAAGTGTATGAGTGCCTGTGATGTGCTGGTTCCTGCAACCTAGTATAAGAAAAGGCAACAAATTATATGGACAACAAATTATTTTTCCTTTTCACTTGTTTTTTTTCCTTTCCTTTTTTTTTCTATAGTAAACATGCCCAGTTTCTGATGTGTCTCACAGTGGACCTGAATTTATGTTTTTGGAAAACATTCTATTTAAAGACATGTACAAAAATAAGCAGATGTTATTGTACTATCCAGAGTTAAAATGGGGAAAAAACATATTAAACTAAACTTTCATAACATACATTTATGTTATTGATTAGCTCCTTTCAAGATGTTCAGAGCATCTTATTGCTTGATTATCCAAGACATGCAGAAATGAGTCTAGTGTTACAAGCCATGTTTCATTCATTTGGGTTTTCGGGTGATAACTGCCCATACTGCCTTTGTTTTCATTGGTCTGTGAAGTGCTTTCTTCTTAAATGCATTCAACCTTTTCCATAGTTCAATACATATAGAAATATCAAGAGGTTTGTAGATATTAAATGAGTAAATTACAATCATATCTACAAGAATAAGTCCTTTCATTGTCTTACTTGGCAGTTTGGTATTTGTATACCTTATTTTGAAGAACATACACAAAGTTAATTATGTTATTCTTTACTGGAATACTTAGTGAATGGCAGTAAACATGATTACCTTGCAGTTTATCTTACCTGGACTAAATTAATAAAAAATAAACTAGTTTAAAGTGTGTGGTAATCAAAAATAACATCAAGAAATTACTACTTCAAGCTAAATAACTTTGTCTGAATGCTGTTTTAACTAGAGTAAGTAAAGCTTTCCGTCTTTCATTCAAACTATATCTGAATATGCACAAACTAATTGTTTCGGAGCATGTACAATTTCAGTTTATGCTTTTCTGTATGGGATGTTACATTCCTGGGAGCCAAACTGTTAAAGGAACCGTTTAGTTCATTTATTAGATGTTTGTGTGTACATCCTTTTAATAAACTGTGCATACCTTAAGACATGTCACTATAATGTTATTAACTTAAGCCATCTATTGTGAACCAATTTAATACCCTTTTTAGAGGCACAGAGAGAAGATACATCCCTAGATAGAACACAAGTCCATGAGAGAGCACATACATGTATATGCCGGTATGCACTCATTTTGAAATATTTTAGAGTGGTCAGTTATTCTGATGTCTTTGGAATGTAGCAGGAAATTGGAATATCAATGTAAAATAAACACAGTGTCATGCACCCTTTTTAAGTACCAAATGCCTGGGATTTAAACCCTCAATTGTGAGACAGCAATGCTAAGCACTTTTATACCATTACCACCCTATAAGTTAATTAATCATTGATTTAACCATTTTCCTAATTTCAGCCCTCATTTTAAAGTATACACTCTGTGATGGACTGGCTCCCTGTCTCCAGGGATTGTTCCTGCCTTGCACTTTATACTTGCTGGGATAGGCTCCTGCTTCCCTGTGACCCTGCTAAGGATAAAGTGGGTTTAGAAAATAGATGGATGGATTTTAAAGTACCCATTTCAGGACATTTACTCCAGTAGGTTTCCTATGAAGCTTATATGCCCAGGTGGGCTTGTGTAGACTTGAACTCTGAAATATTGGCAGACCCACTGATAGCTGGATAATGTTTTTCCTGTGTAATGTTAATGTGCTTATTATGAGTCAATAAGTATGTTGTATATTTTTGCAGAAAACCCAAAGCAAGAAAAGCAGGACACATTTGTTGAAAAGTTAGTGACACAGGTTATCAAGAACCTACAGGTGAAAATCTCAAATATCCACATTCGATATGAAGATGATGTAAGTGTTTATAGAAATTTACAATTAGTAACCATATATTGAATACATTTTAAACAAATGCAACTTGTTAATGTCATAAATTATTATTTTGTAGGTGACTAACCCAAAAATACCATTGTCCTTTGGTGTTTCACTTCAGAACCTCAGTCTTCAGGTATATTTTTATGTGCCTTTTCATCTCACCTATTTGGAATTTTTATAACTTTTACTGGCATGATCTGTGAGACATATGGTAGAGGAATGTGAAGATGTAATTTATTTATTTATTTTGAAATCTTGCTCCTGCCCAGAGAGCTTACTACAGTCTTTGCCTGCAGCTCTGAAATTATATACCATTCTACAGAGTATCCTGCCAGAGTACATGTCTTTATGTGTTAATTAAATTCAATAAGTAGTAAAGAGACAGAGTCATATGGAGGGTTATTCTAACAAATTGGCAGATTGTTTTTGGAAACTTGTCACTTTTGTGTTTAGTTTTGTACCTTGACAAAGGTGCATGTAATGACAGAGACCTGAAGTGCCTAACTTAAAACTATTGTGCATTAAAATCTTTTAACTTCATGCAGTATTACAGAAAAACAAATAGCATCTGGTGGGTTTTTTTCATCATTTTTTCAACAATCAAAAAGAACTGCCATATATGAGATTTTATTTTTATTAACTTTGGATTTTAAGTCTTCATTTTTAGAGCCTTTTCTAGCCTATTCTAGGTACCATACAATATGATAGAAGCATATTTTTTTTTCCATCTTGCCTGTACTGTAAGAAGTCTGTCTGCATTTTCAGTATCATGCACCATAATGCAGAATACAGGCAAGATCGAAAAAAAAATGTTTAAATGGTACAGCGTTTTGATATAGTGACTTTTTCATGTATGAATGTGTGCGTGCGTGAGAGAGGCAATGACAACTTCGATCTCATTCAAGTGATTACTCGAATAATAAAATAAACACTTCCGCAAAAGTATAACGAAATAAGTGGGCTTTTATTCAGCAATAACCTGAATAACAAAAAATTCAAGTGACAACAAGATACCAAGAAGACATGATTCACCAGCGTTTGTGTGTCTGCTTAAATGCCTTCAGTGATATCTTTTGCAGGTAGCAAAACTATACACCGATTGTTACAGACTGAAATCAAAGGCTCTTCTTTTTGGGCACATACACTGTCAGCATGGCACTGCCAGATCTAAACACTTGCGTGGTGAATTGCTCGCGTACTGAAGTGATTTTAGCTGCAAGTGGAAGTCCCATTTTACTTTTGATGCCAAGCAGCAGTCTATTAGCCAGGAAAAGTGCTGTGAAGAAGCAGTCTGTTACGGATCTGCCTTTGTCCAGAAACCGCTTCATAAACTTTATGACCAGAGACTCGGAAAGTCTTTGCCCTGGGTTGTAACTCAAAACACAGTTCTCAAGAAAACATTGCCAGTTGTCCAAGATCGCAGCAATTCTGTCATTTTTCACATGTTCTACACGGGTATCTTTGTTGTCAAAGTGCAAAGTCTGATGGTGGTTAGGGGACATCATATCTTTGATTGCATAGCACCAATTGGTGTCATCGCTGCTCTTGTGAAAAGAATGGAGATAAATGGCATCGACTCAGATAGGGAGAGAGGCAAGTTTGTTGTACCACATGAACGTCACTGACGGAATAAAACTGAATAATAAAAAAACAAGTGCTAACTTTTACAAGTAGCCAAAATGTACAGCGGGCATTACAGACTAAAATCAATTGTATGTTTTTATTATATTAATAATAATAATGGCAGCTTACCACTCAAAATGCGGAGTGCCCGGTCTTGAACCCGATACCTTTGGGTTATAAGGCAGTAGTTGCTACCTCTGCATTATTCAAGAATACGTATCAAGTTCCTGTCAATTGACATTTGAGCTTGGATTTTTAACTCATTGACAGCAACATGTAAATCAAATTTTTTTTTCCTGCGCTCAGCAGATCCTCTCATCTCTCATCTCATCCTACACTTACATAGATCATTGTAGGCAAAGAACACACATGAAATTTATGTATTCCAAATAACGATTTATTATTTACCCTATACAACTCCAGGCACCTCACTACCAGATAAAGAGCTCACCTGAGCTCTGAGAATTTTGCAACAGACCCAGCTCCGTTGGTGAGGGGGATGAGATGGCCAGCTACTTGCTGCTTGCTGTGATCTACACATTAGCAAAAGAAAAGACGCTGACGGAGAGGTGTGAAGGAATTTAAAATGGCCTGGGATTACAAGTTGTTTCGTAGGCTTTAGGGATTCTAGTGTTAAGGGAGTGGATGTCAAGGTAGTGCATTCCTACAAGTACTTGGAGGTCTACATCAATGACAGGCTGGGCTGGTCTTGTAACAAAGAGGAACTGCATTAGAAAGGGTATAGAAGTTTATTTTTTTCTTAGGAGACTGTATTCCTTTAATGTGGGCAGTGACATCCTTCACAATGTCTACAGCTCTGTGATGGCCAGTGTGATTTTCTACGCTGTGATGTGTTGGGCTGGTAACATCACTTCAAGAGAGTACCATCGAATCACCAAACTAAGTAAAAGATTAAGCTCAGATAGGGGGCACACTGTGAACCCCCTGGAGGTAATAGCAAAGAAGAGAATGAAAACAAAGCCGAGTGCCATTATGAGCAATGCTACAAGTTATCCCTCTGACACGCTAACACTGAGTATTTCCAGCCAACAAATTATTAAGAAGATGTGTGTCAGCAAATGTTGCTGAGGCCTTATACAAATGGCAATACACCTGTGTAATGCCTCACTGTGACTGTGACTCCCAAGTGAGTTTTTTTTTTCCTTTTTAGTCCTTCTAGTGTTTGTTTTTTGTATTTATCTATCTATTCATTTATTTAGAGAGCTTTTTCATGAAGCCAAAGTTTCCCCAGGGACAAATTATCTATCTATCTACGAAAAAAAACTAATTTAACATGATCTGCAGTAAAACATCCCTTTATACTTAGAAATAAAAATTGTATATTCAAAAACCTGCAGTATGTTAAGGTGCATTTTTACTAATATTTACTTTGCTTTATATACAGACTGCAGATGCAAGCTGGAATCCATGTGTTCTTGATCAAACAGCCAAGTTGTTCTTTAAGGTAAGTAATAGAATTTCCCACTCTTGAAGAGTTGTGGAATGAATTACCTTGGTAAAAGTAAAGGTTATCTCATCTTCATATGGCTTTGGGATGCATTGTTTTCCAGTTATTTCAACGGTGATACATGACAAACCTCACGCCAACTGTATAAGTGGAGATGTAAGCAAAGATCACACGATATGAACAAACAAGCATCATTTTTTTTCTGGACAGTGTCATGCTTTGCTTGCAACAGGTCTGCACAAAAGAACCCTCATTCTCTGCAGATCCTCCCAGAGATTTTCTGGAACTTTATCATAAGATATTTGTAATTCTCTTTGTAACTTAATGGTACTCAAATATATTATTTACAATTCTTCTTTACTATTTACTGTACTATTTACAAATCTAAAAAGACATTTCCTTAAAAGCCCAAGTCCAGCTGATTTGTCCAATAGAACAGTTAAATGGCATTTAACTGTTAGTTGCTTCAAGAATTCCCCTTTTTTCTGAAGCTTTCCTACACTTAAGAGCTAACCAAGCTTATTGTAGGAAAACATTATGGGAGAATTAAACAGGAATCATGATGAACCTGTATATAGTATCAAGGCAAACTTAGCTTTCATTTTCATGCAGATAGTGAATTAAAATATTGAAAGCTCACCACCAGTGTATGTGGTTTGATCGATCCACAGAATGAGATGAATTAAAAAAATAGGATGAATTTATTCATTTTGTTTTTTGTGGGCGGAGTGGTGCCTTTGAGGCTAGGGATCTGCACTGGCAATCTGAAGGTTGCCGGTTTTAGTCCTGTAAATGCCAAAAGGGACTCTGCTCTGTTGGACCGTTGAGCAAGGCTCTTAACCTGCAATTGCTCCATCCTGAGTATGACGTTACTCTGCATTCAGTCCTGCATGTAGACCCTCCAACCTGCAGGGAAAAACTTGGGGGTTGGTGGCAGAATTGACACTCCAGCCACCATTTATAAAAAAAAAAAAAAAAAAAAAAAAAAAAAACACTCACTGGTTCCACTCCATCTGAACTAGTGTGGTGCTGAGGTGTCAACCGTTGCATGGCTGCACTCAGGTCCTAATCTGGATGCTGAGTTGGTTTGTCATGTGTTGGGTGCGGCAATGCACTGTATCAGCGCATGCTCCTAACCTCTCTCTTTATGTGGTCCAGCTGCTGTCCAGTTGTGAATAAGTCTGGTGCTAGGCTTGCTCTGATTGACTTGTACTTAACTAAACTGTTTTATGCAAAATTGTTACATTTGTATCTGTGTGCGTACCTGTATACATTTTTATTGATTGTATTGTCTACATTGTATGTTGTGTTTTATGCTGATACATTTTATTTTTTTGACTAATTTCTCCTCCCCACCAAAAGTAATGAAATTATTTAATGTAATATTTTTGTTCATTGTTTCCAGAGTCTATTTTTTCAAGGTCTTTGCTCTGAGGATGTACTGTTTTTGTTGTTTATTCCACATTGTAGTGTTTTTTTTGTTTATCATAAATGTTTAATACTATGAATAATTTTCAATTCATTCATAAGTTCATTTAAAAGTACAGTTATAGAGTTTTTTGCATTGATGCAGAATCATTCTATAGAGAATTAAGATGCTTCTGTGAATAAATAATGAGAATACTGCACCCACTGTAAAAAGGTGACTAGGATGCATAGATACCTTTTTAATCATGAAGTTATGTTGGTCTTAGTTAACTATACTGTGTTTTCAGTTTTGATAAACTTTTTTTTTTCTTAAAAGTTTCCTTTTTATGCTGATTTGAATCGTATACAAAGGTTTTACAAAGCCATACTATGCAATGCCTTGTAAGGTAAAGTTATCTAAAGGTTTATGGCTAATTCAAAAATTATAAAACTTATACCAGAACAAGATTCTTCAAAAAATGTATAATATATTTTAAAATGAATATTTAAATGTAACATTTCTTTTTTTTTTTCCCCCCATAGCTTGTTCGTCTGGATAATTTGTTTACTTACTGGAATGTAAACTCAGAACTTTATTCTAATCATGTTCCACATGAAGCCCTTGTAAGTTACTAAAATGTACATGCAGAATTACTGCCTATACAATTAACTACCTTTATAGTAGAAAAAATAAAATATCATGATTCAAAAAGCGGAAGTGATACTTTCTTAGATGGGAATAGCTGTAGATGATACTGGAGTATTGTAAAAGCTCTCAACTGGTAAAGAAATAAAAACTATTTTTGCTTTTTTGTAAGCAGTTAGATGGGTGGTACTACAGTATATCGAATACTCATGATTATGCAATAATTAATTGACTGTAACCAACAGTTGCTGTACCCTTTAAGTAAGCTCGGATATCTGCAACCTTAACTTTGTTTTTATTTATTTGTTTGTTTGTTTATTAGTAATAACCACCTGAAAAGGATTTTTGGTCCCTGTATCACTTATATTACTTGGTCTGCACTTCTATACCAAACTCTACACGACTGATTTGCTTAGAAAATAAAAACTGATTTTATATTTGAGCGGCTGAATTTGATTTTTAAGCAAACTTCAAACTTTAAGCACATTCATAGTTTTATTTCAGGCAGGTAGGTGTCTTACAGAATCCATATGGATGTTCAATTCAGTTTCACAGTATTACCCCTATACTATAATTAGTAAGGTCAAGAAATTGAGAAAATAATAGTGTACACAATCCACACCACACAGAGATGGAAGAAGTTTACCTCCAAATATATTACATATAGAAATTTAAGACACTTTTAGTTAAAGTATTGGTTGCACTGTTGAGTCATATGAAGAGATGAGATGTAAGTTGTTATCATTAACTTAAAAGAATTTTGTTATATTAAAAGGTTTTTGGTAATGAGTGTACTTGACTTTTTAGGAGAATTTAAAGCATGGAATTGCCTTGCACAACCTGACTCCAGAAGGTTATGATTTTAGTAAGTATAGAACAATTTTGTTACTAAAGTATTGTTAAAGTTAATTTAAACTTTCAAACACAAGAGTGTGCACAGTTTAGGAATAGTGTGTATTTTTATTTGAATCATTTGTAAACATGAGTTTTTTAAAATATAGTGTTTTATTCAGCAAATTTTTTTTAATCACTTTATCGGAGGTTTGAGTTACAGAATCTTATTAATGACTACAGACTTGTTTGTAATCTAAGCATATCAAGAGTACCTTTTACTATTTTTTTCATTTACTTTTCTTATTTTAGTATACAGTACAGTGATCCCTCGCTATATCACGCTTCGACTTTCGCGGCTTCACTCCATCGCGGATTTTATATGTAAACATATCTAAATATATATCACAGATTTTTTGCTGGTTCGCGAATTTCTGCGGACAGTGGGTCTTTTAATTTATGGTACATGCTTCCTCAGTTGGTTTTCCCAGTTGATTTCATGCAAGGGACGCTATTGGTGGATGGCTGAGAAGCTACCCAATCGGAGCACGTATTATGTATTAAATAAAACTCCTCAATGATATACGATATGCTTCCCACGCGGTGCTTCACGTACTTAAAAGCTCTAACAGCACCTATTGATTTTTGATTGTTTGCTTTTCTCTCTCTCTCTCTCTGACATTCTCTTCTCCTGACAGAGGGGGTGTGAGCAGAGGGGCTGTTCACACACTGGCCTAGAGGATACGGACGCTCCTTTAAAAAATGCTGAAAGACTACCTTCACATTGCTCTCTTACTTGCGGCTGCTTTGTCAGGTGGTGCATCGCATACTTAAAAGCACCTATTGATTTTTGATTGCTTTTCTCTCTCTGTCTCTCTCTGACATTCTCTGCTCCTGACGCGCACTCCTTTGAAGAGGAAGATATGTTTGCATTCTTTTAATTATGAGACGGAACTGTCATGTCTGTCTTGTCATGGAGCACAGTTTAAACTTTTGAAAAAGAGAAAAATGTTTGTTTGCAGTGTTTTAAAGTCCCTGTCTCTACAGCCATTCTGTGTTTCTGTGCAAATCTGTGACCCATGCATGACAATATAAAAATAACAATATAAACGTATGGTTTTTACTTCGTGGATTTTCTGGAACGCAACCCCCGCGATCGAGGAGGGATCACTGTAATATGTATAAACAATTTCTGTACAATACATTTTTTTTACATATAAATGTTTTTCTTTTCATTATAAAGTAGGAGATGCTTTGGAACCCTGATTGTTGTGGTCTCAATATTGATTAAATCAGTAAATAACTAATTCTGTATTTTAAAAGTGCAGATAATGTATTGTGTTCTTTTTGGTATTACCATAACACTAATGCTTCAGTTCTGAATAGTGCCAGAGAAAGGCTTTTAATGTACCTCTCCATTGATTGAAGTTTCCTTCTTTTTACAGCAGGCTTCATTATGGAACATTTATTTAACCAAATCTTGTGTAGCTAGCAGTGCTGTCATTTGAATGAATAATAGAATTCATGTGATTGTATATTCCTTCCGTGACAAATCCCTGAATGCTGCTGAGGGTTGTGTTGGTGTTACCAGTGTTCCCAGAAGGAGGTGTTTCATCTCACAGGGTACTCTGGATATCATCGAGAGGAGTTGCAGTGCACGGCTTGATGGCAACTCCGGTCTGTACCGGGAACTGTGAGGTCTCTGAGGGTAGATGAGAAATTTGTTACAGGAATCTGTGAGCAAGTGACACACCATCTATGTTCTAGTGATCCTGACAGAGGAATTGAAGCATTATGTACATCCGAATCTGTTCCTTGGAGAGTCACAATCAGAGTGACTGATGGAACAGTCCTTATGAATAACACAGCAGTTCTGACCCACTGGGCTGGCTACTTTGAGCAGCTGTTTAAAGCTGATCCTCCAGCTAGGACATTTGTTACCTCTTGGGCACAACCATCAGCAGTGTGTTTGTCTGCAGGGAGAGTGTTGACCTTGCCGAGAGGTTTACTTAGCTTGGCAGTGACATTCTTGTCTCTGATGACTCTTCCTATGACGTCAGTAGATGGATTGGGAGAACTTCGGGAGTAATGAGGCTGTTGGAAAGGGGTGTTTTGGCAATCTTGATATCTATGCAAAAGGACAAAGTTCCAAGTCTTCAGAGTCCTGGTGCTTCTGTCTTACTGTATGGTTGCAAGACATAGACGCTATCCTGTGATCTGAGACTAAGGCTAGACTCCTTCGGTACTGTGTCTCTTCGGAGAATCCTTGGGTACCACTGGTTTGACTTTGTGTCAAATAAGCGGTTGCTCACGGAGTCTCGAATGAGGCACATTACCTGCGTTATGAGGGAGCGTCAGTTAACGGCACTGTGGCTATGTGGCGCGATTCTCAGAAGGTGATCTGGCTTGCTGGATCCTCATTGTTGAAGACCCAAGTGGCTGGACCAGGCCAAGGGGATGCCCACATAACACCTGGCTGCAGCAGATAGATGGTCATTTCTGGAGGGTGGGCATGGACCACGTGTCTGCCTTTTTTTCGCCAACCAGGATCCTGAGATGTTCTGTCACATGGTGGGTGTGGCAAAGCGCGGTACCAGTGCATGCTCCCCGACCTGACCTGATCTCATTGAATATTGTAATCTCAGTCCTCAGCAGTTTACTGCATCCATCTATCCATTTCCTTCATAATTTTATACTTGTGTGTAATAAAATCTGCACCTTTAAAATTAAATTTACATGTATAATTACATGCTTTTAATTTAGTTCAGTATGAAAGTTGAATTATTAATGTCTTCATGCTTTTGTTTTAAAGTTTTTCGTCCCATTTCTGCCAAGGCGAAACTTAAGATGAACCCCCGCTCAGATATTGACTTTTCTTCACCCAAAGTGGACTTACAAGTGAACCTGCAGGATATTGCCATAGAGCTCAGCAGACCACAGGTGATTTATTACTTTGAAATGTATATTTTCCTTAATTTAAAATTGGATGTCTATGAACTGCTTTTGCAGCCTATTATTCGTTAAAATATTTTTCTTCAAATCATGTCTTTTAAGAGTTTTTTTTTTTTGTGGATCAAAGTGGCTAGTCTTGGATTCATCTGCTCTTGTTTGTATGAAGCTATTCAGTTCTCTGAAATTGTGTTTAGGATTTTTATTTAAATCTTGGTATATTTTTGTTATTTAATTTGACCATGTCTTGATGTGGCCTCTAAAATAAATTATTTAGTTGTAAACTAACAAACGCACTAAAGCATCTTGGCTTTTGAATTGAATTGACATGCTATTCAAAGTTTATTGTGCCAGATAGAAAAAAATTAAACTCTTGTAACTAAGTCAATTCATTTCACGAATGTATACGACAATCAGTGTTAGTATTGTAGCAAAAAATGAGGACTGCTTTATGTATATTATGTAAGTTTTGGGTTTCCTCAGTGTAATTTTCATGTTAGTGCTGTCAATTTTATAATTTTCATTTTATTGTTGTTGAAGTGTTAATGTGCTGTATGTGTTTAGTTTCAGAGGTTTATTGCGTTATTTTTCCTTAATCGTATATAGTGCATGCATTGTTTGACACCCCTTGGTTTTCAAGCTGGGTGCCTCCAGGCTGGGTATGGGAAGCTGTGGTAGTCCTGGCGAGGTTGCCATCCTTTTTAAAAAAAAAAAAAAAAAAAAAAAAAAAAATCTGTAACTTCAAAGATTGTCTTTAAATCACCCATTTTTTTAAATAAACAAAATGTTCAGTTTTTACATAAAAGTAGTCATATATTAATGTAGTTATACATGGGATCATTGTTCTTCAACCTGTGCAATCCAAAAAACAGATGGAAGGGAACAAAAAAAAAGTCTCCGTGCTCAGATGGGCTTGAATTCCACCACACAGTCTCATAAGAGGGCATTCAATAATTTATCTACCTCAGTAGGAAAGAAAAGTTTTCAAAAAAATGTTGTTTTATTTTTCAATATAGTCCCCTGAAATCTCTGTAAAATTTGCCTTCCTCACATCAACAGCTGGTTGTTTTGGCCTGCTGTAATGCAATATGCATGTATGATTCATGTTGCAGTATAAAGCTTTTACAGTAAAAGGAGACAAAACAGATATAAGATGAAAACAAAAGTAAATTTATCATAATTCATGCAGTGTTTGTAGTTACAGTGCTGTACAACTTAACAGTGGTCAGTTTATTCTTGTGTTGATCATTAAGGTTTGTGGTCTGTCATTCTGATGAATATAGTGGAGTAACTCCAAATTTTCCTTCATTGACAGCCCTTCTCTCACTAGAGTAGGAGAAGGCATTAAATGAGCAGCAGCAGTCATATTTACTAGTTTGGATGTTTACCACAGTTTTCAGATTTATAAAGGTTTTGTCCTTTGTCCACATTTTAACATTTCTCTTGAGTCTTTTGCCAATGCCTTGAGTGTACAGATAGAATCCCGTTGTAACAAAATTCATGGGACCATAAAAATTTTTTGTTATAACAGAAATTTCTTTATAACGAATACAGGCAGTCCCTGGGTTACGTACGAGATAGGGACTGTAGGTTTGTACTTAAGTTGAATTTATATGTATGTCAGAACAGGTACATTATTTTAATAAATGCTATTGTTGACCAACTGTAACCAAGTGCTCTGCCAATGAAGGAGTTTCACCTCTCTCTGACCTTTTTATTATTTCTACTTTATTTTCAATGGTGATGGTTTTTCTCTTCTTTACTGTATCACCAGCACTTGCATCAGATTTGTGTTTCAGAGACATTCTTAAAGGGTGAAGACAAAAGGTTAAGATGACCTCTTCTGCACAGCACTGTACACGCTATCACAGCAGGAAGGCACCCGTTGTCAGTATATCAGATGTGTTGACAAGAGACAACTTCCTGCTATGTGCGTAACAGTACAAGGAGGCTTGCTATTGAGAATATATGGAGGGGGCGAGGGGCGGTTCACCACCCACCCATTAGCACAGGTGTTGAAAGATACCTGGGCACCATTCCAGGTTGTCATTCTTAAACTCCAGTTTTTCATAATGAGGCCATTTAAATTGATGACTTGTACCTTACCTTTTGTCTTTGGGATTATCAGGGTGATGGATGGGAGAATGAAAAGCTGTTTTAACTTAATTTCCTAAAGATACTGCAAATATAACTAATTGGAGAATATTATATAATCTTGTATATAAACGTCTACACATGGAAGTGTGTGTGTCTGTCCGGCCCGAAAGTGAGAGGTGGAGTCGGGGTAACCTCCACCTCCAAGGATACGCAAGTGAGGCCAACACATTGGCGAAATGAAACCTCCGAAGAAAGTCACTCACATAGCTGCTAATACAGAAGCGAGGTGAGCACATTGACAAAACGAAACCTTGTAGGAGAGAGATGTCCAGAGTAGTCCCTTTCAATTACTTGACATCTCTAAATTAAATTTTTTTTTGGCGATTTCAATAGTTTCTCAGACCCTGGACTTTTTACAGCACTGGCTTACACAGCTAGTTTTATATAATTTTAAAACCCTATAAGCAGCATATTTTCTTCAAAAATTTAAAAAAGTGTATTTATTAAAATATGTTTTCTTTAATTTCATTTTAGTATCACAGTATTTTGGAGCTTCTTGGTTCAGTTGATAGGATGACCCTCAATTTACCTTACCGAAAATACAGACCAGATGTTCCTGTACACTATAATGCAGTATTATGGTAAACCAACTTTTTTTTTTTTTTTACTATTATTGATTTATGAGTTTTTTTTTCTTTTTTAGTCATATTTAGTGTTCATGATCTCAAAGATCTTTACATTGTTCTGCTTCTTAAACAATATAGGTGCACGTTTTTTTAGAATGACTGTTTATGGACTGTAATAATAAGAGTTCATGGTTTTGGAGGGCTTAGAAAATTAATGGATTGATGGTTGAATGGTATAAACCTATTAATTAGATTTCTTTCCTTTGTAATTTATTAGTTTTAAGTATGTTTACTTGACCAGTTTCTCAACTATTAAATAGCCAGGGTATGTATGCCACAAATTAATATGTAACCGTTTAGCTAAAAAATATTTTTTGCTCTTCACCAGTCTAAGTCTTAGAATATTTTTTAACACCATAAGCACCCTCTGCTTATATTAGTTAAGTCTGGAGACATGTGTATTTTGTTATTTCTGGCTTTATTTTGGAACCTGAAAAGTATTGCTTTGCCAAAAAACTTTATTCCTTTTGAAACAGACTTTTTGTGTTTGTTTTCTACTGTTTAAATTGAAAAAATAATTATTTCTATGCCATTGCATAATATGTGAAAATTTTGTAGTACTTTCTTACCTTGGATTTACTTGTGTTTGAGAGTAATTTTCAATGTTCTGTATAGTAAATATGCTTTTTCAAATAATTGAAACATGCACAGATCCTTTGCCAATACAGGTTGATGTTAACAAAAAATAGAGCACTGAACTTGATAAGAGTGAATGCAAAATTTTGAAATACCTCAGGATAGATCAGCAGTTCATTGCAGAACACTTGGACATATGTTCAGACTTGGTCACACTAGACAAATTTGAAGCTGCCAATCACAACTAGCCTACTGATTTAGTACAATGTGATGTTAAGCAGCACTTTAACAGAGGGAGAATTTTGTAAGAGATGCAGCTTCACTACAAATATATTTTGGAAGTAAAGTACAGTTAAGGAAGAAAATAATCCTGGAAAGTGTTGCGTTTTCATCAAATTCACCACAAGGTTTGACTTTTCTCCTCAACAACACCAAGAATTGATATATTTAGTAAGCCATCTACCAAAAAACAAAACATGTATAGTGCTTTGCTGATGTGCTGAATGTGTTGTCTGCATCTTTAAGAGCATCATAAAATGAGAAGTCCTAAGAAACAATACAAACCGGAAAGTAGTATGCAATATTTTGCATTATTATAAATAAATGTAATGAATAAATCAAACCATTTAAACAGTTTTGGTAATGAATGGATAAACCACAATATTTGGAAATTTAACAAAAATCCAAAATACCCTTCTGAAAAGTAGGTTCAATATTTGATGAGAAAACTGCTTTCACAGTTTGCGATAAGTACAGGTCATGACATGACTTATTATTGGCTGTTATTCATGCATACAATATTCATTAAATGGGATAACTCTCTTCCCCCTTCATGCTGTTTTAAACAACACTATTCATTTACACACAATGGGTAACCTTAATTGAATCATTAGAATTATCTTCATAATATTGCCAATCACAAATTTTGGACACTAAGGACACTAGTGCTATTAGTATATATCTGTGCACTTTTGTGTTTTAAATGCCAGCTTTGGTTGTTCTTTAACAACGATGTATTAATTACAAAGACAAATAACCATTGAATGCAAAATTACATTTGTTTTAGTGACTGTAAAGTAGACATTTTTATGAGCTTGTTCACAAAAACAGTATTGGGCAATTGGTGTAGCATCTCATATAATTTACATCCCCTAATGTTCAACCATGCTAAATAATTGATTATACTACTCTATTATTTGCCTAAATAATTGATTATCAAAATATTTGTTTGTTGCAGCCCTAGTTTTGATATTAGTTGTTGTTTTTCAGTGTTGTCCCCCATTGAAATCTGCTGTATATATAATTTTGTATTCATTTCCCATAGAAAATGATATTAAATAGTTTTATCTACAAATAGCAAGTATTAAGTAACAGAATCAGAATTATTATATGACCGATTTTTATTTCAGAGTGCTATTGCTTTACTTTCTACAGCACAGTTGTTTGCTTCATTACCTCATAATGTAATTTTGGAAATTATTTTTTGTGAAGTTTGCATTTTTTTTGTTTTCCTTTTTTGATGTTTTAGTTTATTTTCACAAGTAACAAACATGCATTTAGTGTAGGTGTAAATGATAATTTGCTGTCTGACAGGAACAATGACTTGAAATGAATTGACTTAACATAGGTTTATACATTTTGTTTTCTGTGGGTATTAAGTTGAGCAGGTGTAAAGGTTGGTAAATATTTGACTATTCTTTACTTGTATCAAGTTAAATGGCATTTGAATAACTATTTTTGGATTTTTACATTTTTTAGGTGGAAATATATTATTACTGGCATTCTGGAGGTTAATGTTAAACCTAGACTTAGGATGTGGTCATGGAAGTACATACATCTGCATCGACAACATGTGAAGGAATACAAAGAAAAGTATAAAAGAAAGATAACAAACAAGGAGCCAAGTGAGCAGCTGTTGAAGTCCCTAATGGTTTGTACAATATTGTATTTAAGCAAAAAAAAAAAAAATGCTGTTTAAGTATTTATTCATGCATCTTTGTAATCCACTAAGACACTTCATATTTATTGTCATATGTACATACTAAAAAGTGTGCATAGTAAAATTTTATTTTTTTCTTGCACAACCTCTCAGAACAATTAACAATATTACAAGACTACATATATATCACAGAAAGTATACATAGCATGCAAAATACAGTTCTATAAAAAGTGTTCACCTCCTTGGACATTTTTAGATTTTATCGTTATACAACATTAAATCAAATAATATTTAATTTTTTTAACTTTGATCAACAGTAAATGACTGTTTAATGTCAAAGTGAACACAGATATCTAAAAAATGGTGTAAATTAATTAACTTCACCTTCACTGTTTTGTTTAAGTAATATCTACGAGATAAGCAGTCTTTGTCTTTGTTAAAGTTGTGGCCTTTGAGCCATGGTTGGTGCTCCGGTGGCACTTCTGCCTTAAAACAAGTAGAATAAGGTTCAGGTCCCAGGTTTTCTGTTTGTGGAACTTGCGTGTTCTTCACATGTCTGCATGGGTTTCCTCTGGCTGCTCCAATTTCCTCCTATAGTCCAAAGACATGCAGCTTGGGTGGATTAGTGTTGCTAAACTGGCTCCTATGATATATATAAATATATAGTTTGTGTGTGTATGTGTATACATCTTGTAATGGATTGGTGCACTGTTCTGCAATTGTTCCTGCCTTTCACCCGATCCTTCCTGGGATGGGCTTCAGATTCCCCACATCCCTGCTCTGAATAAACGAGTTTAAATAATGGATGGATTGATGTTATTTAGTGTACCTGATTAATTCCATAAATATCTTAGTGACCACAACTAAGCAGAAGTACATGTTCTCAGTATAATTTGTATCCCTGATTTATTCAAGGGTTTGCTATATTTTGCACATTAGTTGTATTATGATTAGTCATTGTACCTGCTTATTCCAGTAAGGCTGTTAAATTAGTTTTTTAGGTTATGCTTACAAAGGTATGGGAGTGGTTTTACAATTGTTAACACTATATGTTATTTAATTTTAAGGAATCTGAAAGAACATTGGATATTTTTAACATCACTCTTGCTCGGCAGCAAGCAGAAATGGAGGTATGTTTTACATTCTTGAATTTCCTCTTCATTAAGTGATTATGAAATGAAATTTCTTACGTTTGTGTTATTAAATTTCGATCATTTATCTTCAGTTAAGTATAATGTTGTGTTTCTTTGTTAAAATAATCATTTTGCTATATTTAATAACATCTTAATGAATCTCAATTCAAATATGTTATTTCATGTTTTTGTACTTAAGATTTATGCCTTGTGACACCAGTAGGGGCCTGCCAGCCACCCAACCCGACACAGACAAATGCAGGAGGCACACAAGTTTTATTTTGTTTCTTCACTTGTGGGCAACGTCTTCCCCGTTCCCACAAGTACACAATACCACACAATACTCTTCTTCTTTGTCTTCTTTGTCGTCTTCTTCGTCTTCACTCCTCCTCAGCAAGCTTCGTCTCCCGACTCCAGCTCCCTGAGTAGTGCCTGCTGGCTCCTTTTTATACGTTACCCGGAAATGCTCCAGGTGCCCGATGACCTACTTCCGGCAGTACTTCTGGGTTTGGTGAAAGAATTGCCCATACGGGCTTAGGAGCAGCTGCAGCACCCCCTGGCGGCCCCCCTGGATCCCAACAGGGCTGTATCCAACACTTCCATGAAGCCTTGCGTGAGTCAGAGACAGCATTGAAACCCGGGGGGCTGCCATCTAGTGTTCTGGGGGAGGTACTATCCTGACCAGGCTTGCTCCCCCAGTCCTTCAAGCAAAGAAGCTTCCCAGCCATCCATGACAGCCTATAAAGGTGTTTCAGGGGTGAAGCACAGTAAATGTATTATAACAACTCTTTAATAGTTTCAGCCTGTGATTGTATGTTCAGCAGGGAGTTTTAGTTCCATGGGTGGACCAGATTTAGTGCTGTGAATTGCATCGTGGACGGTTTTTTGCTATCGTAATGCCACTTCTGAGCAACAACAGCAACAAAATAAACAAAACAACAATACAGGTGATTACAATACAAATCACAAATTTATGGTTAGCCTGTTTAAAGAACGTTTTTCCAATCAAATGCACAGTCAAGACTTGTCAGGATGTTCATGATAAAAGTTGACAGAGATAAATGCAGCCGTTAGCTGTAATTCCTTTGGTGCATTGGCTTTTTATCTCCAGATGATGTCAGAGTGGAAGTGCAGGCCATAGAAGGTTACGGAAAGCAGCAGTTCTGAGGTTCTAGGGTTAAGCAGGTCAGTAGCTACAGTGCCTAAGTGTGTTTGGGTACAGCTGCTGTGAGTTGTCAAATGCCAGGGTGTGGTAGCAGTTATTATAACTTTTAAGATAATATTGTTGTAAGAGTCATTTTCCTAGTTTTATAAGATTCATAAATTTCTTCCTAGATGACAATGCATAATCTATGGGAGGTTCCTATAACCCCCCATAAGTAGAATTGTATTGGTATTTTCTTGCGATTTCTAACAGCTTTGAGTAAACATTATTCTTTAGTTATTGACCAACCTTGTCATGTGTAAGGTGTGGAAGGCATAAGGTTTTAAACCGTGCCAACTGGCCCACGGGCCTTTTGAGTGAGAGTGAAGTAAATATGTAAGAAAACAGCACTTGATTTATGTGCTGTGCCATATGTTTAAAGCGTATAGAAGAAGAAGCTAAGAATCCTTAAGTATGTAAGAAGTTAAGAATCTTTAAGTAAAGAAGAAGAAATAAAAAACTTTGAAGTACAGAAATAACTAAAGTTTCTCAAGAAAAGCTAAGTTTAGAGAAGATACATTTTTCCTATTTTTGCCTTTTATTCTATGTGTGTAACTATTTTTTCTTTTATTCTTGTGTGGATTGTTTGCTTTTAACTTTCACTAAATAATTTTAAAACCAACATTTGGACTGAGAGATTTCTTTCGGCACGCGTTTTACCCGTGCTTGACCTTGCCTTACACTTCGGCGGCTACAACTGTTATGGAACTATAAGCTAGTCAGTGTCTTAGTTGGAGCCTCATCACTCCTTTTCAAGACATCTCTGCAAAAGAAATAACTTTCTTGACATTTCTTTTGGCAAGTTATAAGAAATACTTTCTCACAAATTTATATAATGTGTGGAAAAAAAAAACATAAACCAAGCAATCTTTATATATACCAGGAGTATATTTATAAAAAATTCAACATTGACTGACTCACTCACTCATCAGCAAAATCACGATTTCCCATTTAGTTTAAAAGCTGAAATTTGTCAAGATAATACATCGGGACAGTAGGCATTCACTAAGAAAGGAAATAGCAAAATTAAATACCCCGTTTTCTTTTAAATTTCATGACATTAAAGAAAAAAGACAATTAGCCAACTTGTCTTTTTTTTTTTATTTGTCCATATTTGTCAGAAATGATGCTTTACAAGTGAGCTGTTCTCAGGGATGGCATCCTTTTTCTTTTGAGAACTGCAAAGGAAGGATAGGAATTGCACAGAGAAGTGGGTCTGCAGTTCCATAAAGCTCCAGTAGACATACTTAGCAAGTTACCTTCTTTGGTACACACAATGCTCCCTATTCTGTCGACTTCTTTTTACTCCTTGCAGTGTAGTAAACTTAATCTCTCCCTACCCCCATCCTGATTGGATGTTATTGTAATATGGTGCACTGAGCACGTCTCTTATTTTGACTGATGCGTTGGTGTATAAAAGTACTGTAATAAGGACAGGCAAAAAGGAGGCAGACACAGACTAAATAAACATAGTACCACCAGTAATTTGGTTCCACTTCAAGCACTGGGGCATTGTACATTGTTTATAATATTGTTTCTTTTTTTCTGCGCAGTGTAAAACTTTAAAGTCCTTGTATGTCCCATATAAACATTCAGCCTGTAAAAGTCAAAGTTGTATGTAATAAGATACCACAATTCATTTAATATTGTTTATGATCTAAATGAGGGGTGGCGATCTCCGATCCTGGCTACAGGTTTTCATTTTAACCATTTTAAATAGTGACTAGTTTTGCTACTAATTAACTTCATGTAATTTATTTGCTATTTTAGACTCCGATCCTTTAAATCAGTTCTGTTCAATGTCGGCATTGGACGGCCGGAGTGGCTTCAGGTTTTTGTTCCAACCCAATTTCTTCATGAGAAACCATTCATTGCTGATGAAGCACTTATTGCTTAACTGACATTTTTCTGGTTCATTATTAAGATTTTGTATCCTTAATTGCTTATTTTAGTCTTTAACATCTGTATTCATTGTTTTAACTGCTCCTTAATAAGATGCAAATGACAAAGGAACCAGCAGTTGTACATCTAGCTTGTCTCCATTTCCACCCATGTGTAGTCCTCATACACTATTTGGTTTAATTAAGTTACTGTGAAGGACGCTATATAGCGCCTGACCCGGCACAGACTACGCAAAGGCACGTGTACAAAACACACAGGCTTTTTATTTTAGTCTTCAACCATGGGCACACGTCTTCCCCGTGTTCCACAGGCCTAACACAGTCCCAAAAGCACTTTAGTCCAACACAACTCTTACACCTTGCACCACCACTCCTCCCAGGCAACCTCGCCCTCTTCCTCCCGATTCCAGCCCTTGAGTGGTGGAGGCTGGCCCGTTTTATAGCCCACCCAGAAGTGTTCCAGGTGTTTGACCACTTGGTCCCAACTTCACCTCCGGGTGGGGCTGATGACTCGTCCAGCCAGGTTGTTGAGTCTCGGCAGCACGCCCTGGCGGCCACCCCAGCTCCCACACAGGTTGTGGAGGACTCCATGTCCCATGGAGCCATGCGGGGGACTGGGAAACGAACATCGGCCAGGGAGGCTGCCACCAAGCATCCCGGGGGACGTATTGAGCTGCCCATGGTGGCTCCCCCGGAACATATGCAGCAGGGGCGTCCCAGCCGGGCATGGGACCCATCACAGTGCCCCTCCCTCAGATGAGGCTTGTGGGGCTCATCGGCCTGCCCCGCGAGGGCCGGTCCTCTCCAGGACAGAGAGTCGGCATTCTTGGTTCTGCGGCTGTACCCTGTGGAAATATAACGAACAGATCTGGGGGTGCTGCCCCGACGTCCCTGCCACTCGGACGTCCTCTCTGGACAACACCTCCAGACATGGCCACTGCAGCCGCAGTTAAAGCACAACCGACCCCCTCCAGTTTGACCCTTGCGAAAGCGGAAGCAGGCAGGAAACCCCTGCCCCTTCGCCCCCATAGAGGAGGGTCTGTGACATTTCTGCCCCTCCGCAGTGCAGCCCTCCTGGGGTTTCAAGCCGACAGGCTTACACTGCGTTGTGTCAGGAGGTTCTGGTTTCCTCTTCCGGACCCTCCTCTTTCTCTGAGACGCACTGGCGGTTTTGAGTCCCCCTAGGAGGAACCCCTCACCGTCTGCATCCCTTTGGACTGCCGCAAGACCGGCGCTGGTGGTCAGGGCGGGGTTGTTTGGCAGCCGGCTTCCGCCTGTTGCCTCTCTGCATGCTTGCACGCTCACCTGCCTCTCGTTTAGTGGGCGGGGCTGCCTGGAATGCAGTACTAACCATCACTGCTGCCAATGCATCCCGCCCCCTTTTCTCTACGGCACAGGTCTCACTCACCTGCACCGCTCTGTCCTGCCGGTAGGAGGATGGTGTTCCGCGTGCACGAAGCCATTCGGCCAGGGCTCTGCACGGGCTGCCAAGCTTCTTCTCAAGCCCCTCCTTTGACTCCTGCAGGACCTGAAAGACTTTAAACAAGGACTGTAGGGCCAGGACAACGGATTGTACCTCCCCTACAGCCCAGAAAAAGTTAACAGTTTCGGTCGGTGGTGGACTTGGGCTCTCCTTGTTGCCTCCCTCCGACTGCGAGCCGTCAAGGCTGTGTGGATCCCCCACAGGCCCCTTTGGGTATTCCGGAGGTGTGGGGAGAGGGTCCGTCATCCCCGCCTGCCAATCGTCCTCGGCGGGTGACTGACACACGCCATCCCCCCCTTTACCTGCTTCATGGAGCTGCTCCTCTTGCAGTGACACCACACTGGGAAGCTCGTCCGGGCTTTCCTTCCCCAGCCGCTGGATCAGGCCAAAGGAAAGACACAGCTCCGCCTCACTCTCTCCCGAGCTGGCTCTGCCGTCACGTCATGGACACACGTCCCCTTGCCCGAATCGGGTGCTTCGCCCCTCGGCGTCTAGGAGGTAGGATGACCCACATGCGGAAAAACGTACCCGCGGCCCTTCAGCCTTGGGCCCGTCACCTACCTCCAGTTGCAGCCCGTGCGGTGGACTAGCGTGGCGGCGTCTGCCAGTTGGCCTCTGTGTCCGCTCGGCTTTCTTCTTCCCCATTTAACAGTGCCTGCAGCAGCTCCTTGGCGGCCTCGGTTGCGCTCTCTTGCGCTGAGCAGCACGTGCCGGTTTGTGGCTCCTGCCGCGTGTGTGCGCTTCGCGCCTTCCTCGCGCTGCTGCGTGTGCCGGTTTGTGGCTCCTGCCGCGTGTGCGCGCTTTGTTGCGCTGTGCTATGCAGTGCACTCTGTGCTCTCCGCCGTGCATGCTTGCCTGTGCTGCGACGGGAGCGCGCTCTCCGCGCAGCTGAGTCGAGCACATGCCTCGCGCTGTTGTGCTTCGCTATGCCGGGTCTCTCCGCAAATTTTACTGCTGGTTCCGGCCCAAATGGACGGACCGGGATCCTTCTGACTCTGCAGATGTGAAGGACGCTATATAGCGCCCGACCCGGCACAGACTACGCAGAGGCACGTGTACAAAACACACAGGCTTTTTATTTTAGTCTTCAACCGTGGGCACACATCTTCCCCGTGTCCCACAGGCCTAACACAGTCCCAAAAGCACTTTAGTCCAGCACAACTCTTCCACCTTGCACCACTACTCCTCCCAGGCAACCTCGTCCTCTTCCTCCCGATTCCAGCCCTTGAGTGGTGGAGGCTGGCCCGTTTTATAGCCCACCTGGAAATGTTCCAGGTGTTTGACCACCTGGTCCCAATCTCACCTCCGGGTGGGGCTGATGACTCGTCCAGCCAGGTTGTTGAGTCTCGGCAGCACCCCCTAGCGGCCACCCCAGCTCCCACACAGGTTGTGGAGGACTCCATGTCCCATGGAGCCATGCGGGAGACTGGAAAACGAACATCGGCCAGGGAGGCTGCCACCAAGCGTCCCGGAAGGAGGTATTGAGCTGCCCATGGTGGCTCCCCCGGAACATATGCAGCAGGGGCGTCCCGGCCGGGCATGGGACCCGGCTGTCCATCACATTACTCAGAAGGAAACTGACCTGAAATTTACTCATCCGTTTTAGGCTTCAAATCACTTGGATGATTACATGTATCATTAGAAAGGAAACAAAATATACTGTATGATTTAAGAATGAACTGCCGGGATAGAGCTGAAACACTAACAAGCCATCAAATTAAATTAGATCTGTTATTAGTAAGGATTGTCTTATAATTAAGCAACTGGGTTGGCACAAAAACCTGCAGCCACTGTGGCTCTCCAGGATTAGAGCTGACCACATCTGAATTAAACCCACCAGAACTTTGTGATGGTATAAGAATACAGATCAAAGCATTATTGTCAACTCTGAAGCTATCTTTTTTTACAGGATATACTACAGGGTGAAATTATATTTATATTCCAGATTCCCATTATTCCTACTACTTACCTGTTTGAATTCAAAATAATGCACAGCCTGTGAAATTGTATACTAAGTATAGGGGAAATATTGTAATCATCCAAAAATTGACCTTGACATTTTGATGAACCCCGATGTTTTAGACCTCCCTGAGTCCGATTTACTTTCTCGTTGCTGAAAGTATTGTTGTCGTCCAACAATTTGACATTTTAGATCTCCCTGAGTCCAAAAATATCATTTTTGGAATTATGTCTCTGCCTCTGTCCTTGTGTGTGTATATAAACATTATAACTTGAGTATGCTTTCAGATAGGTCAACCAAATTTTGAATACAAGTTTTATGTACAAAATATAGATTTCTGTCAACTTTTGAGCTATTTTTGCTAACCGGAAGTGGTGCTTTTTTATTCATGCAGCTGCAGAGTCTTGAGTTATTCAACTTTTATAATAATTGTTCAATATGTTGTTAATTTGATTTGTTTTTGATGATACTTTAATGTAAACTAGCAAAATACCCGCGCTTCGCAGCGGAGAAGTAGTGTGTTAAAGAAGCAATGAAAAAGAAAAGGAAACATTTTGAAAATAACGTAACATGATTGTCAATGTAATTGTTTTGTCACTGTTGTAAGTGATGAGTGTTGCTGTCATATATATATATATATATATATATAT
>JANRMT010062822.1:23761825-23812230 GCA_026402145.1 Polypterus bichir lapradei | reverse complement strand
CTTATTGTTTCGCTGCCTTCTCAATTATATAATGCATGTTTTCTTCAGCGCTTTTTGGGCCTCTTCCTGGTTTTCTACCTACTGCGTGATTACGTGGGAGGCGTGATGATGTCACACGAAACTCCGCCCCCACGGGTTTCACGCTCATCTCCATTACAGTAAATGGAGAAAAACAGCTTCCAGTTATGACCATTACGCGTAGAATTTCGAAATGAAACCTGCCCAACTTTTGTAAGGAAGCTGTAAGGAATAAGCCTGCCAAATTTCAGCCTTCTACCTACACGGGAAGTTGGAGAATTAGTGATGAGTCAGTCAGTCAGTCAGTGAGTCAGTGAGTGAGTGAGTGAGGGCTTTGCCGTTTATTAGTATAGATAAAATAAGAAATGTATTCAACTCTGTGAATCATTTTCAGAGTTTTAATTCCGGATCATTCTGTTTTCTCTCAAAAGGGGGGGGCGCACTATTCATCTTTTTAGTTCAAGAAACGTGCCTAGACAAAAAGTATATAGAGCTACTGGTGAAAATGACAAGAAAATGGCAAAGTTTCACACAAGCATAGGACATTTAACAAAACATGTGAAGAAGAATTTGCATTCACTGAAATAAACAATACACCTCTCTTTGTCAGAGAAGTATCAACCGCACAAATATGCAGTGTTGCCACAAAAGCTGTCATGTTGACTTTAGAAAATTGTATCAGCCTCGGAGCAATTTAGACCATGTACGTGGCCAGAAGAATTTACTATAATGCAAAGTAAGATGATTCCTTCACAGAAGCATCCTGTAGAACAGTGTGGAACCTTGTAATGAGCCACAGGCCTTTTCCTGAAGCTGAGCTTATTAAGAAATTGTTTGGGGAGTATATTGAATCTTTTTTTTTTTTAATGCTGTATCATTGGCCAAATATCAAAATTACAACTATCAGATTCTACACTAGACCAAAGAGTTGAAACTATTTCTGATAATCATTTTGAAAAAACATAAACAATTAATGTGGGTTATTTTATTCTGTCCTTCGACGAGTCAACTGATATTGGACACGGCACAAGTCATGGTGTTGGTGTGCTTTTGTTAATGGCACATTTAAATTAACCTGAGTAAATTGGTGACGGTTACCATAGGTGGTGCTTCATCAATGGTCAGGAAGGAGAAGGGTCTTATAGCATTGCTGAAAAAATTTGCAGGGATACCGAGCTTTTTTGCTAATCATGGTATTCTCCATCAAGAACAGTTCTGTTGCAAACTGAAAAAATGAAATCTGAAAATCACAACATAAAAGGAATATGATTGAAAATTACATCTGAGGGCAATCACTAAAGCACCGTTAGTTTTGGTGTTTAGCAGAGGAATATGAAATGCACTATCATGACCTGATGCTGCATGCCAAAGTTTCATGGTCAAGCCAAGGTAGTGTTTTATTAGGGTTTAATGATTTGCTCCCAATAATTCAACAGTTTATTCAATAGATGGAGCTTGCTGATCCGGCATGTGTTAATATTAAAAAATTCATACTGGATGTTCCTTTTTCCACCAACATTACAGGGCATTTAAATGCCCTAAATGTAAAGTTACAAGGAAACACGAAAATGATCGCTGTTCTTGTTAGTAATGATTTGGCTTTTCAGGAAGAGCTATGTCTCTGTCAAGAACAACATCAAGAAGGTGATTTTACTCAATTTCCATCTCTGAGTGCCCGAGTAAGTCAGCTGCTCAAGCACTGCTTTACATCCAGTGGAGATCTCAGATTTTCTTGCTGAATGTTCAAGGGAATTTAATGGTCATTTTAACTATCTAAGACCACTCATCCAAATGATTCGTGAAGTTGAAACTTTAGTACTGAAGTAAAATCTGCTTTGGAGCTCAAATAGATGTTTGGTCTTTCAGAAACCCAGATTTTAAAATGAGCTTATTGATCTGTGTAATAACTGCATTTTGTAACGAAAGTATAAAGAGCAATCACTATTTTAATCTTCAGGATGCATTTTGTATCAGGTGGAGAGTATCCTGTTGTTCTAATTTTAGTTTGAAAGATTTGTAAAATGGTATTAAGCTTTATAAATGAAATCTTCTAAAACAGTTGCTTGTAAAAAATCACGGAGCTTGCTCAAAAAACCATTAAGTGGAACTACCTAATCCTTGTTTCTTACTATGGATCTTGACTGTGCAGCATTATATGTAAGTTAACTAGTTAAATGTCCACTTTGAAGAATACATGGACAAGGACATTATTAAAAATAATTCCAGAGTAAAGTTATGTGTCAAATTTTCGTCCGGTCATAGGCTTTCTAAAACATTTTGTTTATTAGACGAAGATAAAATGGTGAGAATCTGTTTCATGTTTTTGAAAGTAATTTGCTTTTTTTAGAGAGGGTGAGTTATGGAAAAAAATACAAACCCACTGTCTTTCAGTATAAACAAATTAAGAGGATTTGCTTTATCCTTACTTCCCCAGTAACAAATGATATTACTAACATTAAATGGTGACTTAACTGAATGATCCTGGCACATACAGTGCACTGTACAGAATTTATAGCTTTTATCATACATGCTGCTTTCTGCTTTACCTTTTTAAGGCTTCAAAGGCAGGACTGAAGATTTACAGGCCTGGAGTAAAGATGGATGAAGAGGAGTCTGGAGGATGGTTTGGTTGGATGTGGAACTGGTCAGGTGAAAAGAAAGAAGATAAAGAGATAAAAGCTTCAGGTAATGTTAATTTTCTACTCTCTGATTTAAGTTTTAAACAAGATATGTACTGATTCGGAGTAGTTTAGTAATTTGTGTCTGATAAAAATTACTATTTAACCTAAACAGATAAGAAATATGCAAAAAGTGGATTGGTGCATCAGACACAATTTCTGGACATGCATTATTCCTTCATTTATTTTTATTGTATTAAGAAACCTGCTATAAAGGTTTGATTGAAATACCTTTTCATGTAGTAAAATCACTTCTTGACACAATCATTGTGCATAATATAAGAAGTTAATGTGTATAGTGTACCCTGTACCTTATGATACATATAATTGTAAGGTGCATTATAAAATATGGCTTCTGCACCTGATGTAATTTATGTTGCAAATCATTAAAAAAATCTGAATGATCCATACACAGTATCTGAAACTGTTATCCAACAACCAGTCTACAGTAATCATTCATGGTCAAGTCCATTTCATCCAATTGAATTTTATTTTTCTGTTACCTTGAGTTGTTGATAGAGATGACTGGGAAATTTTTTAATCGTATGCTTTCTTGGAGAATGGCGATAACAAAGTTCCTGATACAGTAGACTCCAATGGTGACCAGATATTAACAACAACAACAACATTTATTTATATAGCACATTTTCATACAAAAAATGTAGCTCAAAGTGCTTTACATAATGAAGAATAGAAAAATAAAAGACACAGCAAGAAAATAAAATAAGTCAACATTAATTAACATAGAATAAGAGTAAGGTCCAATCGCCAGGGAGGACAGAAAAAACAAAAAAAAACTCCAGACGGCTAGAGAAAAAAATAAAATCTGCATGGATTCCAGACCATGAGACCGCCCAGTGCCCTCGGGGCATTCTACCTCACATAAATGAAACAGTCCTTTTTGTATTTAGGGTTTGTGGTATAGCGGGTCCACAGCTCACTGAGCAAAGGCCATTCATTTTTAAATAAATAATCACCGCACCCGAAACCGCTTCGTGAGGGGGGCGTTGTTGTGGCGAGCCGCGGGACGCTCGGGGTTGTGGGCGTTTCTCACCGAGTGCACAGGTGAGGAACTGCCCACATCCGTGATTGCTCCTGTGGCTAATGCTACAGCTGTGATGGCCCCTCTTCATTTAAAAGAAGCGCGAGTCGGTTTGGAGAAGGAGAATGAAGGAGAAGGAAGAGAACGGAGGTTAGAGGGAAGGAGGAAGCAGGCGAGCAAATCGGTGCAGGAGGAAGCAGGCGAGCGGGCGGGCGAGCGAGCGAACGCTCGCAGGCAGCTGAAGGCCGCCTGGGTGTTTGGCCAACACCCGGGAGAAGTGGTTGTGGTCGTCCCCGCAGAAGTTTGTTTTGAAGGGCGGGAGTGACCGGGAAGGTGCAGGACTCTCCGCGGAAGTTAGCGGGAGTCGGGACTTGGGACGCGGTGTCCCTAACGTGAGAGCCTTGGCCGTTAAGGGATTCCCAAGTCGCTGTCCGGAGGAGCCGACCGGAGCCAAGGATCGGTAAGGCAACTGACAGCAGTAGCAGGAGTAGGCAGAAGGTCAGCTGCACAGTGAGCGTCTCCCTTGTTGCCGGGCCCTGATGGGTGAAGCAAGAGGGACGCTAGTTTTAATTGAAGGCACCGGACTTGTTGTTGTTTTAAAGACTGCTTCCCGTAGGAACATTTTAACCTCTAGTTTTAAAGGATTGTTTTTCTTATTGATTTTAACCTCCACGTTTTCATTTTATTGGATTATTTATTGAAGAACTTTAAATAACTGCACTATTTATTTGAACACCTGAACTGTTGACTGTTTTAAATAAAAGCACAATGCACTTTTGCACTTTACCATCCTCTTGCTTAGATGTTATTGCCTTTGCTGACTAGCTCATCGGTAACATTACCGACGGTGTTGGGTTCAAGAGCTTCCTAAACAGCGATGGGAGTGTGGAGCCAGAACCCGCATCGTCACATTGAATGTGATTATTTATTTAAAAATGAATGGCCTTTGCTCAGTGAGCTGTGGACCCGCTATACCACAGGGTTCTTACGGAAGGACTTGATGATGATGGTCATGTAGACTTCTGGCTTTTAGTCCATCAATGTTGGAGCATCATGATGCTTTGAGTAGGTGGTGGTGGTGCAGAAGAGAGAGTAGGGGTTAGTACAGATTTTAGAGCCACCATGAATAGTTATTATAATGAATTGAACATACAGAGTATCAGGATTAAATTAAAGTGAAGTTATGAGAAGGCCATGTTAAAGTAATGTGTTTTCAGCAGTGTTTTAAAATGCTCCACTGTATTAGTCTGGCGAATTCCTATTGGTAGACTATTCCAGATTTTAGGTGCATAACAACAGAAGGCCACCTCACCACTTCTTTTAAGTTTTGCTTTTGGAATTCTAAGGAGACACACATTTGAGGATCTAAGGTTACGATTTGGAATATAGGGTTTCAGACATTCCGATATATAAGATGGAGCGAGATTATTTAAGGCTTTATAAACCATAAGCAGAATTTTAAAGTCAATTCTGAAAGACACAGGTAACCAGTGTAGTAACATCAGAACTGGAGAAATGTGTTCGGATTTTCTTTTCCTAGTTAGGATTCTAGCAGCTGCATTCTGCACTCGTTGCAAACGATTTATGTCTTTTTTGGGTAGTCCTGAGAGGAGTGCATTACAGTAATCTACTCGACTGAAAACAAACGCGTGAATTAATTTCTCAGCATCTTTCAATGATATAAGAGGTCTAACTTTTGCTGTGTTTCTTAAGTGAAAAAATACTGTCCCAGTGGTCTGATGAATATGCGATTTTAAAAAAAAAAGTTTTTTACTTCCGTCTTGACTTTTAATCTTAATGCATCAAGTTTATTTCTGACAACCTCATTGAATCCATTAATGCCAAACACTAAAATTTCAGTTTTCTCTTTATTTAGCTTGAGAAAATTACTATTCATCCATTCAGAAATACAAGTAAGACATTGTGTTAGTGAATCGAGAGAGTCTGTGTCATCAGGTGCTATTGATAAGTACAGCTGTGTGTCATCAGCATAGCTGTGGTAACTCACTTTGTGCCCTGAGATAATCTGAACTAACGGATGCATATTAATTCAGAAGAGCAGTGGACCCAGGATAGAGCCTTGTGGAACACCATATAGTATATCATGTTTCTTTGAGTTGTGATTACCACAACTACCAAAGAATTTTCTCCCTGCCAGGTAGAGTTCAAACCAATTTAGGATCTTGCCAGAGAGGCCCACCCATTGACTAAGGCGATTTCTAAGAATATTGTGATCAATGGTGTTACATGCGGCACTCAGATCTAGGAGGATGAGAACAGATAAATGGCCTCTGTCTGCATTTACCCGCAAGTCATTTACTACTTTAACAAGTGCAGTTTCTGTGCTGTCAGCCATGGAAGACCCCCATCTTTAATGACGAATTTACTACAGTTAGGTCCATAAATATTTGGACAGAGACAACTTTTTTTTCTAATTTTGGTTCAGTACATTACCACAATGAATTTTAAATGAAACAACTCAGATGCAGTTGAAGTGCAGACTTTCAGCTTTAATTCAGTGGGTTGAACAAAACGATTGCATAAAAATGTGAGGCAACTAAAGCATTTTTTTAATACAATCGCTTTATCTCAGGGGCTCAAAAGTAATTGGACAAATTAAATAACTGGAAATAAAATGTTCATTTCTAATACTTTGTTGAAAACCCTTTGCTGGCAATGACAGCCTGAAGTCTGGAACTCATGGACATCACCAGATGCTGATTTCCTCCTTTTTAATGCTCTGCTAGGCCTTTACTGCAGCGACTTTCAGTTACTGTTTGTTTGTGGGCCTTTCTGTCCGAAGTTTAGTCTTCAACAAGTGAAATGCCTGCTCAATTGGGTTAAGATCGGGTGACTGACTTGGCCATTCAAGAATTTTCCACTTCTTTGTTTTAATAAACTCCTGGGTTGCTTTGGCTGTATGTTTTGGGTCATTGTCCATCTGTATCATGAAACGCCGCCCAATCAATTTGACTGCATTTAGCTGGAACTGAGCAAGACAGTATGTCTCTGAACACCTCAGAATTCATTCGGCTGCCTCTGTCCTGTGTCACATCATCAATAAACACTAGTGTCCCAGTGTCACTGGCAGCCTTGCACACCCAAGCCATCACACTGCCTCCACCGTGTTTTACAGATTATGTGGTATGCTTTGGATAATGAGCTGTTCCATGCCTTCTCCATACTTTTTTCTTGCCATCATTCTGGTAGAGGTTGATCTTGGTTTAATCTGTCCAAAGAATGTTTTTCCAGAACTGTGCTGGCTTTTCTTTTCTTTTCTTTAGCAAAATCCAATCTAGCCTTTGTATTCTTGAGGCTTATGAGTGGCTTGCACCTTGCAGTGCACCCTCTGTATTTACTTTCATGCAGTCTTCTCTTTATGGTAGACTTGGATATCGATAAGCGTACCCCCTGGAGAGTGTTGTTCACTTGGTTGGCTGTTGTGAAGGGGTTTCTCTTCACCATGGAAATGATTCTGCGATCATCCACCACTGTTGTCTTCCGTGGACGTCCAGGTCTTTTTGCGTTGTTGAGTTCACCAGTGCTTGCTTTCTTTCTCAGGATGTACCAAACTGTAGATTTTGCCACTCATAATATTGTAGCAATTTCTCGGATGGGTTTTTTCTGTTTTCGCAGCTTAAGGATGGCTTCTTTCACCTGCATGGAGAGCTCCTTTGACCGCATGTTGTCTGTTCACAGCAAAATCTTCCACATGCAAGCACTACAACTCAAATCAACTCCAGGCCTTTTATCTGCTTAATTGATAATGACATAATGACGGACTTACCCACACCTGCCCATGAAATAGCCTTTGAGTCAATTGTCCAATTACTTTTGAGCCCCTGAAAGGAAGGGATTGTGTTAAAAAAATGCTTTAGTTGCCTCACATTTTTATGCAATCTTTTTGTTCAACCCACTGAATTAAAGCTGAAAGTCTGCAATTCAACTGCATCTGAGTTGTTTCATTTAAAATTCATTGTGGTAATGTACAGAACCAAAATTAGGAAAAAGTTCTCTCTGTCCAAATTTTTATGGACCTAACTGTATGTCAAGAGTAAATAACAACACCAACACCAAACAGTGTCAAAATATTAATGAAAAGTTTTGGATTACTCGTGTCCAAAACTGTCAGATGTACTGATTTGAGCGGGACTGTCCCGAGTTCAACAGACAAATCCCAAGTCTCGCATTGCCTCTGAAAAATCCCAATTGAACAAAGATTGTATGTAGAAAAAAAATCTTGATTCAAGTTTTATATTGAATAAAAAATAGGCTCGCTAAATGTTTGTAGACAGCCTGGTGTACCACCTTTTTATGAATAAAATTTGTAACTGTTAGCTGAATTCGAGAGTTTAAATTGTGTGTGTTCATGTACGTCATGTGCTTGTGTTGTCGTTCGATTGCTGCCAATGTATATTATTGTGCTTATTCTGTGACTATTTTATATATGTTCTGTTAAATTTATGTAGTTATTTTTATATACTGTACTTATATAAGCATATATCTATAATTATAATTTAATTAGAATTATCTTTTTTTTTTTTTTTTTGGTCACTCGAAATGGTGGCTTTCCCAATCTATGATTTGGAAATCTGGCAGCCCTGCTTGTATCATATAATAACAAAATCATTTATCTCGTCATATACTCGCAACATCCCAAAAATGTATTTTTTGCTAAAGTGTTGTTAAACAATTTTCAATAAAGACTCTTCTGCATGATGATAAGGCATGTTCAATCAAAATTGTGCTTTTTAACTTTGAAGTCCTGTTTTCCCCCTTACTTGAGAGATCCTGTCTTCAGTTCTAAAACTCATTCTTGTTTGAATATGTTTGCTGTTGTGCCAAAGGTAATTTACTGAAAATCATTTTTTTCTTAGCTATCAATACAAAAATGCAGAGTGAGGAACAGATGCAAAAAATAGCATTTTTAATTGGAGTACTCCTTTATGCACCTTATAGCATTATAGCACCGTAAGCATATTAGTGTTTTTTACACATTTCCCCCCATTCTTTTTTCGTAGATTTCTTGTTGAGCAAAATTAGATTTATTTATCTTTTTATTCCTTATATAGTCATTTTGCATAGAAACTAATCTAAAGTGATTTTTTTTTAAAAGTTACATTTTCAGCAATACTGTAAACATTAAGACTATATTTTCGTCTGAAGCTGAAAAGTACAGCATTTTAAATATAAGTAGGAATAAGCCCACAAACATGAGATAAACGTCCATGTATTCCTGTTACAAATACAGTTTACTTTCTTTTTATTTACTAGAAAATATTCACTCAGATTTTCCACACTTTGAATTATTTGTTAGAAGTTCAAACAGACTGAAATAAAGATGAGGGTATAAATGAGAGTACTTGGAGAAAAAGGTAAATGCAATGAATATGCAAACTAACAACAATGCGTAAGAGTACCATACTGACTATAGGCTGCCACACTGAAGAGTCCGAACATGATAGGATCACCAGTATAATAGAAAGTGAAAAAGTAGCAGGTGAGTAAGTACTTGTAGTATTGTCACAAAATGCTAAAGGGCAGGTGACACAGTGTGTGCCAGGATTGGATAGCATTTTATCAAGAAAAGGCCTTGGAGGGCTGACAAAAATTTAGAAGACCTCTTGGCAAACAGGTAGCACCACATGGTCACTAGTTAACAAAGTTGGAGTCAGGTTGCTCATTCAAGAGCTAGCTCAGGAAAGCCTTACAGGAGGTCAGTATTTTTCTATTTAGGAGCTTTGGGGGGAAATTTATCTGCTTTGTTTAGGGAATGGCTAGCATGGTGACTACCTGAGAGATGGAAGGCTATTTGGTTCAGGGACACTATGAGCCACTAGCTGTGTTTTCCTACAGCCAAAGTAGGACCACCTGTATACCAGACCTGACTATATGTGATCCTTAAAGTAGATTTAGAACTATTTCAAGCCAGAGCGATGAATGAGTTTTAAGAGATTTTTGAAGAAAAATGCTTAACTGGCAGGAGAACCACAGATCAGTTTCATGAAAGAGACCATTAGATTTGAGAGGTGAACAAAGGAAATGCTTACTAGTTCTTGGGAGATGGACCTTCAAGACAGATAATAATAAAAATACATTTTATTTATATAGCACCTTTTCCATGCTCAAGGCACTTCTCAGAGTTTAAGAGAGAACTGCAGGGTTTACAGAATATAGCATTTTACTAAACCAACTAAATAAGTAAAGAAGAGTAAGATTGGCTTTTTTTTCTCTCTGAATTTACTAACAGACAACATAATTGATGGTCTAGCACACACACACAGGTTACATGAGCATCTTGACATAGAGGTAAACTGAAAGAAGGGTCGTAAAGTCAGGAACAGCTAAAAGCCTTCCTGGACAGATGAGTTTTGTGTTGTTTTCTAAAAGAATTTAATGGAGTCAGCTGATCTAATTAATTTTGGTAGCTCATTCTGGAGTCCGGGCGCTATACAGCTGAAGGTCCTTTCACCCATGGAGTGTAAATTAGCGTGGGGTACAAGAAGATTGCCAGAATCAGAGGACCTTAGTGGGCGGACAAGCACATAGTGATGGAGAAGGTCACTGATGTAGATTGGCGCAAGGTCGTTTAAGGCTTTGTAGGTTATTGGTAGTATTTTATATTCAAATCTGTAAGACACAGGGAGCCAGTGAAGGCGAAGCATGATGGGTGTTATGTGCTCACTGTTGCTGGTTCGAGTAAGGACTCTTGCAGCCGAGTTTTGAATAAGCTGGATCTGTGATATAAGATTAGAAGGGGCACCTGCCAATGGGGAATTTCAATAATCGATGCAGGATGTGATAAAAGCATGGACAAGTTTCTCAGCGTTAGAAAAGGAGAGGAAAGAGTGAACACATGATATGTTACAGAGGTGAAAGTAAGAAAGTTTCTTAATGTGATTTATGTGGGCGGAATAAGAAAGGCAGGAATCAAAAATGACACCAAGATTCTTTGCAGTAGAGCCAGGTCTGATGAGATCACCGCCAAGATGGACTGGGAAGGAGCTCATTTAATTAAGTTACACTTTAGTCCCAATTTGCAGGAGTTCAGTTTTGTTGCAATTTAATTTTCAAGAGTTCTGCTCCATCCAGGTTTTAATTTCACTGAGGCAAGTTGTGAGCTAAGAAAGCTCTGATGAAGTTCCACTTTTAACATTGAAATAGCGTTGAGTATCGTCTACATAAAAATGATAAACCAGTCCAAAGCTATGAATGATATGGCCAAGGGGAAGCATATAAATACAGAAAAGCAGAGGACTGAGGACAGAACCCTGAGGAACTCCTTGTGTGACTGGCGCTGAGCTGGATCTGCTGTTGCCAAGACTAACAAACTCTTGTCTATCAGTCAGATAGGACTTGAACCACTGGAGGGCAGTGCCAGGGATACCCAGCATGTTCTCCATTCTGGACAGTAGAATGTCATGTCTGACAGTTTCAAATGCTGCACTGAGGTCTAACAGAATTAATATGCTGGTTTTTCTGGAGTCTGCCATAAGCATATCATTGGTTACCCGTAGCAGAGCAGTTTCACAGCTGTGCTGCACCCTGAAACCAGACTGAAAAGGTTCCATCAAATTATTAGAAGTTAAGTAGTTGGTGAGTTAGGAAGCTACAACATGCTCAACTTTTGATAGAAAAGGTAAGTGGGAAATAGGCCGAAAATTGTTAAGATTGTCAGCGTCTAGACCAGACTTTTTTAACATTAGGGTTACAGAAACGATTTTAAAAGTGAGTGATACAAAGCCAGTGTCAAGGGATGAGTTTATTATCGTTGTAATGGTCGGGATTATGGCATGAAGGCAGGATTTAAGTAGTGTGGTGGGGATGGGGTCCAGTACACAAGTAGTCGGCCTCATCTTACAAAGCAGTTCATTAACAAATGCAGATGTGACTGGTGAGAACTTAGAGAAGGAGCTGGATGGAGTGGGAAAACAGGGAGAGATATAAACAAATGTATTTATGTTAGTTGAATTATTTAGATCTTCAATTTTGTTATGGAAAAAGTGGAGGAATTTCTCACAGACTTCAGTAGAAGAGGTAGTTGGGCCAGATGCAGGTTCGAGTAGTTTATTAACTGCAGAAAACAAAACCCTTGGGTTATCGTGGCCACTTTCTATTATTCTGCCATAGTGGGTGTTCTTAGCAGCAGTTAGTGCTTCTCTGTAAGCTCTTTGGTGGACAGAGAAAGCCTGGATGTGCACGGTAAGGCCAGACTTATGTGACATTCTCTCAAGGCGTCGGCCAGCTGCTTTCATAGATCGCAATTCTGAATTACACCAAAGAGCTGAACGCTTAAAGGAAACCTCCTTGTTTTAAAGGAGCTGTTTTATCTAATGCTGAATGAAGGACTGAGTTATAGTGGTCAACAAGACTATCTAGTGTTGATGGAATAGGTGAAGACAGTAAATGATCAGAATTGGATCCAGAAAGAATAGAGGGACAGATATTTTTAAGGTTTCTGTAAGAAATTTGTCGTTTACAGGTAAGAGGAGGGAGAGGTAATGAGACAGTGAAAAGTACTGCTTTATAGTCAGAGGGTTCCAAATCAGTGCTGTAAATATAGAGTGGGTGGGAAAATCAAGATGTTGTGTCAAGTCAAAACAGTACAGTAAGGATAGAAATTCATTTCTCAGTTTAGATGTGGGGATGTCAATATGGATGTTGAAATCCTGAAGAAGACACCCTCCAAGCATAAAGCCATAGCCACACAGAACTAGTTTGAAAATAACAGTGTTAATGTTCTGCAGTGGTCGAGTCAAGTCCACATCTCTGTCCAATTAAGAATCTGATAGAGTTTGTACAGTTTTACAAAAAAGAATGGAGAAACATTGCAGTGTCCAGATGTGTAAAGCTTACAGAGACCAGACACAAGGCTGCTAAATTCTGATGTGAAGGAGATGAATACTTAATAACCAATTATTTTTTTTGTTTATATTTATAATTAAATTAAACTACTACATTGATCTGTTTTCACTTTGGCATAAACTGTATTTTTCTTTATAAAAAGCCAAATTAAATCCATTGTGATTTAATGTTGTATATTAATAAAACAAAAAATATTTAAGGGGTGAATACATTTTATGGGCACTATTTAAATCTTTGTGATAGCACATATAAAAATGATGGTTGTTTCTCTAATACAAAAAAGTAAAAACATTTTGTGTTACTGCTTTTTCTTTTCTTTTCTTTTCTTATTAGGCTTTGAAGAACTGATGACTCCTGAAGAGAAAGCAAAACTGTATAAGGCCATTGGGTATAGTGAAACAGCCATTGACCCCACTCTGCCAAAAGAGGCAAGAAAGTGAATTTAGTTTTAATTTTTTCTCTTGTTTCAATAGAGTCGATTATGTGAACTTGCAAGAGACAATGAAAAAAATTACAGTAGGGATCTACCTATTTGGCAAGGATTATTTATTCATATCATATACATAAACATATTGTCCATATTTTCTTTTGAATTGCTTTGGACCTAGAATGTTATATCTGTGATACCATGCAGCAGAAAGTAACAAGTATTGTAGAGATTATAGTTATATAAGTATTATAGATTATAGTATAGAGATTACACATTAAACTCCCACCTTAAAGTATGTACAGTGATGCTAGACAGTTTGTGAACCCTTTTCAAATTTCTCTGTTTCTGCAAAAATATGACCTAAAACATGATCAGATTTTAATAAAGTCCTAAAATTAAATAGAGAGCTCAGTTAAACAAATTACATACAAACTTTAACACTTGTTTATTTATTTAACAAGGAAAATAATCCAGTTTTACATTTCTGTGTGTGAAAAAGTATGTGACCCTCTAGGATTATCAGTTCATTTGAAGGGTTCATTTGACTTAGGTATTTCAATCAATGAGATCACAATCAGTTGTGAGGGTGGGGGGTCCTGTCCTGTTTAAAGAACATAAATCTGGGTCTTCATTATCAACATCTGATCTTCACCACACAGGTTTGTGGATGTTTTGTCATGCTTAGATCAAAGGCGTTTTCTAAGGACCTCAGAAAAAGGTGTTGATACTCACAAGGCTGGAAAAGATTCTAAAACGATTTCTAAAGACTTTGTATTCCACCAGTCCACTGTTGTGCACAAATGTAGGAAATTCAATACTGTTTTTACCCTCTCTAGGAGGGGTTGACCAACAAAGGCCATGCAATATGCCAGAAGTTCACAAAGAACCACCATGAGAACATCTAAAATCTAAAAGCCTCTCATTTATTGGCCCTTCATGTATTGGCTAATGTCCTTGCTCATAAGTCCACCAGCAGGAGAGCACTGAACAACACTGGTTTGCATGGCAGTGTTACAAGGAGAAAGGCACTACTTTCCAAGATGAACACTGATGCCCATCTGAAGTTTGCTGAAGACTGCATGGATAAGCCAGAAAGCTATTATAAGAATGTTCCGTGGATAGATGATTTTTTGGCTTGAAAGAGAAGTGTTAATGTTTGGAGAAAAGCAAATGTTGCCTTCTGTCATAAGAACTTTATTCTATTTGTGAAATATGATGGAAACACTATTATGGTTTGTGCTTCCTTTACTGTTTGTGGAGCAGTATGGCATACCATCTTTAAGGGAAGTTGAATTCTGAATTGTGCCAGAAAATTCTACAGGAAAATAACACCGTATCTGCCCATGATCTGAAGATCAAGAGAAAGTTGGCCCTAAACTTACAAATCATTCTATCAAAGAATTGTTAATGCAGAAGAAATTTCCTGTTTTGGAATGGCGGAGTGAAAATCATGGCTGAAATCCTATGGAAACATTGTACAGTCGTGGCCAAAAGTTTTGAGAATGACACAATTATTAATTTTCATAAAGTTTGCTGCCTCAGTTTTTATGATGACAATTTGCATATACTCTAGAATGTTATGAAGAGTGATCAGATGAATTGCAATTAATCGCAAAATCTCTCTTTGCAACGAAAATGAACTTAATCCCAAAAAACCTATTTCCACTGCTGTTATGAAGAAGACTTCAGGGCACCCAAGAAAGTTCAGCAAGGATTGGACTGCTGAGGACAGGGGTAAAGTAATTTTCTCTGAAGAATCCCCTTTCTGATCGTTTGAGGCATTTTGGGAAAAGAGTCCTGTGTCATGTCATCAGTAAAGCATCCTGAGACCATTCATGTATGGGGTTGCTTCTCAGCCAAGAGAGTGGGCTCACCCACAATTTTGCCTAAGAACACAGCCATGAATAAAGAATGGTACCAAAATATCCTCTGAGAGCAACTGCTCCCAGCCATCCAAGAACAGTTTGGTGATGAACAATGACTTTTCCAGCATGATGGAGTACCATGCCATAAGGCAAAAGTGATAACTAAGTGGCTCGGGGAACAAAATGTTGAAATTTTGGGTTCATGGCCAGGAAACTCCCCAGACTTTAATTCCATTGAGAACTTGTGGTCAATCCTCAAGAGCCGGGTGGAGAAACAAAACCCCACAAATTCTGACAAACTTCAAGCATTGATTATGCAAGAATGGGTTGCCATCAGTCAGAATTTGGCCCAGAAGTTGATTGACAGCATGCCAGGGCGAATTGCAGAGGTCTTGAAAAAGAAGGGCCAACACTGCAAATATTGACTCTTTGCATAAAATTAATGTAATTGTATGAAATGCTTGTAATTATACTTCAGTATACCATAGAAACATCTGACGAAAAGATCTAAAAACACTGAATCAGCAAATTTGTGTCATTCTCAAAACTTTTGGATACGACTGTAGAAACAAGCAGTTTATGCAAGAAAGTCCACCAAAGTCCCTGAATTGAAGCAGTTCTTCAAAGAGGAATAGGCTAAAAATTCTCCAACCCAATATGCAAGGCTAATCAACAGTTACCAGAAATGTTCAGTTGAAGTTATTGCTGCACAAGGGGATCACTTCAGTTACTGAATACAAAGATTTGCAAACTTTTTCACACACATGTATGTAACGTGGATAATTTTCCTCAACAAATAAAAAGTACAAGTCAAATTTATAGTATTTATTTTATTGGGTTCTCTTTATCTAGTTAAAAACGTAGGTAAAAATCTGATCATGTTTAATATCATACTTATATGAAAATGTGAGAAAATTAGAAAGGGTTCAAAAACTTTCTGCCACCACTGTAAGCACACACTTTCTTGGGAGAATATTTTAATAGAAAGGAATATGCCAAGTCAACCTATTTTTATAGAAAACATATTAGTGCTGATGCTACCACTGGGTCTAAATCCCACACCTAGTTATTATCTTTGCATAATCTCCCAGTGTCAGCATAGGTTTTCATTACATTTTACTAAAGACATGCATGTTAGGTTATTTGTTGTTTTTATTGTTCAGTGTATATTTCTTAGTAATTGTAATGCATTTTTTCAAATAAGAGTTATCCTCACTCTTCTAGCCTTGTTAGTTAATTGCAATAAAGAATGTGGGTTTTAACTGCTCCATATTCTTTAAATTTATTGGTCTTTAATGTGTTTAATGGGTAGTGGTAGCTTACATGTGGAAATAGCAAGACTTGTTTTATTTAGAATATTAAAGAAAACAATTATGTAAAATATGTTTTCATTTTTGAATGTTTTTACTTTATTTTACAGTTTGAAGCCATGAAAGTGTCTGTCCAGTTAATAAGCATGTCTGTTTCGATTAAAGAGAACAAGAGTAAACCAGACTTACTCAGAGTTGTTGTTATTGATCTGGGAGCACAGTTGACACAAAGACCTGGTGCACAAGCTGTTAAGTAAGACAGAAATTTATTTAGTATTCACCAAGTAGCCAAACCCTTTTACACTCTTTATTGAGTATATTGTTTAATATCTATCTTGTGTATGTGCAATTCTTTTCTTTAAGCATTTAGACATTCTAATAAGGAAGGAACTATTTATTGTAAAAATTAGAACAAAATGAAGAAAATAAGGTTATATACAGTGCATCCAGAAAGTATTCACAGCGCATCATTTTTTCCACATTTTGTTATGTTACAGCTTTATTTCAAAATGGATTAAATTCATTTTTTTCCTCAGAATTCTACACACAACACCCCATAATGACAATGTGAAAAAAGTTTACTTGAGGTTTTTGCAAATTTATTAAAAATAAAAAAAATGAGAAATCACATGTACATAAGTATTCACAGCCTTTGCTCAATACTTTGTCGATGCACCTTTGGCAGCAATTACAGCCTCAAGTCTTTTTGAATATGATGCCAGGAGCTTGGCACACCTATCCTTGGGCAGTTTAGCCCGTTTCCTCTTTGCAGCACCTCTCAAGCTTCGTCAGGTTGGATGGGAAGCGTCGGTGCACAGCCATTTTAAGATTTCTCCAGAGATTTTTAATCGGATTCAAGTCTGGGCTCTGGTTGGGCCACTCAAGGATATTCACAGAGTTGTCCTGAAGCCACTTCTTTGATACCTTGGCTGTGTGCTTAGGGTCGTTGTCCTGCTGAAAGATGAACCGTAGCCCCAGTCTGAGGTCAAGAGCGCTCTGGAGCAGGTTTTCATCCAGGATGTCTCTGTACATTGCTGCAGTCATCTTTCCCTTTATCCTGACTAGTCTCTCAGTTCCTGCTGCTGAAAAACATCCCCACAGCATGCTGCTGCCACCCCCATGCTTCACTGTAGGGATGGTATTGGCCTGGTGATGAGTGGTGCCTGGTTTCCTCCAAACGTGACGCCTGGCATTCACACCAAAGAGTTCAATCTTTGTCTCATCAGACCAGAGAATTTTGTTTCTCATGGTCTGAGAGTCCTTCAGGTGCTTTTTGGCAAACTCCACGCAAGCTGCCATGTGCTCTTTACTAAGGAGTGGCTTCCGCCTGGCCACTGTACCATACAGGCCTGATTTGGTGGATTGCTGCAGAGATGGTTGTCCTTCTGGAAGGTTCTCCTCTCTCCACAGAGGACCTCTGGAGCTCTGACAGAATGACCATCGGGTTCTTGGTCACCTCTCTGACTAAGGCTCTTCTCCCCCGATCGCTCAGTTTAGATGGCCGGCCAGCTCTAGGAAGAGTCCTGGTGGTTTCGAACTTCTTCCACTTACGGATGATGGAGGCCATTGTGCTCATTGGGACCTTCAAAGCAGCAGAAATTTTTCTGTAGCCTTCCCCGGATTTGTGCCTCGAGACAATCCTGTCTCGGAGGTCTACAGACAATTCCTTTGACTTCATGCTTGGTTTGTGCTCTGACATGAACTGTCAACTGTGGGACCTTATATAGACAGGTGTGTGCCTTTCCAAATCATGTCCAATCAACTGAATTTACCACAGGTGGACTCCAATTAAGCTGCAGAAACATCTCAAGGATGATCAGGAGAAACAGGATGCACCTGAGCTCAATTTTGAGCTTCATGGCAAAGGCTGTGAATACTTATGTATGTGTGCTTACTCAATATTTTTATTTTTAATATATTTTCAAAAATCTCAAGTAAACTTTTTTCATGTTGTCATTATGGGGTGTTGTGTGTAGAATTCTGATGAAAAAAAATGAATTTAATCCATTTTGGAATAAGGCTGTAACATAATAAAATGTGGAAAAAGTGATGCGCTGTGAATACTTTCCGGATGCACTGTAATTTGTTTCACGTTTCAATAATTTCATTCACCACTGGCGAACTAAGTAGAAATGATAATAACCAAAGCCTATTTTTGGTTGCATTTGATTCCATTTTAATTGCAGTCAGGGGCCCTGGTGGATCACTCGTATGTTACTTCTGGGCCACATGTGGCCTGCAGGCCGGTATTTGAGTAGGCCTTCAGTAGCACAGGCCGGTATTTGAGTAGGCCTTCAGTAGCACAATGGTACACTACTACCTTGCAGTAAGGGTCCTTTTTGCATGGAATTTACATGTTCTTTCCATGTCTGCTTGGGTTGCCTCTGGTTACACCAGTTGCAACCCACTGTCCAAAATATGCAGGTTAGTTGGACTGGCAACACTAAATTGGTCCTAATGTGCATGTATGTGATATGTGCTTGTGTGAGTGTGTTCAGCCTGTGATGGACTGGTGCCCTGTCCAGGGGGTTGTTCCTGCCTTGTGCCCTATGCTTGCTGGGAAAGGCTCCAAATATCTGCTACCTTGCTTAGGATTAAGCAGTCTTACAGAAAGGAATGGTATTGTATTAAGCTGTGTATTATACAGTATGTGAATTTTTCTCATCTCTTCATACAGTTTATATTTTATATTTTGCCCCAGCTGTCCATGAGACCAACTACATTAAATCCTTTAGGTCAAAGACTAAAAAATAATAAGAAATGACTTAAGTACATTTATGTTTGATAGAATGACCAGTGAGAGTTGGTGATCTTTTGGCACTGGAACACCTGTAGGTTTTTTTTTTTTTTTTTTCTTTTGCTGTTTTTTTCTGGCCATCTGACCTTAATTTGTTTTCTTTCTTTGGAATTATTTAAGTTTTATTTAATCTCTTTAATTTGCTTAAGAAGTACTTTGACGACATGCAAGCAGTAATTACACAGAGTAAATGTTTTATTATTAAAAAAAAAATTAAAATATGTATTTAATTTCAGTACTCAATATTCACAATCTGTCATTGCTCTTAACGTGTATATGTCTGCATGTGGTTTTATTTAAATAAATTACTTCTATATATTAAATATGACATTGGTGAATAAGGTATTGTAGAAAAGTGCTTGCGTGTATGATCCAGAGTGACAAATAGTAAACCTTGTTCTGTCTGTACCATTTTTGTATTATAGATTTTCTTCAAAAATAAGCACATTTGAAGTAATTGGACTAGAGCAGAATAAGACTAGCCCAATGTTGCTATCCCAAAAAACAAAAACAAAGGATCAAGAACTTCTCAGCGTTTTGTTTGAAACCAACCCTCTTGACGAATCTGCAGACCAGAGATTAAGGGTTGAATCACAACCACTGGAAATTGTGTATGATGCTGTAAGTGAGAATTGTTAGTAGTGAAACTGTGTTTAATGTTTATAATTATTGTATAATATGAATATACCAGTGACAAAGGGTATACTACAATATATCTCTATTTGACTTTTTTTTTTTTTGTACAAGGTTACTCTGAACAGCTTGTCAGAGTTTTTTAGGCCTCCGCAGGATGTACATTTGGATGAGTTGACTTCAGCCACTTTGATGAAGCTGGAAGAGTTCAGAGACAAGACTTCAACAGGTAACAAGGTTATATAGTTACAATTTTGTCTTTGTTTTTAAAATGTAAGGAAATTGGAAATTCTTTTGGTCATAAATTGATTTGCATTGTCAAATATTTAATATAGATAACATGGAAAATGATTTACCAGTCAGAAGTAACCTTCTGGTATTTTTAGGACTGTGGTATGTAAGAATCATAAAAAAATGATCCATATGGATAAAGAAGAAAGACATTATACCAGTCATTTACCCGCTATGCATAAATTGTAGGTTGTTATTTCCCTAAGAATATTGGATAGGGTGGACTATAAAAGTTATCTTTTCATGGTATTCTTTGTTGTGCTTTTTGATTATTTATCTCAAGTAACTGTTAGTTAAGGTAATGCAGTAGTTAAACTGATTTGCAGTGTTCACTTGGAAAGTAGTGAAGTCTGAAAAATAAATACATTCATGCATGAATGATTATATGTAAAATGGAGGCAGCTTTAACTGCTGGACACACAGCTTGACAAAACATGACTTCAACATTATTTTACTTAGCTTACAAGTGCACAAGATATACAGGTGAATAATAAATAAGTTAAAAATTTTAAACCTTGTTTATGAAAGTTTGATCAAGTAAAAGTGCTACTGAAAAGGATACATTTTATATAGTCTTAATGTGGCGGTGTGGGAAGTCTGTAAAATAAATGAGTAACATGTGAGCAAGTGAAATCAGAACTCCTAGTTAGTCTTAACATATCTCAGCATACACCAAGGTTGCAAGCAAACTAACAGGTTCTTCTATTCTCAGATGAAAGCCTCCTCTGCTGTTTAGATAAATTTGACCGCTGTAAAAGTTAACCTTTCTTGGAAAATATTAATTTCTATTCAAAGACAACTAAGTACAGTGTTAACAGTAGTTAATAATATTTAGATCCTTACAGATATACTGTACTTCATCACCACTAAAGTATTTGCATACAGTACAAACTAATGAATATGTCAAAATAAACATTTTTTTGTTCGTCCTAAATGTTTTTATGGCTTTAATTTGGAACCAAACTACACAGTAATAGCTGTGACCATATAGTGTAACCAAATACCATTCAAAGATTCCTTTGAAGTGTACCATACTACTATTAAAATCTCTTGCCAGCAGCTACATGGCTAGAAGATATGCTGCTTAAATGTCTTAATAGGACTAAAAAGCAGGTCACAGTGGTTAATATATGTTGCTACAATGAATGTACAAAGTCTGTAAATAGCTAACCTTCAGCTAAAAAGAAAGATATTTTGTATTTTCACTTTTAAAAATATAGAATGCCTTTTTGTTTGCTGAAGCCTATTAGCTAGCAAAATCTTTATAAAAAAATAATTATTCAAAATGACAAATGAAGAATGCTGAAATAGTTTTCTTAGTCCTGAAAATAGTGCAAAAAAGAAGATGCTGCTATTTATTAATTCACCAATATTGTTTCTCTTAATTGCAGGATTAATGTATGTGATAGAAACTCAGAAAGTGTTGGATCTGAAAATCAACCTGAATGCTTCCTATGTTATAATTCCACAGACGGGTTTCTATACTTCTTCTGAAAACCTTCTTATCTTAGACCTTGGACATCTGAAAGTAAGTGGTTTTATGGCTGTTACCATCTAAGTCTATTAGTATTCATATATTTCTGTTCTTCTATAGTACCCTTCACAGAGAAGAGGGAGGTTTAGTCCATTGCAGACTAAGAAGAAATTAATTCAGTAACTGTAAAACATGAATCACCTTGCAGCATACAGTATTTACACAAATTAATTTTTCCACAGCAAAGTTAATATGATTTAAAAATCATTTAGTTATTTTGACATTCAAGGATCTTAATGCTAGTAAGATGTAGGATAAGGCCACCTAGAAAGAGTGGAGATAAAAAGAAAATCCTCTTTCGGTACACATGCAATGGAATTGAGTCATTTTATTAACCAAGTGCATTTGTTCATACTGGGAATCTGACTTTGTGGTTGCTTAAAGTGGGCATATGAATGACATTTACATAACCACAACCTTTTGGGGAAAAACATTAAAAAGATTTCAAGCAAATTTTAAGTTTGTAGTCCCCACTTTGTGTTCATGATGTTAAAAATTAAAATATCTCTGGCACAGTCCAGTGCCTGGCTGCCTGCAAACTAGCCCAAATAACTCAATTGATAAAAATATACAGTGAATAGCTAAATCAAGAGCCCTAAAACAAAGAATGTATAGTAAAGGAATAGGTTTTCGACTTGATATAAATACTGAGAATAAACAAGCACTTGTTATATTAGCAGGCAAAATATTCTGTGTATTTAAAGGATGTGCATGTTATAGTAACTTTGGTCAGCCTAAACATTGTAAGGAAGCCTGCATCCCATTATTTCAGGATATGCTTTAGAGTGTAGCTGTTAATGTGACATTCTATTATGTACAATGTTTGCCATTTAAAGGAAAGCCAGTGTATGTTGAAGTGAAAAGTAGGATTGCATATTAACTGATTTCCCTTCAATTTCTTTCTAAAGGTAAAAAGTAAAAGTCGTAAGGATCTTCCTCAGTTATCCATTGGACATAGCAGTATTGAAGACATTATGTCTCGGGCATATGACAGTTTTGACATACAGCTAAGCAGTGTGCAATTACTTTTTAGCAAGCCAGGTAAGTCTTTAACAGGTATGTTAGAATTGTTGACAATGAAAATCAAATTTTCTGTTTGTTGAATTTGTCAACCTACTAAAATTATGAGAACTTGTTTGTTAATCCTGACATTACTTAACCTAACAATTTCTTGTAGTTCCTTCATATGTTATCCAAGGGGAAAGCAAGACATTTTTTTGTTCAGCAATGACAGATCGGCAGTTTGTCTGGGTTATGTTTTGTGAAAATTAAATCCTAAATATTTTTCATTCACAACACTATATTGAGCTTGTCAATGCATTAGTGTTTCATCATGCTACAAATAGTTGAATATTTTGCTGATTTTGTGGGATAGATAATAAAAAAGCCTTGAATATGCACATGTCTTCAATGACTGGATTTGGTATTCAGCTGCTATATGAAAGTGAGCCTTGTGATAATGGCTTGGGTTTTGGTTTTGGTCTCACAGATGACCAGAATAATACATTTTTATTATATTATTGTAGATTCAGACAAACATTCTGTTTTCCTTCTGTTCCACTGTTATTGATAGGAAGCATGTATAGTAATAGAGATGTGTGAGTATATGAAAAAGTTCAGCTTTCATATATTTTTAACATTAAGGTTTAGTGAGGCAGATTGCATGGTAGGATTCATTAAATTAAAGGAGATTAAGTGGAGTTGGTAGCTTAAAGAGAGACTCAAATATTGGATGTGGTACATTTTGCCACTTCTCATTTAAAACATTTTAATTTGATTTTTATGGTGCATTAGTAGATTGTCACTACTGTAAATACTATGTTTCAAGTGTTTTCAATTCTTGTCTTTATTCCTTTGTGACAGATTAACTTCTAAAGATATGATGGGTTTTACTTATTTGACTTTCTCAGCTTGTTGGTTGTTTTTTTCCCAAAATTGGATCCTCTTTTTTTTAATTTTAGTTAATTTTCATTTCATTTAAGTTTGTTTATTATATTATAGATATTATTGTTATTGGTTGGGGCATTTGAATTGTGTGCAGTATCATATGTTAAACACAATGCACCACTGCATTTTAATAATCTGCAAAAAGCTTCAAATATCAAACTTTTCAGATCAGAAAAATCAAAGAGTTTGGAAGAGGCTAACTTTATTGGTGCTTATGAACTCCATGCACACCTGAGGAAATTTTTATTTTAATAATTTATTGATTTGTATGAAAAAAAAAAAAATTCAAAAGCACAGAGGCTGTAGAATTAAAATCAAATCAGACTTAACTGGCCTTAAAGGTCCCTTGTTGAGGAGGATATTTTGCCATAGTTTTATCAATTTGCCTTTTAAAAATGAAAACCAAGCTTCCAACCACATCTGGGTAAGAATTTAAGAATGTGAACATCTAAACCTGTATTAAACAAAATGGGGAAAATAATGAATGATTTTATAGTATATGTGTAATTTGGTGTACTTAAATTAAATCAACATAGAAATTAACAAATTAAATGAAATACATATCAACTTAACATGGTGCAAATCTTTCTAATAGCCAGTGCTGGCAGAAAAAAACTTTAACCCTAGGACAATGAATTACAATTAACAGGTTAAGAAAATTAATGAATAAAGAAACTGTCATTTTAATATATAATTTGGAGGTATTTCAGTGCTTTTTGTACAGTATGTAAAATGTTTGTTTTTTTTTTAGTAATCACCATATTTTAATTTTAATGATCTAAATAATACCTGTAGGCAGCATAGCACTCGGAAATCAGTAAACTGATTCTGAACTGCCTGATTTTTCTGTCAAAATATTTGATATCAAAATTGACCATAAATATCAATTATTGCACCTCTATGGGTAACTGTAATATAAACAACTCTCCCTTGTTCTGTTCAACAGAAAAAGTTGATTATACCTCTGCATTGCTTTTAACCTCCAGTCCTGTTTGTTTGTCATGTTTTTAATCTTTAAATATTTTCATATGGCATACTGTTACTCAGTTTGTTTTATCACATTTACACTTTTACAAAACTTCAGTTTCTCAAGCAGTTTTCTTATGATATAGATGAGAATTGGAAGGAAGCTAGAAATCTGAAAAAATCTTCGCTTCATATTTTGGAACCATTGGATCTGAAAGTTGAGTTTAGCAGAGCAATGGTTGCAACAGATTCACGAATGCCAAAGTAAGTGAACTTACAGGGTTAATAAAATGAAGGACAGATTTAATCATCAACATTTAAAATATTTTGGTTTTATTAAGCCTCCAGTAACCTTAGCTTTGTACTTATTTTTTATTTGGATATTATCTTTTACTATGCCCTTCAGTTTATTTCTAGATAATTTTTTGTAGAAGTATACATTTTGAGTTTTAGTCTTAAAGATTGATTGCATTTTATCTTGCTATTAGGACTGAAAGAAAACTTAAAAAAAATTAAACAAAATATAACCTGCTTAACTTAAGTACTATTTAAGCACAGTTTTAATATATGTTTGTTGTAAACATGATAAAAGAGACATCATGCCTCTCTGTTTTTTAACACATACACTGACAAACCACATGAGAAAAGACTTGATTAAAACAGTTCATTCTGCCAAATGTTATGCAAATTGATTTCAAAGTTCTTTTAAACAACCAGAGCCAACAATTTTCCCACAATGCAAGATACAGAAATACACAACCCAACTGAGATATCAGGGCAACCATTTGTATTTCTGAAACACATTTTCCTCTTTGGGAATATTTCTTTTAAATTCATAGAAAGCCAGCATCTGTAGTTTCTTACACATTGGATTAGGCACTTCAGTTTATTACTATATTTCAAAAAGGAAATATGGAATTAAAAAAATAAGAATATACTCTTTTATACTAGAAACTGGTTAAAGAGCTGTAATAATTTCTGTAATCTTTAGTCTATGCATTGTTTATTATATGTATTAGAATTTTTTTGTTATGAGTGTGATCATCAATAAGATATAAAAAACATGTCTTACTGTTGCAGTATTTATTTAAATAAATATGTAACTATGCCATTTAAACAGGTTTAAAGCTTTTGGGGAGCTTCCTTTGCTATCTTTTTGCATATCTGATGAAAAACTAAGAGGAACACTTGCATTAATAGATAGCATCCCACTGGCAAGCAGCACTCCTCCGGTTTCCCAACCCCAGAACACTCCACAGGTAAATCATTAAGCCCACATAATAATTTTGGTTTCCATCTGCTTAGTAGATATATAATTTTTAAGAAGTACAGTATTTATTATTATACTCCTTTTAAGTATGTATTATTAAATGAGTGTAAACTGTCCCGTCATTTTGCACTTCCTGGCTGGGTCAAAAAAAATCATTTTTTTGATGGAAGAAAAAAGTGCGGCTTATAAACAAAAAAGGATTTGCCAGCTGTGTCCAATCAATCTGTGCAGATGTTTCACACTTTTTTCTTCCATCAAAACAAAATAAAACACCCTGTACACGGTAATACATCTGTTGTTATTATTTTACAGATTTGTTTTGGCTCCCACCAATCCATGTGGCTAATTGCTCATGTATTCATCCCACACCCTTTTCCTTTACATGGACTTGGTTATCGTTCTGTCTGTGTCTTTTATTGTTTGAGGTACAGTGGTGCAATACTTAGCACTGCTGTCTCACTGCTCTGCTCACATTTTTAGCAAAAAAAATAATCATTGAGGGAATAAAACTGAACAATAATAAAAAAAATAAAGAGCTAACTTTTAAGTAGCCAAAATTTACACCGGGTGTTACAGACTCAAATCAAATGAATGTTGTTATTATATTATAGTAATAATAAAAGCAGCTCACTACTCAAAACGTGAAGCGCCGGGCAACCTTTCGGCAATAAGGCACACGTATTAGTTTTCTGTCGATTGACATTTTTTTTTACTTTGGTTATATATCTATACTAATAAAAGGCAAAGCCCTCACTGACTGACTGACTGACTGAGTGACTCACTCACTCACTCACTCATCACTAATTCTCCAACTTCCCGTGTAGGTAGAAGGCTGAAATTTGGCAGGCTTATTCCTTACAGCTTACTTACAAAGTTAAGCAGGTTTCATTTTGAAGTTCTACGCATAACGGTCGACAACGTCCGCCATGTTGAACTTTTTTATTTATGGTCCCATCTTCATGAAATTTGGTAGGTGGCTTCCCTGCGCTAACCGAAACCAGTGTACGTACTTATTTCGGTGGTATGACGCCACTGTCGGCCACCATATTGAACTTTCCAACGTCACTAATTCTCCAACTTCCCGTGTAGGTAGAAGGCTGAAATTTGGCAGACTCATTCCTTACAGCTTACTTACAAAAGTTAAGCAGGTTTCATTTCGAAATTCTACGAGTAACGGTCGACAACATTCGGCATGTTGAACTTTCTTATTTATGGCCCCCATCTTCACAAAATTTGGTAGGCGGCTTCCCTGTGCTAACCGAAACCAATGTACGTATTTATTTTGGTGGTATGACGACACTGTCGGCTGCCATATTGAACTTTCCAACGTCACTAATTCTCCAACTTCCCGTGTAGGTAGAAGGCTGAAATTTGGCAGGCTCATTCCTTACAGCTTACTTACAAAAGTTAAGTAGGTTTCATTTCGAAATTCTACACGTAACGGCCATAACGGTTGACAACGTGCGCCATGTTGAACTTTCTTATCTATGGCCCCATCTTCACGAAATTTGGTAGGCAGCTTCCCTGCGCTAACCGAAACCAATGTACGTACTTATTTCAGTGGCATGACGCCACTGTCGGCCGCCATATTGAACTTTCCAACGGTCTTTGTTACTTATGGGCCATCTTCAAGAAATTTGGTACGCGGGTTCCCAACGCTAACTGAATCCTACTTAAGTACATATATACGCCCATAGCCTACAGCTCGGTCACCGTGTGAGGCGGCGTTGGGTCCCCCATCCCAACGCCTCCCATGTTGTTGGCTGCCTGCCTATATAAGGCAGTCCGTCGCTCCGGTCTCTACATTCCCTTCCTTGCTTCGCCATGGGATTCACGTCTCCCTGCTGATAACTACAGCCTTTTTATTTAATCCATGGCTTCTCCGCTGTTTTATTGTTCGTTTATTACGATTATAGTTATTGTGTAGGTATTTTAGACTTACTTTACATTGTTCAGGTACCCATTTCCTTTATCGTTCCAACCATACCCCCATTAACATGTCTATCAAGGTGATCACCATTGATCAAAGAATTGTCACTTACCGAGTGGTTTCCATGCCCGGAGATGGCACCTGCTTTTTCCATTCTCTTTGTTACATATTGCACGGCCATATCAGGCTCACTCTTGATATCCAGAGGAACATTGTGTCTTATGTATTGAATGACTGGGACAGGTTCAAGGTTGGGACTGATGACAGTACAGGAGATAATTATACTACACAGTAGCACTATAAGAGTGAAATGCTTAAGCCCTTCACCTATGGTTCTGCATGTGAGTTGAAGGCTGCCGCTGAATTGTTCGGTTGTCACTTTCAAGTGTACCGAATTGGCCAAATATTTTTCACCTTTCGACAACCACCAATGCCTCTTAAACATCTTAGATTCACAGGTGACGATTTGAGTAGTGGACACTTTGATGTTTATGAATGTTTAAACTCTCCAAAGGCTGGAAGTTATCGATGAAACCGGTTGTATGCTTACAACGCTTGACAGATGCCGAATGTCACTTCAAAATAAGTCCTGCAAATACTGTCATAATTGAAACAAACCATGAAACTCAAACCGATTATGACAGCAGCAATCCAGGCTGTGAGATTTGAGACAAGATTACTTTTCACATGGCCAACTGTACGTTGCATGCTCAAGAGTAAGCTCAGCGCACAGCTTGGTCATATTACAACCGGAGGGCCGAACTGAGAATGTGGTATAGAAAGAGATCCTTAACAAATTATTATTTTCCCTCGGTTTAAAAAGGTTTCATTTTCTTCTTAATAAAAATTTTAAGGCAGTACTTCACCGCTGCGAAGCGCGGGTATTTTGCTAGTTCTTGAATAAAAGCACACATGTTTATTTGATATTTGGACCAAAGTCTTCACACATTATACACTTCACATCATTATTAGTATAACATGGAAAAATTTTCTTCTTTAGGAATGTGTTCAGCATTTCTTGCCTCGCATTTCCTTTTATCGTACAGTTACCCAGATCTTTGTAGACACGGAACACACATTGAAATACATGTATTCCAAATAACAATATACTGTATTATTCACCCTATACAACTCCAGGCACCTCACAAGCAGATAAGGAGCCTTGGCTTGAGCTGGGAGAACTTTTTGCCTGAGTTGAACTCCGTCAAGAGGGGGGATGGGATAGCAGACTGCTTACTGCTTTTGTTGATTGACACATTTACAAAACAAAAGGCGATGATGGAAAGGTGTGAAGGAATTTAACGCGGGCTGGGATTATGAGTTTTTTCATAGGCTTCAGGGATTCTAGGGTTAATAGAAAACTGAAATTCTATTACATGTAAGTAATAATAAAATGTACTGTGTCTTTTAACTTTTCCAGCTGCAGTTTGGGCTGATGCAATTTTAAATAAAATCACATTTATTTAACCTGAATAAATTTTTCTCATGTCTTTGATTTTTTTTTTCAGGTTTTGAAGTACCCTGTTACCATGACACCTCAGCTGGAATTGCATAGAGGATCATTAATTGATCTACGATCATCAACTGTTTTTGAATCAGGTTAGCCATGATTTCTAATTTACTTGGCTTTATTTGACCTTTCTTAGTATTATTTTCTATTCAGTCAGTCTAGAATTCTAAAGAATTAAAAAACTATTTTGACATCTGATAATTTAAATGTGTGATATTTATAATGACTTTATGACTGCTTGTAATAGTAAACTGTTTATACCTATGATTAGATGAATTTTTGTTTCTTTCTTTAACCACTTTCCAGTTGCTTACCAGTTTTACATAATTTAGTGTACCCATATTAGAGTATGATTAGAAGGTCCTTCGTCAACTAAAAAGGTTTCTGCTCAAATGTAATATTTTGGATATGTCTATCTTATTCTTCTTTTTTTGGCTGCTTTTGTTAGGAGTCGCCACAGTGGAAAATCTGTTTCTATATGTTCCTGTCATCTGCATCTTGCTCTGTCATACCCACCTCCTGCATATCCTCTCTCACCTCATCTATAAATCTCCTCATAGTCCTTCCTCTTTTATTCTTTCATGGCAGCTCTATCCCTAGCATCCTTCTTCCAATATACCCAGCATCTCTCCTCTGCACATGTCCAAAGCAATGCAGTCTCGCCTCTCTGGCTTTGTCTCCAAACCATCCAGTCTAAACAGACCTTTTAATGAACTCATTCTTAACCTTGTCCATCCTTGTCACATGCAGTGCAAATATTAACATCTTTAACTCTGCCACCTCCAACTCTGTCTCCTGTGTTTTTGTCAGTGCCACCGTCTCCAACCCATATAACATAGCTGGTCTCACTACTGTCTTGTAGATATTCCCTTTCACTCTTTCTGGTACCCGTCTGTCACAAATCACTCCCGACGCTCTTCTCCACCCACTCCACCATGCCTGTACTCTCTCACCTCTCTCCCACGCTCCCTTTTCCTCTGTACTGTTGATTCCAAGTATTTAAACTCATCCACTTTCACCAGCACTACTTCCTGCATCATTACCATTCCTTTGACCTGCCTTTCATTCACACACATGTATTCTGTCTTGGTTCTACTGACCTTCATTCCTCTCCTCTCTAGAGCATATCTCCACCTCTCTAGGGTCTTCTCATCCTGCTCCCTACTCTCGTTACATCCGCAAACATCTTAGTCCAAGGAGATTCCTGTTTAATCTCTGTCAAATAAGAAGGGGTCCAGAGCTGATCCCTGATTTAATCCCACCTCCACCTTAAACACATCCGTCACTCCTACTGCAGGCCTCACCACTGTTACACTTAGTACGCGCATGTCCTGTATTACTCTTACATCCAGTAGTATGAAAAGGTTTGGGAACCCCTGTCAGACGGCATAATAATGTACTCTACTTTCAACAAAAAAGATAACAGTGGTATGTCTTTCCTTTCTTAGGAACATCTGAATACTGGGGTGTTTTCCGAACAAAGAATTTTAGTAAAGCAGTATTTAGTTATATGAAATTAAATCAAATGTGAAAAACTGGCTGTGCAAAAATTTGGGTACCCTTATAATTTTGCTGATTTGAATGCATGTAACTGCTCAATACTGATTACTTGCAACACCAAATTGGTTGGATTAGCTCGTTAAGCCTTGAATTTCATAGACAAGTGTGTCCAATCATGAGAAAAGGTATTTAAGGTGGTCAATTGCAAGTTGTGCTTCCCTTTGACTCTCCTTTGAAGAGTGACAGCATGGAATCCTCAAAGCAACTCTCAAAAGATCTGAAAACAAAGATTGTTCAGTATCATAGTTTAGGGGAAGGCTACAAAAAGCTATCTCAGAGGTTTAAACTGTCAATTTCAACTGTAAGGAATGTAATCAGGAAATGGAAGGCCACAGGCACAGTTGCTGTTAAACCCAGGTCTGGCAGGCCAAGAAAAAATACAGGAGCAGCATATGCGCAGGATTGTGAGAATGGTTACAGACAACTCTATGTATAGCCTTTGCCAACTCTCTCTTCACCATACACCTTATCTCTTTGCACTTCTGTCTACCTTTTTCATCTCTCTGACTGTCCCACTTCTTCTTTGTTAACCTCTTCCTCTGTATACTCTCTTGTACTTCCCCATTCCACCACCAGGTTTCTTTGTCCTCCTTCCTCTGTCTAGATGTCTCACCAAGCACCCTTCTAGCCCTTTACCTTACCACTTCTGCTATAGTTGCCCAGCTATCTGTTATCTCTTCACTGCCACCTAGTGCCTGTCTTACATTCTCCCTGAATTACACCCTACAGTCTTCCTTTTTCAACTTCCACCATTTGATCCTTGGCTCTTCTCTTTTTGATCTCCAATGTCATTTTACAGACCACCATCCTATGCTGCTGCCTTTACACTTTCCCCTGCGACCACTTTGCAGTCTCCAATCTCCTTCAGAGGCCCACCTGTATAGGATACAATCCACCTGTGAGCATTTTCCTACACTCTTGTAGATCACCCTTTATTCCTCCATGTTCTTAAAATATTTATTCACCACAGCCATGTCCACCCTTTTCACAAAAACCATCTAACCTTCTTCATTCCTCTCCTTAACACCATACCTACACATTACCTCCTCATCCTCTCTGGTTCCTTCCCCAACATGTCCATTGAAATCCACTCCAGTCACCACTCTCTCTCTACATTGGGTGCACTCTTCACCACTTTAACTCACTCCAAAAATCTTTCTCATCCATCACACACCCATGGGGCTTATACACAAATAACATTAATAATCACACCTTCAGTCTCCTGCTTCATAATCAACACTCGTTTGACATTCTTTAAACCTCCAAAACATTCTTGACATACTTTTCTTCAGGATAACCCCTACTGCATTTCTCCTCCCATCCACACTATGATAGACAATCTGAACCCACCTCTGATGCACCTGGCCTTACTTCTCTTCCATCTGGTCTCTTGCACATACAATATTTCAATCTTCCTTGTATCCATCATATCGGTTAACTCCTTCCCTTTACTAGTCATACTGCCAACATTCAATGTTCCTACCCTCACTTCCACTCTCCTAACCTCCCTTCTCTCTTCCTGCCCCTATACACGTCTTCCCCCACTTCTTCTCCTTCCACCAACAGTTGCCCATTTTCCTCCAGCACCCTGTTGGTGAACAGTACTGGTGGTAGCCATTGTTAACCCGGGCCTCAACCGATCCTGTATGGAAATCTGCTTTGCTGTACGCATATTGATCTGGGAAAATTTTACAATAGATGACCTTCCTGATGTAATCCTCCCCGCTTATCTGGGCTTGTGACTGTCACAAATAAACGCACTAGTTTATGCATCCCTTGTGGCTTGGTTATTTTAGCTATGTCTATAACAAGTTGTATACAATAATAATCACCTAAGTAATTTTGTTAAAATATATGAAAGATGTTTATGCAAATTTCCCAATACTTTCACTCGCAGAATCAGAAGAAGAATTTTATGATGCTCCAAGTTCACCTGTAGAAGATCTGCCTTTTTTTGACGCTAAAACTGCTTCTTTGGAAAGATCAAATTCAATTAAAAGAAAGCAGCTAAAGAAACAGGAGTCCATAAAAAATATGACAAGTTTACAAATGAGATTTGAAATAAATGTGGTAAGCAAAGAGCATCTATATGATTTATTTCAGTTAACAAAAATGTTTGTAATGGTTTTTCTATATTTTTAGGCAAAGCCACTATTTAATTTCTTTTCATTCAGGTATCTACATTTTTTTTCTCTTTGGAACAGGTTTCAATACAGTTGTCTCGTCTTTCTGGCAATGCTGAGATTACAGTTCTACAACTCGAAATTGAGGGGTTAGGTACAGAGCTGAACTTGCGTACTTTTGATATGACGTCAAATACGTTCTTAAAGGAAATTTGTTTAAAATGCCCTGAATACATGGGTGAGTGTATTTAATTTGTCAAAAAAATGTATTCATTCCAGTTTTTTTCGTCATTGTTAAAAGCAGTATGCCTGTTTTTTTTGTGTTCTTATGAAGTGAAAATAAATTGCATTTAAAAAAATAATTTAAATATAAGAGAGTAGAGGATACTAGAATGGCAAATTTTCAAGGGCATTAGATACTTGGTTGGGACTCCAACTTATAAAATGCCTTTTTTCCCCCCACTGGAGTGGTTGTTTACTCTTGAGGCAAAATTGGACAAAAACCCAGGCATGCATGGGTTTATTCATTTTTTCAAGTAGACATTTAACCAATGCAAATTAACAAAATTAAACATGAATTTTAACTCAAATCTTTATATAATGAGTAGTTTTCCATGTAAACATGGTAACCAGCACTATCCTAAGTATTTTTTTAGTAAAATGTTTGTACAAATACCTCAGAGATTAGTGGTTGGGTTATTTATATACAGTCTCCTCCACAACTATTGGCAACCTTAGAAAACATGAATTTAAAATGTTATAAAAAATTCACTATTTTGTGAATTAACTAAATTAATTAAAAAAAGGAGAGAAATCCTACATTTAATTGAAGTATTTTTAGTGGGGAAAAAAATCCCTCATTGTGAAACTATTTTTAACAAAACCACATGTACCCTGATTATTGGCACACCTAGAAATTCTTAAGAGTAAAATGTATCTGAATCATTTTTTTTTCCATTTATATCTTGCTTTTTTAAGTTTATTGGAGTGTGTATGAACTTTCAAGGAGTAATCCATGACCTCATGTTTCACTGAGGTATAAATGTGAGATAGCACAGAGGCAAGATTCCCTTATTTATTCATCAGCATTGGAAAGTTAAGAGAACATACAATTCAAATGAAGGAAAAGCGTTTTGACTTTATAAGTCAAGAAATGGCTATAAGTAAATAGTTACTTTCTTGAAAATGCCTATATTTATAGTTAGGACATTAATTAAAAAGTTAAAATCAACTGTAACTGTTACCAACTTGCCGGGAAAAGGACCCACATTTATTTTACCACCACACACAGTTGGATGGGAAACAAGAGGTAAAAAGATCCTGAATGATCGCTGTTGGAGAAATACAGAGAAAAAGTAGCACCTCTCCAGAACTATTATCAGAAGCCACCTCTGTGCCAACAGATTATTTAGAAGGCATACCACAAAAAGGTCTCTCCTGTTGTTTCACCACAAACAAAGCATCTGGAGATTTGCTAAACGCTACTGGAACTTTGATTTCAACCATGGTCTATGGTCAAACGAAATTAAAATTGAGTTTTTTAGCAACAAACACTCAAGGGGTGTGTGGTGTGAAAAGGATAACTACACCACAAAGTTACTGATTCCCACCATCAAGTGTGGTGGAGTTTCTGTGATGTTTTGGGGCTGATTTTGCTCCAAAGGCCCTCGGGACCTCCTGTAGGGTACATAGCATCATGGAATCCACAAAATACCAGGAAATTTTAAATTTAACTCTGACAATGATACAAAACATGTCCAAATCAACACAAAAATGGTTAAAGGAGCGCAAAATAAATCTTATGTCAGGGCACCGTTGAGACCCTGTGGGATGAGCTATATAGGAACTAGTACCCTGGATGATATTGAAAAATTCTGTAAAGAGGAAGGTCTCAGATTTCCTGCTCTGTATTCTCCAACCTTATAAGATGGTATAGGAGGAGTCTCAGTGCTGTTTTATTGCCAGAGGGAGGTTATACAAAGAACAACAAAATTATTTCTTCTATAGCATAAGATTACACAAGGAATGACTCAATGCAGTGCTTTAACAGGCACTGTTTTTTGACAGGCCCCCAAAGTGTTACGTGGAAGGATGCCAATAATTGTGGAAAGTGGTTTTGTTAAAAATTGTATGTTCTTGATGAGGAATTATTTTTTTTCTCAGAATAAATGTACTTCAGTTAACATTAAAATCCCTGAAACCTACGAAAAAAATTTGTAATCCCTGCCCACCTTAAATTCCTTCTCACCTCTTTTGTTTTGTAAATGTGTCGATCAGCACAAGCAGCAAACGACCTGCTATCCTGCTATACAGGAAGCTCTGCAGTCTACTTGCAACTTTACACTGTATGAAGATAATTAAATAGGTACATAACATTCAATCTGGCTTTTATATAAGTAACATATAAATGTTTTTATATAAAGACCATCCCAAAACAATCACAAACAGGACTTTGCATGATACCTTGGCAAGCTCTGTAAGCGCTGCTTTTTCTTTAAAGGACATGCGTGTGGCGTGATTGACTGGCATGACAATGCCTGACCTGTTGCTTCATCCAAGCAGTGTCATCTTTCGTTTTTATAACTGGTGCAACTGCATTGTTCTTATGTGTGAGTGGATGTTTCTTGTGGGGAGTGCTTCTGTTCTCTTTCTCCAATGTAGAACCCTCATCCTCATTTGAGTTCACCTCTGTTGTAGCACGTCTTTATTTGAAAACAGCATTGTCATATCAGGGGTAGCGTGAACATGACTGAGAGAATAAAACTGAATAAAAAAAAAAAATCATTACAAGTACCATAAATTTACACCAGCCGTTGCAGACTCAAATCAAATATATGTTTTTACTCCATAATAATAACAATAAGAGTAGCTCAATACTCAAAACGGAGGAGCTCAGAATTAAACCGGCAACCTGTTGATTTCAAGTCAGCAGTTCTTACTGCTGCACCACCCAATAATCCAGTCAACTTTGGATTTTTGGCTGTGTTGTTTGGTACTTTTTGTTCTTTTAGTTTCAACCTCTGCCTGTTTCAGACTTTGCCTTTTCTTTTCATCTCCTAATCCATCTCAGAATTAGCCTCCAGGCTAGCCTTTTTCCATCACAGGCATAATAACCAGTGTGTCAGCAAAACTGATGGTGTAATGCCAGTCACTACTGTGTACTGGTGTATTTAAACTGATTTCAGACCTTCACACTTTGCCTTGTTACTGACTCTTTGATTAAATTTTTTGAATTTTTTTAATACTTTTAGTGCTTATTTGTTGGTGTGATCTGATATATTAATTTAGTTTACTGTTTGTTTTTACATTTTAGATGTTTTTTTTCTTGCTTTTTACTTTTTGCATACTTATTCCTTTAACCCAACTGTTAAAGTTTAAAGTAAGAAGTGATTTGTGACATTTGAAGTACAAGGTGAACATGCTCACAATTGGATAGATGATTTATTCATGCATATGTGAATCAAAGTGGCAGCAAGCTGTAGTTCTGTGTTTACCTGCTTGACAGGCTGGCTTTGTGGATGGTCACAAAGTATGCAATAGACAAATTACAGTATAAAAAATCAGACTCCTTTCAAAGAACCTTCTGTATGATCATCTGGAAACAATGCACATTTTAGAGGTCAAGGTTTTCCTCTGTGTCATCTATTAAATAATGCTGTTTTAGCTTTTGTCGTGACACTGTTGAGGTTTAGATATATTTTGATTGTGATAGTGTAGAATTATGTTGTGCCCTTCATCCAGAATCCATGTAAATAAACAGGGAAGCATCAACAAATTCACTATACTTGTAAAATGTAAATGGTTAACGATCCATTTTAGGCTCCGATACACTTATTTCTTAACCTTACAATAACAGCTGATCTGTTTCAGCTGTCTTTCTTTTTTCCCCTTAAAGAGATGATGCCCTCACTTCCACAAAAAATAATGCTTCTTGTATTTAGCAACAGGCTACCAGTACTCTTGATTATTATTTTGTTACTGTTTTTACTGTCTTCCAATACCAATCTCCTGGTTTCCCGGAAAAGACTGGTCTTCAGGATCACTTCCATAACAGTGGTAGAGCCAAAACTGTATTCATATCCATAAGTATAATTATTTTAGTCTTCTATATAATGCACACTTTCAGAGACTACTATAAATCCCTATATACTACTGAGTTTAAAGAAGACAATACACAATCTAATGCATTTCTGGATACATTACAGATACCACAAATAGACACTTTTAGTGTGGAGGAACTTGATAAACCTCTGGCGTTATCAGAATTACTAGATGCTATAAAGTCACTCCAAGGCGGAAAAGCAGCAGGCCCTGATGGCTACCCTGCAGAGTTTTACAAGAAATTCTCCGCTAGCTCCCCTCCTATTAGCAACATTTACAGAAGCCAGAGATAACCAATTTCTTCCACAAACCTTTTGCCAAGCACTAATCACTGTCTTTCCAAAACAAAATAAGGACTTATTACAATGTGCATCATACAGACCAATTTCACTTCTGAATAACGACGTTAAAATACTCTCTAAAATCATAGCCAGAAGGATGGAGAAGGTGCTCCCCTCTGTAATATCACAAGACCAAACTGGATTTATTAGGTGCCGACACTTATCTTCAAATCTTCGACGCCTGTTTAATGTAATATACTCACCAACTAAATCAAACACCCCAGAAATATTACTATCATTGGATGCAGAAAAAGCATTCGACATGATTGAATGGAAATACCTTTTTACTACATTGGAGAAGTTTGGGTTTGGCCCGAACATTTGTGCATGGATTAAATTACTGTATACTAACCCAGAAGCTTCCGTTTGCATCAATAACATTTGCTCAGACTACTTTAAACTAGAACGTGGCACTAGACAAGGATGCCCCTTGTCACCGCTGCTGTTTGCGATTGCCATTGAACTACTGGCAATACATTGTCGAAATACTGATCAGATAAATGGGATTAGCAGAGAAGGACTGGAACAGAAAATCTCATTATATGCAGATGATATGGTACTGTATATTTCGGACCCAGAAAATTCTGTGCCTGCAGTCTTAGTAGCACTCACAGAATTTCAAAAGATCTCTAGTCTCAGAATTAATCTGAATAAAAGTGTACTCTTTCCAGTGAATTCTCAAGCATATAATATTAGCATTAGATTAGATACCCTACCTTTTATCATTGCAGAACCGTTTAAATACCTAGGGGTAAACATCACAAGTAAACATAAAGCTCTATATCAGCAAAATTTCGCCGTCTGCATGGAAAAAATTAAACAAGACTTGCATAGATGGTCAACCCTTCATCTCACACTAGCTGGAAGAATTAACACTGTTAAGATGAATATTCTTCCTAAGCTTCTTTTTTTATTTTAAAACATCCCAATATACATTAATAAATCATTCTTTAAGCAATTAGATTCAACAATAACCTCATTTATTTGGAATTCAAAACATCCACGCATCAAAAGAGCGACCCTACAAAGACAAAAGGCAGAAGGTGGCATGGCTCTACCTAACTTCCAGTTTTATTACTGGGCAGCAAATATACAGGCTATAAGAACCTGGACACAAATAGAAGAACATACACAGGCTCGGACCGCAATAGAAGTAAAATCCTGCAGTACTTCTTTGTATTCCTTGCTCTGTGCTCCAATAAACACACGTTATCGGCAATACACTAATAACCCAATTGTGCTCCACTCACTTAGAATCTGGAACCAATGTAGAAAGCATTTTAAGACGGAGAAGCTTCTATCTGTGGCACCTCTGCAAGAGAACCACCTCTTTCAACCTTCACAAACATATGCAGTTTTTAATATCTGGAAAATATTTGGAATTAACTTGCTTAGAGATCTTTATATAGACAACGTCTTTGCATCCTATGAACAATTACATTACAAATTTAACATTCCAGCTACACATTTCTTTCACTATCTTCAAATCAGGAACTTTGTTAAACAGAACCTTCCAGATTTTCCTCATCTTGCACCCTCATCCATATCGGAAAAAATTATTGCTCATTCTCAAGGACTTAGACTCCATCTCTACAATATATAAAATCATTTTACAATCCCTCCATTTCAAAGATCCAAGAGGACACTGGGAAAAAGATCTCTCAATTAATATATCAGAAAAGGAGTGGAAAGTAGCAATGCAGAGAATTCACTCGAGCTCCATATGCGCAAAGCATACAAATATACAACTCAAAATTATATATCGAGCACATCTGTCTCGACTAAAACTCTCCAAAATGTTTCCAGGGCATGATCCAACCTGCGAACGTTGCAACCAAGCCCCAGCCTCACTAGGTCACATGTTCTGGGCCTGCACCAAATTAACATTATTCTGGACAAAAATTTTTACTTACCTTTCAGATAGCCTTGGACTCACAATCCCTCCTAACCCCTTAACAGCTGTGTTTGGGGTTCTTCCAGAGGGGCTTAAAGTGGAGAAAGACAAACAAATTGTGATTGCATTCATTACACTTTTGGCATGCAGACTCATTCTGATAAACTGGAAGAACCCAAACTCTCCTCTTTTAAGTCAGTGGGAAACCGATGTGTTATATTATTTGAAATTGGAAAAAATCAAATACTCAGAGGATCCGTACAGACTTTTTTCAAAACATGGCAGGATCTAATCAGTAATATTTTAAAATAAGTTCATAAAGAACAGAGGATTTATTAATTTAGGTATGTTTACAAGCCTTAAAATTTAACGCGGCTTGGCTTGCTCTCTCTCTCAGGGGTGGGGATTGATCTGTTCTTAACTCAATTTTTCTTTTTGTAAAAACTTGATTGCTTTGTATGGATTGTAATAAAATTAATTAATAAAAAAAAAATTATTTTAGTCTTCTAGACATACCTCTCCTAGTGATTTTAAAGGATCATGCTCCAAGACCTGCCTCACTACTGCCTCCCCTTATGTAAAATTGCATGTACTAAACTCTTTCTAACTGAGCACTATTGCAACACCCTGCTGTGAGGAATGACAAAAAAAATGTCCTATGCAAATTGCTGAAATCTTCGAGGCAAAAGTACAATGGATCTTATATTAGGGGTTTCTGACCAGTGCACAGAGCTGTCTGACTCTGTAACTCAGCTTTATCTCCTGGTATAGAGCTTACTGATACTCAGATATTTTTTTGAAATTAACACTTATATAACATGAATTAAAAAATACAGAATTTTTATCTAGCTTGATGGTTACATACACTTTGTCACAAAGCTATATACTATGATTGAGGTGTATTTTTAACATTTTTTTTGTTCTTTATTTGTGATTCCCATTTTGACGATCAGAAAGTAGATGTGCAAAAAGCAAGAGTGATATCTCCTAATGCTCCTTAATTGTTGAACAGCTTCCTTTTATCTTATTAGATACCGAGGAAAAACCTGTTCAGATCATTACTACCCTAGACAACACAGAAGAAGATCTGCTTACTCTAGAGTATATAAAGGTATTAAATTTTATGCTGACAAGTAATTAGTGACTTTTACAGTACAATATGTGTAAAAATCAACTGATGTATGTCTTTATAAATCAGGTTTTTATTTTTCCAAGCTAAGAATTTTAAATTTGCTTGTGCAGTATATTGTATGTAGATTATTTTATCAAGGTAAACAATTTTACTTCATTTTTCAATAGATTTATACAGCTTTCCTCTGTTTGATTCAAAATTAGACTTTTAATATAGTTTTGAGTTTGTAAAAAGAAAACTAGTTGTTTGGTCATATGAGCTAAGGTACTAGCATAAAATATGTAAACAATTACAATGTCTCCCTCACATATTGGTAGACATTTAAGTATGTAATGATGAACATGCATATTAACTTTGTGAAGATATTGCACTATTTTAGTGTTTTTTCATATTTTTCCCCTAACTATTGTGCTTTGTAGGCAGATAAGAATGGGCCAGAGTTTACAACCCAATATAAGAATACAGAGCAGCTTATAAAGGTAAAGATGAGCTTGTTTAATAGTTTAATCATGTGAAGAAACTTATAATAAATGTATGGATTCCTAACACTTTTAGATATTTGGAATTAGTTTTTTTAAAATTGACACCTTTCTCTATGATAACATTTTTTCTACTTCCCAAAGGCTTCACTGTAAGTTTACTCTCTTAGCTTTGATAAATGCACAATGTTTTTATTTTGACTCAAAATCTTATGCATTATTGGCACACCTCAGCTTAAAATGTATTTTTATAATTAATTGTTTCATTTTAGCTATCCTGACAAGTAGCTAACCAAAATAATAGAAAAGAACATTTTAGAATTAAGCAAGTACAGTGTGCTGCTCAATAACAGTAAATAAGAATGTTAATAGGAGAAAAAAACAGACGATGCCCTTAAAGGACAGAAAGCCTTGTATAGTTAGCAATAATTCTGGTAAAAATTCACATTTCAGTAGTGTGACTGATCAAAGCATAAATCCAAAGCTTCTTTAGAAAAACACTATATTATACATACATTATAAAAGTATGTCTCCGAATTTTAAGGTCAGTTTTTCCTGGCTTCCACACCATCTAGAATTTACAGCATGAATTGAAATTAACAGTCCATCAGTGATGGCCATAGTTTTTCCAGGCTGCTGTTTACATCCCATTGTATCTGAAAAGTGAGAGTGAAGCTTTGATATTTTGAAGTGCTCTTTGGCTTGTATATGGGAAAAAAAGTAATCTTGTTAAAGCTATAGATTTAAATTGATTATTTCTATTTGCATTGCATTTAATTCAATTTATTTCAAGTGAAATGGTTATATGACCATTTTTTTGCAGCTGATACCAGTATTGAGTACCTCATGAAAATGCAAGCTGATACTAAGTAATGATACAAATACTTTTATTAAAAAGAAAAGAGAAGAATGTTACATTTTCAACAGCAAATATATGGAATCAGTACAGTTTTATTTTATGAGCCGTAGTGAATGAAATGTAAGGGTTTTTTGGTTAAAAGAATAACGACTTAGTTTAGTAATATTTATTATAATTACCGGTAACACTATTAAATGTTTTTATTGTTTTGCCACCACTGGATATGACTACTTTTATTTATGTGTTTATTCAATTATATAAGAGGAACAAATGCATACAATAACACAATATATCACTCAAAATACCCTGACTAGGCTTTTTAAATGTTAGTGGCAAACTAACACTTTAGCTTTGTCACCATTTAGTCTGTTTCACCTCTCGCGTACAATTCTTGAAACTGCACTAAGAACCTGCTCGCTATACCCAGAAGTATATAGTACTGACAGAAATTTTCCAATCAAAAAAGGGAATCAGACATTATTACTTGCCCAGTAGTAGATTCACTCTTTGATCTCAGGAGATCTCTGTTAGGCTCAGATGGCTATGTCTGCACTTCACTAGAAGTGCCTGAGTGCATTGCTTATGTTCAGCTCTTCTTGAATTTCATCAAAAGCGGTAGACAGATTGTTAAGTGATCTCTCTTACACATTCCTTTCATCAGTAGTGCATGTGTTTCTCTTTAATGAGAGCTTCCTTAGCTAAATGTAGAGTAGTTGCACAAATGAAGTAACACTGTTTATACCATTTTATGTATAATAAATGCACAAGAATGCAACTATCAATAACCCTTACAAATTGCACGCTAGTATCTGTATTGTAAGGATTAAGTGTATGTTTGATAGATATTTGTGAGATTTTATGGAAGTGTCCTTTATTTTTTGTAACTAACCGCAAATGCAAAAGTGTTGTTTCACCACTACTGCTAACAGTCCATAGTCTTAGGATTCTGATAGTAATATTACAAATAAAAATTGTATTTACTCTTTTGAAAGGTAACATTTTAATTACAAAGACCCATAGTCCAAGTACTAGTTCTACTATAGCTGATAACACCAAGAAAGGTGACTAAGGACCTGACCCGTTAAACGATAATAGTCCTAAGAGTGCATTGCTTGCTCAGATAGCTATTGTATTTAAAAAAATATTACATACATTGCATTTTAAAAAAACTGTAAAAATAATTGTTTATATCGATCTACACTACAAACGACTGTACTTCATTTCATCGGGGTGGGGGGGGAGTTGCTAGTGTAAAGTATAAAAATATAATAATAAAAAATAACGCCTACATGTCCTATACAAAGGATCAGGCAAAGAAAACTAATTAAAAAAATGAATGGCATTCAAGAGTACTGAACATCAATGTCATTTCCAAATCCTACGTTGTGTCAGTCCTACGTTGCTATAATCTTTAGTCAAAGGTCCCTGAGTCATGTCACAGGGTCCTGAAGCTAAAGGAGGCAAAGATTGGCCCGCCACTAAAGGTCTGTAGCCATACCCTTCTTGTCTTGTTTGTAGTTTCTTTTCATATGACTAAGTGTCTATGTCATGCATTATGTCACTTGTGCTAGGTATTTAAGCTGGCTGTGTGCATTGCACTACATTTAAGTATTTGGATACTGAAGATCAGCAACTTGGCCTTTCAAATCTTAGTATAGTTAGACAAAGGAGTATTTGTCATGGAACGGACTGTTTTGCTTCTGGTTTCTGGCCTTCAAACTTTGATATACACTTTGGTTTGGTTTCCCTTCTGGATGAGCTGAACAACTTCTTTGCATGGTTTGAGGTGCAGAACAAAGAGCCTGCGAGAAAAACAACACCTCCCTCCACTGACCAGGTACTCTGTCTCTCCATAAGTGACGTGAAGAGTCCAGAGTCAATCCACGCTAGGCTGCAGGACCTGACAACATACCTGGTCATGTGCTCAAAGAATGTGCCAGTCAACTGGCTGGTGTCCTCACAGACATCTTCAACACATCTCTGAGCCAGTCGTCAGTCCCAGCATGCTTCAAGTCGACCACCATCATACCAGTGCTGAAGACGTCATCAGTGTCATGCTTGAATGAGTACTGACCAGTTGCACTCACGCCAATCATAATGAAGTGCTTCGAAAGGTTAGTCATGTCACACATAAAGACTAATCTCCCTGCCTCCTGTGATCCTCTTCAGTTTGCATACCGCTCAAACAGGTCAACTGAGGATGCCATATGCTCTGCCCTTCACCTCACCTTGACACATCTGGATAAAAAAGACAAATATGTCAGGATGCCATTCATAGACTTTAGCTCTGCCTTCAACACAATCATCCCTCAAAAGCTGGTTGTAAAACTGAGCAGGTTGGGCCTGAACACCACCCTCTGCAAATGGATCCTGGACTTCTTGACAGAGTGGCCCCAGTCAGTTCGGATATGCTGCAACACCACCAACAACATCACACTGAGCACTGGAGCACCACAGGGCTGCGTGCTTAGTCCACTGCTGTTCACCCTGCTAACTCATGACTACACAGCCATGCACAACACCAACCACATCATCAAGTTTGCGTAAGATATGACGGTGCTGGGTCTGATAAGCAGGGGTGATGAAACGGCATACTGAGATGAGGTGGAACGGATGTCTGCATGGTGTGAAGACAACAATCTATCTCTCAATGTTGACAAGACAAAAGAGATAATCGTGGACTTCAGAAAATCTTATCCTGCCCACATCCCACTCAGCATCAACGGTTTAGATGTGGAGAATGTTAGGAGTACCAAGTTCCTCGGTGTGCACATAACTGAGAAACTTACGTGGACACATAACACCTCATCACTAATCAAGAAAGCCCAGCAGAGACTATACTTCCTGAGGCGGCCGAAGCAAGCAAGTCTTCCCCCTTCCATCCTCACCATGTTCTACAGAGGCACCATTGAGAGTGTTCTGACCAGCTGCATCACTGTCTGGTATGGCAACTGCAACATATCCGACCGCAAGTGCCTGCAAAGGATAGTGAAGATAGCAGAGAACATTATTGGGGTGCCTCTCCCTTCACTAGAGGACATATTATACAAACGCAGTGTCCGCAAGGCCTGCAGCATTGTGCAGGACCCCTTACACCACTCACATGGACTTTTCACATTTCTGCCATCCAAGAGAAGATACTGCAGCATCAAAGCCAGATCTGCCAGGCTGGAAGAGAGTTTTTACCTCCAAGCTATCAGACTTCTTAACACCATGCTGCCCCCTGGGATCTTCCACACTGCTTCAACCACCTCTAAAAACAGAACTTTTATACATGACTTTCCTGCAAAGACAAGTGGGCATGTGGAAAAGAACTGAAAATCTTATGCTGACCTTTAAGTACGGTGGTACCTCAGTATATGTCCGCTTTGGAATAAGTCCAACTTGGTTTACGTCCTGTTTGGACATGAAAAATTTTGCTTGGTATACGACCTTTGTTTGGAATATGACTCGTGTACTACCCTTGTTTACCTCTCTTGAGACAAAGCCACGACTGCCCACGAGCCTCAGTGCATCTGTTGCTAGCATTCAGTGAACAATCCGCGTGCTACCTGTTGTATATGATTGTTCAATGATGCTTTTGTCCATTGCTTTATGTTCGGGTGTTGATTGCTATGGTCTGCGTGATAAGATGTATGACTGCTGGAGGGAGGGGTGTGGTTTAGAAGGCACACTGTATGGAGAGTTGGTTAAACATGGTTCAAAATAAACAGCATTCGAAACGTTATTCTGAGTGTGTCGCTACTTCAGTCTAGAGAACACTACACTACCCTTGTATACCTCTCTCGAGATAAAGCCGCGACTGCCCACGAGCGTCAGTACGGCAGTTGCTAGCATTCAGTGAACAACCGACGCTATAACTCTCTGTGAATTTTCACGTGATTTTGTGTTTTTTTCACGTAAATTTGAATTGATTGTTGAAAAGTATGAAGGTGGCATGCGTATCTGGGACATGGCTGCTGCATACCGTATGCCGAGAACGACGGTATCTACGATTGTGAAAAACAAAGACGTTATTAAAAAGTAAATTGAGGTTAAATTTTAATTTATTTCACCTAATTGCTTTTGTATTTATGTATTTTAGTATTAAGCAGTGTTTAAATTATTTTATACAACCCCATCTGTAAGAGCCAGTCTTAGAAAGTTAAAGTTTTGAGTTAAACTCATATTAATGTTTGCTTAACACTAGAATTACCAGAGCCTACGAAAAAACTCGTAATTCCGTCCCACCTTAAATCGCTTCTTAAATCCCTTCACACCTCTCCGCCAGCGTCCTTTGTCTTCTAAATGTGCTGATAAAGAGAAGCTAGGAGCAGCCGGCTATTCCATCCCCCCACCAATTTAGAACGTGCACGAACTTCTCCCAGCTCATGTCTTGATTGAGTATCTGGGAGTGAAGTGGAGTTTTAGAGTGGAAATAATAGATCGTTATTTGGAACACACGCATTTCATGTCTGTTCCGTTTCTACAGTAATCTGTGTAAACACATTGTTAAAACAGAAACGTTTTTTATATTCTAGTAGTAGATGACAAAATGTAGGCATAAACTATACTCAGCAAAAAAAGAAACGTCCTCTGACTTTCAACTGTTTTTACTTTCAGTAGACTTAATGTGTAAATATTTGTATGAACACTAAAAGAGTCAACACCATAAGACATAAACTAAAAATGTTTCACAATGTGTCCCTGAATGAAGGGAGGCTCAAAATCAAAAGTACCAGTCAGTACCTGGTGTGGCCACCAGCTGCTTGAAGTACTGCAGTGCATCTCCTCCTCATGGACTGGACCAGATTTGTCAGTTCTTGCTGTGAGATGTTACCCCACTCTTCCACCAAGGCACCTGCAAGTTCCTGGACATTTCTGGGGGGAATGGCCCTAGCCCTCACCCTGCGATCCAACAGGTCCCAGACGTGCTCAATGGGATTGAGATCTGGGCTCTTCGCTGGCCATGGCAGAACACTGACATTGCTGTCATGCAGAAACTCACGCACTTTTTGCCACTCCTGTCTGGTCCAGCGAAGGTGGGTTTGTGCCCATAGGCGGCGTTGTTGCTGGTGATGTCTGGTAAGGACCTGCCTTACAACAGGCCTGCAAGCCCTCAGTCCAGCCTCTCTCAGCCTATTGCGGCCAGTCTGAGCACTGATGGAGGGATTGTGTGTTCCTGGTGTGACTCGGGCAGTTGTTGTGGCCATCCTGTACCTGTCACGCAGGTGTGATATTCGGATGTACCGATCCTGTGCAGGTGTTGTTACACGTGGTCTTCCACTGCGAGGATGATCAGCTATCCTTCCTGTCTCCCTGTAGCGCTGTCTTAGGCGTCTCACAGTGTGGACATGGCAATCTATTGCCCTAGCCACATCAGCAGTCCTCATGCCTCCCTGCAGCATGCCTAATGCACGTTCACGCAGATGAGCAGGGACCCTGGGCATCTTTCTTTGGGTGTTTTTCACAGTCGGTAGACAAGTCTCTTTAGTGTCCTGTGTTTTTAGAACTGTGACCTTAAATGCCTACTTTCTGTAAGCTGTTAAGGTCTTAACGACCATTCCACAGGTGCATGTTAATTAATTGATTATGGTTAATTGAACATGCATGGAAAACATTGTTTAAACAATTTACAATGAAGATCTGTAAAGTTATTTTGATTTTTAAAACATTATTGTTGAAATACACAGTCCTGAAAAAGGGACGTTTCTTTTTTTGCTGAGTTTATATAATGTATGAAGCCTTAAGTCCATAATATCAAAGAAATATTTTCACAAAAGGTACAAATTTAACACAACAATTGTGCTTTTATTCAAAAATATAACTGCAGAAACAAAAAGCCGCCTTAACATGCAAAATTGACACCTGTTTATTGTAACTGCCTCCGTGGTGCAATAGAATCAGTTCCCGCCTGGGAATCAGAAGGTCGCGAGTTCGATCCTGCACCATTCCGTTTTGAGAAGTAAACTGCCCTTAGTCTTACTATTTTATAATAAAAGCATACATTTGATTTCAATCTGTAACAGCCGGTGCAATTTATGATCCTTGTAAAGGTTAGCCTTTTTTTTTTTTTTAATTCACATTTCATTCTCTCAGTCGCGTTCAGAATCAATCCATACAACCCCATCTGGCACGTCTGTTTTCACATAAAGACGCGCTATAGCTCTGCAGTGTACCACGATGCATACTAACGCCCCCCCCAAATAGGGTTCTGACACACAAACGCTGGCGAAGCTGCCATCTTCGTATACAATACAATACAATACGGTTTATTTTTGTATAGCCCAAAATCACACAGGAAGTGCCGCAATGGGCTTTAACAGGCCCTGCCTCTTGACAGGCCCCCAGCCTTGACTCTCTGAGAAGACAAGGAAAAACTCCCAAAAAAACCTTGTAGGGAAAAATGGAAGAAACCTTGGGAAAGGCAGTTCAAAGAGAGACCCCTTTCCAGGTAGGTTGGGCGTGCAGTGGGTGTCAAAAGAAGGGGGTCAATACAATACAATACACAGAACAGAACAAATCCTTAATACAGCATAATAATACAAATTTTAGAAGCATGGAGCAGAATTTAACTGTAGATGATATCCCATAGTAAGATTTGGATATTTTTAGTCCTGGAGACCTCATCCATCAAGCTGCCTCCCCATTTGGCCATTCCACGGCTGAAACGTTGCTCGGCCAGCCAATCCGATGAAAGGACCCCTTTTTCCCATGATTCCTGTGATCCTCCATCAGGGATGACTTTACCATAGGCAGGCAAACAACTTGGCAGGTGGGCCGTGGCACCAATTGCCACATTTGAGTACCGAGAACAGAAACAGAATAGGTGAGGGTTAGTAACAAATTATAACAATCATGTTACTTATGTTTTAGTGTTAATGACTAACAACAGAGATGCAGTATGTACAGTTAATCAGCAGCTCTAGTCAGAATATGCTAAACTGAAGTAGTGAGTCTTCAGCCGAGATTTAAAGGCTGAGACCGAGGGGGCATCTCTTATAGAAGCAGGAAGACCATTCCACAATTTAGGGGCCCTGTAACTAAAGGCTCGACCTCCCACTGTTATTTTATTAATCCTTGGAATCATAAGCAGACCGGCATCTTGAGATCTTAATGTGCGCTCAGGTTTGTAAGTCATGATAAGTTCAGACAAGTAAGCCGGACCTTGGCCATTTAATGCTTTATATGTTAAAAGGAGGATTTTGAAATCTGCCCTAAACTTAACCGGGAGCCAGTGTAAGGATTTAAGAACTGGAGTTATGTGTTCATATTTTCTTGTTCTTGTAATAATTCTTGCAGCCGCATTTTGGATTAACTGGAGGCGGTATAAAGAACAGTTTGAACAGCCAGTGAACACCGCATTGCAGTAGTCAATCCTACTAGAGATAAATGCATGAATTAATTTCTCACAATCCTGTTTATTTAGAAAGCGCCTTAATTTCCTAACATTTTTAAGATGGAAGAAACATGTTTTGGACAACTTTGTAATATGTGCTTTAAATGACATGCTAAATTCAAAGATTACTCCTAGATTGCGGGCTGATTCAGTAAACTGAATTGGGATTCCAACTGAGTTAAATGATGACAAAATATTGCTGTGATCAGCGTCATTCCCTCCAACAATTAACATCTCTGTTTTATCTGTATTTAAAGACAAGTAGTTCTCATTCATCCACTCCTTTAATTCACTAACACAACTAATTAAAGACAACATCGGAGATACTTCATTTGATTTAAATGAAAGGTATAACTGGGTGTCATCTGCATACGAGTGAAAATTAACATTATGTTTCCTAATGAGAGATCCCAGTGGAAGCATGTAAAGTGAAAACAGTAAAGGTCCCAGTACTGAGCCCTGCGGGACACCATATTGAACTTCTGTGTATAATGATGGAGTACTATCAGCACATTTCTGTACGTATTGGAATCGATTTGATAAATAAGAACTAAACCAAGCGAGCATAGGGCCTGTAAGCCCAACATCGTTTTCTAGCCTGTGTAGTAAAATAGAATGGTCAATGGTGTCAAATGCTGCACTTAAATCTAACAACATAATTACAGTGGCGTTTCCTTCATCAGAGGATATCAGAATGTCATTTACAACCCGTGTTAGTGCAGTTTCTGTACTATGACCAGTGCGAAAACCAGACTGGAATTTCTCAAATAAATTGTAATGCGTATCTCACCGTCACTTGATTTTCTTTTTATTCAGTTTTATTGAGTGTTCCTACCAGTCCTACCAGCACTTCTTAGCATTGCACCATGCAAGCTGTCGTATCAATCGCCTACTGTAATTTGCTTTCTTTTTACTTCGGTTATACAGGTAGTCTTGAATAAAAGTGCACTTGTTTTGTTTGCGAAATGAAGTGTCTGCGTGCACTTTTCGTGGCATTACACTTGTATTTTTTGAGCATGCCCGTTTGAGCATGCTCAAACACAGGAACATATGTTGGTGTAAAAGTATAACAAAACAACGGGCAGATGGGGAGTGTCTGATTATTGCATATAGCGCCGAAGTTACTGCTCTTTACCATTCTCTCCTCTGCATGTCCTGGAGTACAAAAGAAACAGCATACAGCAACATGCGGGGACTGGTAGGAACACTCAATAAAACTGAATAAAAAGAAAATCAAGTGACGGTGAGATACGAAGATGGCAGCTTCGCCAGCGTTTGTGTGTCAGAACCCTTTTGGGGGGGGGAGAGTTAGTATGCATCGTGGTACACTGCAGAGCTATTGCGCGTCTTTATGTGAAAACAGCCGTGTCAGATGGGGTTGTATGGATTGATTCTGAACGCGACTGAGAGAATGAGAAGTGAATTAAAAAAAAAAAAAAAAAAAAAGGCTAA
>JANRMT010062822.1:23655628-23704595 GCA_026402145.1 Polypterus bichir lapradei | reverse complement strand
ACCCTCCCCTCGCTCTTACTTTTTTACCGTTCATCTAATGAATACACTGAGTATGGCTTTACCAAAACAATCATTGATTGCGAATAAAGTATTCATTATTCGAGTATGTAGATCGGGGTATATATATACATATATATATACCCGCGTATCGCAGCGGAGACGTAGTGTGTTAAAGAAGCTATGAAAAAGATTTGTTTCTTACTGCATCAATAAACAGCTCGTCTTCTTCTTTATCTGAGACCTGACACACTGCATGCACGGGTTTTTTTTTTTAACACTGTCTTCCTTTAGCGGGACATTCACTTTTTCCACCGTGTGCTTTGTTTCTGCAGTAGCTGCACTTATTACATACTTATCTTGTATGTATCAGACGCTTCATATTTTTTTGCTGCCTTTTCAATTGTGTAATTCGGTTTTTGTTCAGCGCTCTTTGGAACTGTTGCTTTTTGTCTGTGCACTGCGTCAGTTCACGTGAGCCGCTCGGTGTACATGCATCGAAGTTTCCCAGCTGTGCTGGTGCCATGTCGTGCTATGTCCATGGCTGTGTCTAATGTTACCTAAGTCCCGGCACTTAAAACTTTCTCTCACAGTTTCGCCGAGTTTGTGCCAAACACCACCCTGACCATCTCATCTTCCTCTGCATAAGCACAGTCCTTCACCCGTGAATATTTACCCGTGGCAGTGTTTCTATTGGATTGCCGCTGACGGACGGCCTTATATGGGCAGGCACTAAATTACAAACGCTAGCGGCAGCCTGTCTATGAACTTAATTTAAAGTTTAGGTTTACATCGTGCTTTGTTTCCGAAGTAGCAGAACTCATGAATATGGTTGTATATGTCACTCGCTCGCTTCTTATTGTTTCGCTGCCTTCTCAATTATATAATGCATGTTTTCTTCAGCGCTTTTTGGGCCTCTTCCTGGTTTTCTACCTACTGCGTGATTACGTGGGAGGCGTGATGATGTCACACGAAACTCCGCCCCCACGGGTTTCACGCTCATCTCCATTACAGTAAATGGAGAAAAACAGCTTCCAGTTATGACCATTACGCGTAGAATTTCGAAATGAAACCTGCCCAACTTTTGTAAGGAAGCTGTAAGGAATAAGCCTGCCAAATTTCAGCCTTCTACCTACACGGGAAGTTGGAGAATTAGTGATGAGTCAGTCAGTCAGTGAGTCAGTGAGTGAGTGAGGGCTTTGCCGTTTATTAGTATAGATTATACAGTACACACATACGCTTGGTTTGCGTCAGTAACACACGGTGTACATTTATAGGATTTGAAGGAGGGGGGGGTGACACTGACTCAGTTTACTTTCCTGGGGAAAGCATCTGTCTGGAACAGAAGCTTGTCGATGTTGAATCCTCCTTTTCTTTTTCCATCGCCTTTTCTAGTAAGATGCGACAACGAAGTTCCTCTCCAAGCTGAGCCATGAACACTCTTCTTTTCTCAGTGGCCCCCGTGTATGCCTTGCACAATACATGTGCGTTGATCACCGCCAGCATGTTGTAGCACACAGCAACTGGCCACCTGCATGTTCTTGCGCGCACTGAATAAGCTCCTGATCTGACTCTAAGTAACGGCGCCAGCATAAATTTACACCCAATCTGACACTCTTAGTTTTCAAATAATATTGCATTAGTGCAATGATGTTTTCACATATATTGTCTCTTTCTTTCAGGTGTGTAATAGAAACCACAGCATAGAGAGAAGTGTGTACATTGTAACAGGTACACATGTTATAAATGTAGGAAGGATGATCCTTGCGGGTGTGTGAACTGTTAACATTTGAATCTGAAGATTGCATATAGCGCTGAACTTACTGCTCTGTACTATTATTTCCTCTGCATGTCCTGATGTACAAAAGAAACAGCATACAGCAACATGTGGGGACTGGCAAGATCGGGGGAAAAAAAACACGCTGTCACTGATTACAAACCGCAAGATGTTACGTGAATGAATATGAATAATATGAATAATGTTTGCATCCATGCCACAAAGTTTTCCGAAATGTACTATACAGGTCATAAAAACGAATTATTCCAAATATCATATATACCTATGTCTGTTTTTTTTTTTTTGTTTTTTGTTTTTTTTTTTGACATCATAGGCCATAAGGTGCATACTAATTCAGCAGGAGCAGGAACACTCAATAAAACTGAATAAAAAAAATCAAGTGATGGTGTTGACTACGAAAAAGGAAGAATAGCCAGCGTTTGTGTGTCAGCTTTTATCCCTCCAGATGAGAGAATGTCCAGTTCCATTGTCTCAAAACACCACTCACATCTGCAGTTATTCCCAGTTTCAAATAAAAACTAACAGCGTTGGATCCCTGGGTGGGGGGGCAGTAGTAGGCAGATATAGGAGTCAGTTGGGATTGAACCGGGGACTCTTGACTACAAGTCAGGACAAAAGATGCTGGCTGAGAGGTGCGAACAGATTTAAGGTGGGCCGATCTACGAGTTTTTTCGTAGGCTCTGGTAGTTCTAGTGTTAAGCCATAATAGACTTTAGAAGTTTAGAAGTCTAGTTATCTTGCATAAATTGAAAATAAAACTATGAAATATATTAAACAAAAATACATTCTGCATCTAGAAAATGTTCTTTGAAAGTCTCATTCTTAAGTACACTTTTTGGAAATGTTACAGTAGCATGCTTATAAGCTTTTTTTTTTTTTTTTTTGCAAAGCCAAAGATTAGAGTAGCTGCAGGTGCTTTTACCTGGTAAATGCAGTTATTCACTAATGTAAAACTAATTACTAAAAACTAATACTAAAACTGATTTTTGTGTATGTGTGTTATTAACAAACTACTCGCCAACATTGCTTGTAGCAGTCTCACTTCTGTCTTGACAGACATACCTTAAAACTTTGTGTCTGAAGTCCTTCAGATTTGAGTATTTGTTTGGTTAATATCTGTTGGTAATGATTTAAAGTTTCAAATTTGCGGGTCAGTTCAAGATGCACTGTCGGAATTTATATAGTAACAAATATTTGTTAATTAAGAGATTTTAATATTATTAACATGCAGTATCTGAAAATGCAATGGAAGTTTGTCATGCTCGAAGAAACACTGCTACAAGTAATTAATGTGTTTTTTACTGTGTTAATGTGTTGAGTGTCTATTAATAGAGATGATTTTGAAAGGTGCCAGGGCTGAGTGATATGACAGTAGTGACATTAACTTGTTACATGGTGAATATGTAAACATTGCTGTGCATGCAGAAGCTTAATTATTTAGATGTTAAACTAGAAGTGCAAATGGAATGCATTAAAAGCACGTTTTGTAAGGCCATTTTCAATATACAGAACACCCCCAAAATTCATGGGGGTTACGTTCCTAGAGCACCCATGAATTGTGAAAAACCACAAATTTTGGATGTGGTTAAAAAAATTGCCTATTTTCATAGTTTAAATCCTAAATATGCTCCCAAAACACTTTCATTTAATTTCAAACTCAGCTTAAAACATTACCTAAAAATAAAGAATGTAAAGGTAAACCTGCACACTGTACTGCTGCGTCTCCCGCAGTGCTAGAATGTAAAATACAGATGTTACCGCTATATGTACTGCAATTCATGCAAGCGCGTTTTCATTGCCAGAAACCATAGACAGTGCAGCTCGTTTCAGCGGCATCTTGGGGCTTTAAGCCTTAAACTGCCACATACTTGGGGGTTAATACATCCCTGGACGCCAAATACTTTTTTGCTGCACTTTTTAAGTAAACGTCACAATTAACAAAGAAAAAGTGAAATTTTAATGGAACACTTTTTTTCATGCAAAAGAGCATCACAATTACTGCAACACTGATCATTTTACACACTTCTAATGAACTGTAAAAACTATTTAAAAAAAAAAAAAACTACTGGAACAATATGTACAAAATGCAACTGAAGCAATGGATGTAAATCACTTCGTCAACTGCGCTTGAACTGGCTGCACGCAAGCACACAGAGGTAAGCGCTGATGCTGGCAGGCTAGTCTTAGTGCGGCTGCAGTATTGGGTAACAGAAACACAGGAGATTGTAGAGACAGGAACTTTATTTAAACATTTCAAACAAACATGTCTCTTTCATAAGTAAAACGACCTCAGTATGCAGCTAGTTATTGATTAAACAACAGACAAACAGCATAAGGGAGCACAACCCCCAACAGGAGCAGAGAATGTCTGGGGGAAGAGAGAGAAACAAAGCAATCGGTCAAAAAGGACAGGTACTGTTAAGTTTTTAAGTAAACGAAAAACACAAGAACACTCAGCTGGAGATGTATCACAGTCAATCAGCAGCAAGGAGAAATGAATAACGCTGTAGCGGTCCGGTGCTGCTAAGGTTCAACTGTCGAAAAGACAGTGATTTATTTTTATGTTGGAGATTCCAGGGACGCACCCAGCCTTGACCCGACAGTGCGCACTCACAAACAGAGATGAAAACGAAGTAAACCGGTAATCAAACAGCAAATAAAGAATGTAATGAAAACAAATGAAATAAGAAAACAACCCCTGTTCCCCTTATGGTGGTTACACATTAAATACAACAAAGCACAAACAAAACGCACACAGTAAATAATGAAAAAGTTCATGAAAAAACGGCAACGGATGAAATGTAACGATGAAAATAGATAGTCCAGAGATCCGCACGTTGAATGGGAATGTAAGGATAGTCCTACCAGTAGTTTGTGAAATGGTGAAGACGGGTTCAGGAGTGCTCTTTTCTTTGCAGGATGGCCATGAATCCACTTATAGTCCTCATGCACACAGGCAGACAGCAGACAATCCAGACGCACGAAACGATCCAGGACAAAATGTATAAGTACAGGTAACCCAACAGGAGGCAGACAGACAGGAACTTGAAACACAAATTACAAAAACTTTTTTTTTTTTGCTTTTGGTCACCAGCCCCCTTTTTAAAAGCCGCGCTGACACCCTTTGACCTCAACAGCCCTAGCAACCTCAGCAGAAGACCAATCAGATTCACTGCAGGGACTACTGGGAGTTGCAGTTTCAAATTCTATTGGCTACTTTCACCATCCCAAGCCGCAGTTCTCTCTACAGTACAGTATTGCCACGAAAAACGCCATAAAAATTGCGGAAGATATTTACGGTTTCCGCTAACAATTATTAGTGAGGTTCTAAGGAAAAATCCACGAATGACTGAGGCGGCGAACTCTGAACCGCGACTTCGTGGGGGTCTACTGTATACTTGCATGTTCCATTGATATTTCTTTCAATTTGGTGTCCTCTGTGTTCCATCTTGGAGCAAAAGGCAAAAGCAAGGCAAGGACCAGGAAATGAAGCCCAGAAATCTTGGGATTTGCAGTGGTTAAAACCCAGAGATCACACTCTTTGTAGAACATTGCCTCAAGCTTATTATTAAAACAAATGATGTTCCATTTTTATAAAATTATTATACTTTATGCAATTTACATTGTTTAATTTTATGATACATCACTCAGTCTTAATGGGTACTATTTTAAATAAAATTGCTCATACTGTTTTTTGTGTTCATTGACTGAGTTCCACTTTTCCTATATAGTATAGTAACTTTAAAAAGTGTTTTCTACTTTTGATAAGTGTGGTTTTTGTTTTTACTTGTACTTTTGTATACTATGGCACATTTTTGCATTACTTATTGTAAATAGCTTTTTGTATAAAAAAATATTTCTCCCAGGCATTGGCTCTCACACACAAAATGAAAACTTCATTCTCTCCACCTCATCAAATAACATTCAATGGAGTAATTTGATTTTCAATGAATAGAAAGTGATTTTTTTAATGTTTTTTTTTATATAAATTGTAGATGAAAAAAAAACCTTTAAAGCACAACGAAGAACAGGATGAGGTTGATTTCAGTATTCCTGATTACAAAACTATCGTTACCATTTCTTCCAAAGATCAACTGAATATGACATTGTCAAACTGTGGACTGGTAATGCTTAGCAATCTTGGCAAGGTAAGAAAATTACCTTTTTTCCATGTTTGACAGTATTATGTGTTTCATAGTTCTATCGTGGATTATGACTGTTTTATGCATAAATATTTAGGATACAGAGGATCCATTTGAGATTACATGACTCTCTGTATGCATAGGACAAGTAGTATGGTTCTTTACCAATATTATTTTGTTTATTTTTTTGATATATTACCCACCAGAGAGTAGCTATTTCAGATTACATTTATGCAGACAAACAAAATGATTTATTTTTGGGACAAGCAAGACTGCTTTCAGATGTCTTTGGTACCATGGTGTTTTGTCATGTAGGGTGCTATGGAGACCCTATTTTATCCATTATATTCTTCATTGTGTAGACTTAACCAAAATACCTCAAATACCATACATATCCTTACCACTGTGGCCAGATTCAGTACTTCAGTTCAGCACTTCCTCATCCCTTCCCTTCTTTATCTATAACTTCAGCAGTTAGACAGAGTGGAAAAACAGGCAGGAGAAAGAGCAACACTTTTAACTATGTATTATAGGCAATAAAGTTTGTTATAACTGGTGGCATACAAATAAATAGAACAGTAGATGTGCAGTTTCAGGTGGTACAACAACTTACAATTGCATTTGATTATTCCTGGTCAGCTGATCATCTGCACTGGCCCAGGCAGCCTACTTTCTTGAGGTCACCATCTGATCTGCTTTCATTAAGATGTAACATGGCAGAGAGGGGGAGAGCGTGCCTTTGTAAGCCTTTCTTTTTATTGTCCCTGTATAGCTCCTGACAAACACACCTTCCTGGGCCAATAACCAGTGGACTAGCTCAGGCACAGCACCATTCCCCCAACCCATTTCCAAACCCAACTAAAGTAATGTTATTTGTCAGCACCCTTGAAACAACCAACCATGAAAGAAAATGAAAGTCATTAAGCAATTAAACTAGCTCTGACTGTCACAGGTGATCAACAATTCAGTCGTGAAAAGCAGCATTCCTAAAGTTTTAGCGGTAGACTAAAAAAACTGGCTTGTCTATTTTCCTTGCTCTTTAAACATCATATCAAGTTAAGTGCCTATTCTATAAATAAATACATACAATATTCAACTTATATGCAACATATTACCCCACCACACAAGGGATTTTCTCTACACAAGTAGCAAGTATTTACATAAATCAGAAAAATGTTGTTCCTGCTTTTGTGTATAGATATTGTAGGGATGGTTAGTACTTTATTTGTCCCAAGAGTGAAATTTAGCTTTTTACAGAAGCTTAAGAAATATAGCAAACAAATAAACAACAACCCTTCTCCATTATAAACATGAGGTGAAAAAGAAGAAAAATGTCTGACTTGTCTAAAGAGAAAAGAGCTGCTACAAGTGAGACATTATTAAAGTGTATTGCCATATGTATAAAGGAAACCCATTAAAATTTCTTGACGTGCTTCTGCTGAAAACGTTATTGTCTGAAAGTGCTCAGTGTTAGTGTATCAGAGGGAGGATGGGCAGAATTGTTCATAATGGATTTCAATTTTGTCTTCATCTTCTCCTTCACTACTACCTCCAGGAGGTCAAGAGTGTGTCTCATAACTAACCCTGCCTTTTTAATCTTGTTGATTTTGTGGAACTTCTTGAAATAATGTTCCTGGCCTAGACCATCAAAGCAATGAAAATTGCACAGTCTATCACTGAATATAGTAGAATATGTAAAGGATTTTGTGGTGTGGTGCTGCACAGGATGGTGAGAGCTGAGTAGACAGACCAGCTCATGTCACCAGGAAGCACTCTTGTTTGGCCCAGGCCAGATGTCTTTTATTAGCTCAGGCTGATAAGAGACTGTCTCCGAGTGCCATTGTAATTCACTCATCACAAGTTTGCAACCCTGCACATTGCAAATATGTGAATATGTTCATGATGTGACACCTGTATTGCTGTGGGTTGACATTAAAGTTACATTTTCCTGAGAAAAATGGTCTGCTATAACCTTTCTTATGTAATTCCTCTGTGTTACTAGACCAGTTTGGCCTGTGTAAGTCCATTGGTGTAATGTGTATGTATAGTATGTGTGGTGTTCTAATGAAGTTTTTTTTTTTCACCAATATGAAAAATCAGGCAGTTACCATCTCACAAATTAATTGAAATTATTCCTAAAAGAATAACTATTAGAATTTTTTTAATATTTTCACTACACAGTCTGGATTTTGATTCCTTCTAAATAAACATGTTTTTCTAAAATGGGAAAATTGTATTTATATCTTGTGTAATTTGATAAAAATTGGTCAGTTTGTCTTAGCCTTCTGACCAGCATACAGCTTGTTTACTAAGGCAAGGCAACCTGCCAATAATACAAAACAGTTTTAATGTTCATTTTTAAAAAGTCCTTAACTCAGTCCTTATGTCATGTTAAGATAAAGACCATACTTTGTCAGTTTTCTGTGCTTTCCATAATACCTCTAATTTTACTAGAAGCAAAACAGGAGGCCAAGGGCATGCTGGAGGCAGGCATGTCACATGTCAGTGTTGCCAGATAATATTGATTTAAAGTGCTCTGCTGTATCCAAACTGTTGGCAATTTTCTGCAGATCAGTAGGATGACAGATGATTGTCTAAGATATGGCTGCATTTGAGTGACCACACCGAAGCAGGACCAACACATCAGCATTGTCCTTTTAAGTGACCATTTCAGATCAGCCTTTTATAATGATGTAGAATGTTTTAACGGACACCATGCCTGGATCATTGATGAGGTAGTACGGGATCAGATCCATGTTGTTATCTTAGACTAGATATTGCACAAGAACCAATACTTCAGTACCATGTTGATACCAATTTCCTGAATTCATAATAATACTAGCTTTTTTACAGTATTGGTAATACTGAATGAAAGTTAATACTACACTGGTGAGTGACAGCAAGTAGATTTATTAATTTGGAGTATGAAAATGTGTCAATTGAAAATGGCTCACAGTGCTGTAACACCCATTAACAATTCTCAAAAACAATTTCCAAACAGAGTGGCTGTTTGACTTGTGTACATCAACACCACCTTAATGAAATAAGCTGCTGTTTTTGTAAAATAAATATGACTTATACAGCTTTAACAGAAGTGCATCACAGAGATGCATAGTTATAGACAATTTGGGAAAAACATTGTACCATCATGGTATTACCCTCGACTTACTCAGGTTGAGTATTTGATTGGTCTGCTCTCGCACTTTAAGATTAACATGCACATGCATAGATGTACACATACACACAAGAACCTAGCCACATAAGTGCTGTATGAATGACACATACACAGCCTGCTAATCCCCAGCACTTTAACTACATAAGTGCCGTATAAATAACATATACACATATTGTCATTCCTTAGCACTTCAGGACACTTGCTTATCATTAGTACAATCAATGTACGATGTCTTAGATATATCTTAGACTTAAATATTACATTGATCTCCAAGAATATATTTAAACATGCAAAGGCTCAACATCCTTGCCAATTATGACTTACTTTACTGTTCTTTTAATCAGATGGAGCTCCCCACCTCAGCTTGATAAACCTTCTAGATTGGCGTATATGGCAACTTCTCTCTGCTGTAGATGCCCATAATATTTACTTTATTATTTCAATCACTCTAGAAGACAAAGTATACAAATTTAAATACAATTAGGTATTTATTTTACCTCCTTAGTGTTGCATTTTATTACAAAAATAATGTAAAAAGTGTTGTGGTTTTTTTTTTGGAGTGAAAAATCACACTTTTATTAAATCTCAAAAGTATAATAGTGATACAAATAAAAATAGTAATGATGAATAAAAATAATATGAAATGAACAATAATAACAAAAATAATAACAGTAATTGTAATACTACTAATGATGCCAAAACAGTATATAACCTCTTTGTGTGGTAAATCTTAAAGCATAAAGCATGGTGAAAGACACAATCCAACGTCACAGTTGAGATAATAATAGCATGTTTCTTTTTGGATTTTCTTCCAAGATTTATCAGTTTTTGCACAGCACACTGCACAGCTATGAGTTGGATTCTGTTTTTTTCTGTTGGAGGTATACAATCAATAAAATGTCTACCAATAAGATGCTCTGGATTGATCCGCGATGCACTGAGTTGACTGCGTCTCTTTAGAAGTAGAGTGGGCAGTGCATGAGCAGCAATGATTTGTTCTGCAAGCTGGCATGTAAAGTTTGCATGACATTCACTTTCACCAGCTTCTTGTTTGTATAAGACAAATGCATTCCAAATGCACTGTTCCACTAGATAACAAAATATCTTTTTGTAATATTTCTTTTGTTATCTCCACATAATGGGATGGGAAGTAAATTCTTGTTCCTCGCGATCTATGCCGTCCATCATGCTATTGTATTTGACCACAGCACAAGGCTTCATAACCTGCTTGTTGACTTTTGACTCTACAGTTGACTGTAGCTGCATTATGTACAGTGCTAAGAAGAGATACCATTTCAGCGCAAGCACTATGTCCTTTTGTCAGGCTACTAGCACACCTCGCTGTAATATAGCTCTGCCAAAATCTTCAGGCATACTACGACAGTCAAGACGCACTATTCCATATGTGTCAGTCTTTCTTTGCAACGAGATGGCAAATAGCTCTGAAGAAGTATAAAAATTGTCCATGGTTACACAGTAACCTTAATCCAGTAATCTCAAAGTCAGCAGTGATGACGTTGCAGTGCTGTACTGATTGTATTTTGTATAAAACAAAACCGTCCCTTTCACTGTGTACAGAACCGAATTCCAAATATACTCCGTTTTATATTCATAAAGCTTTATGCCAAATCTTGCTGTTTTTGATGCGATGTTCTGTATCCATCACAGTCTTCCCTTATAAGCCATAAGACTTTTATCGATGCTGATATTGCGTTCCGGAATGTAAACACTCAAAAATTTTGCTACACTGGCCTGGTTTATCTCCCAAAATTTCTTGAGTTTGGGTGCTCTATAGGTATTGTCATCAAAGTCTTCATTGTTGGTAAAAGGCAGATATTTCATAGTTTGTGAAAACCTACACAAATAATTTCTCCAAAGAATGGCAACACTGACTGCACTTTTTCAGCCCGAGTGATTATCGGTTCTAATAATTACGCAAGACACATCTGTACAGTTGTTCAAATGACACTCAGAACCAACGCTTTTAGCATGGTTTTTGCAACCCGAGTAATGCTCGGGTCTAACGCTAAGGAGGTTACGAGAAATAATACCAGTAAAAGAAAATATACATAGCAAAGTCTGGTTATATGCTCATGAAAAGTGTTGAGGATTGGAATGTGTCCTGGAGCGTATTTTGACTTGGCAATCGATGTTTTTCATGAGATACTTACACTGATGATTAGTTGAAAATGGTCACATGTCTCTTGGTCTCCTTTCCTGACATCACTCGGATAAGCCATATTTATTTTGAAATTTTACGTGGGGTGTTTTGATTGGCTGGTTGGCAATATAATAGAATATTTCGCTCAAAGTTTTTGATCAGTGTATATCCATTTCCCAGCCCTTAAAATCTATACTAATAAAAGGCAAAACCCTGACTGACTGACTCACTCACTCACTCACTCACTCACTCACTCATCACTAATTCTCCAACTTCCTGTGTAGGTAGAATGCTGAAATTTGGCAGGCTCATTCCTTACAGCTTACTTACAACAGTTAAGCCGGTTTCATTTCGAAATTCTACACGTAACGGTCCTAACTGGAACCTGCTTACGTACATATATACGGCTCGGTCGGCGTGTGAGGTGGAGTTGCGTCCCGCATCATCACGCCTCCCACGTAATTGAGTGCCTGCCCATATAAGGCCGTCTATCAGCAGCAATCCAATAGACACGCTGCCGCTAAATATTCGCGGGTGAAGGACTGTGTTTATGCAAACGAAGATGAGATGGTCAGGGATAGACTAGTGTTTGGCACAAACTCAGCAAAAGTGCGAGAGAAACTTTTAAGTGCCGGGTCTTAGCTAACATTAAATAAAGCCGTGGACATCGCAAGATCGCACGAGATAGCACAAGCACAGCTGAGAACCTTCGATGCATATACTCCGAGCGGCTCACGTGAACTGACTGTGAACGCAATACGCAGAGAGCAAGCAAGAACTCCAAAGAGCGCTAAACAAAAAACGCATTACACAATTGAGAAGGCAGCAAAAGAATATGAAGCGAGTGACTCATACAACCATATTCATAAGTGCAGCTACTGCGGAAACAAAGCACACTGTGGAAAAAGTGAATGTCCAGCTAAAGGAAGACAGTGTAAAAAACGTGCTAAATTGAACCAATTTGGTATAGTTTGCAGGACTGGGAAAGGTAAACCCGTGCATGTAGTGTGTGATGTCTCCGATAAAGAGGAAGACAAGCTGTTTATCGATGCAGTAAGAGGAACAACCCTCTGAAGCTGAACAAGCTTTTGAGGACATATCAATAGAAAAGCATGGTGTAAAGCTTAAGTTTAAATTAAGTTCATAGACATGCTGCCGCTGGCGTTTGTCATGCCTACGACGAATACGATATTCGTGAGATATAAGTTTAGTGAGAAGACGCAGGGTATAAACGAGACTTTTGATCACTTTGTAGCAGAGTTAAAATTGCTTGTGAAGGACTGTGTTTATGCAAACGAAGATGAGATGGTCAGGGATAGAATAGTGTTTGGCACAAACTCAGAAAAAGTGCGAGAGAAACTTTTAAGTGCCGGGTCTGAGCTAACATTAAATAAAGCCGTGGACATCACAAGATCGCACAAAATAGCACAAGCAAAGCTGAGAACCTTCGATGCATGTACTCCGAGCGGCACACGTGAACTGACTGTGAACATAGTGCGCAGACAACAAGCAAGAGCTCCAAAGAGCGCTAAACAAAAAACGCATTACACAATTGAGATGGCAGCAATAGAATATGAAGCGACTGATGCATACACACATATTCATAAGCTCACCTACTGCGGAAACAAAGCACACGGTGGAAAAAGTCAATGTCCAGCTAAAGGAAGACAGTGTAAAAAATGTGGTAAACTTCGTTAAAGTTTAGAAAGGTAAACCCGTGCATGCAGTGTGTGATGTCTCAGATAAAGAGGAAGACGAGCTGTTTATTAATGCAGTAAGAAAGGAACAACCCTCTGAAGCTGAACAAGCCTTTGTAGACATATCAATAGGAAAGCAAGGTGTAAAGCTTAAGTTTAAATTACGTTCATAGACACTTCTAGGTAAACATATCGTTAAAACAGAAACGTTTTTCATGTTTTGGTAATAATTGACAAATTGTAGACATGAAGTGTATAATGTGTGAAGCCTGAATTCCAAATATCAAAGAAATACTTTCACAAAGGTACAAATATTACTCAGCAAAAAAAAGAAACGTCCCCTGACTTTCAACTGTTTTTACTTTCAGTAGACTTAATGTGTAAATATTTGTATGAACACCAAAAGAGTCAACACCATAAGACATAAACTAAAAATGTTTCACAATGTGTCCCTGAATGAAGGGAGGCTCAAAATCAAAAGTACCAGTCAGTATCTGGTGTGGCCACCAGCTGCTTGAAGTACTGCAGTGCATCTCCTCCTCATGGACTGGACCAGATTTGTCAGTTCTTGCTGTGAGATGTTACCCCACTCTTCCACCAAGGCACCTGCAAGTTCCTGGACATTTCTGGGGGGAATGGCCCTAGCCCTCACCCTGCGATCCAACAGGTCCCAGACGTGCTCAATGGGATTGAGATCTGGGCTCTTCGCTGGCCATGGCAGAACACTGATATTGCTGTCATGCAGAATCACTCACTTTTTGCCACTCCTGTCTGGTCCAGCAAAGGTGGGTTTGTGCCCATAGGCGGCGTTGTTGCTGGTGATGTCTGGTAAGGACCTGCCTTACAACAGGCCTGCAAGCCCTCAGTCCAGCCTCTCTCAGCCTATTGCGGACAGTCTGAGCACTAATGGAGGGATTGTGTGTTCCTGGTGTGACTCGGGCAGTTGTTGTGGCCATCCTGTACCTGTCACGCAGGTGTGATATTCGGATGTACCGATCCTGTGCAGGTGTTGTTAAACGTGGTCTTCCACTGCGAGGATGATCAGCTGTCCTTCCTGTCTCCCTCTAGCGCTGTCTTAGGTGTCTCACAGTGTGGACATGGCAATTTATTGCCCTAGCCACATCAGCAGTCCTCATGCCTCCCTGCAGCATGCCTAATGCACGTTCACGCAGATGAGCAGGGACCCTGGGCATCTTTCTTTGAGTGTTTTTCACAGTCGGTAGACAAGTCTCTTTAGTGTCCTGCGTTTTTAGAACTGTGACCTTAAATGCCTACTTTCTGTAAGCTGTTAAGGTCTTAACGACCATTCCACAGGTGCATGTTAATTAATTGATTATGGTTAATTGAACATGCATGGAAAACATTGTTTAAACAATTTACAATGAAGATCTGTAAAGTTATTTGGATTTTTAAAACATTATTGTTGAAATACACAGTCCTGAAAAAGGGACGTTTCTTTTTTTGCTGAGTATATAACAGAACAAATGCGCTTTTATTCAAAAATATAACTGCAGAAAAACAACCTACGTTAGGGTGCGACATTGACACGCATTTAGTACGTGCACTTCGGTGTGATTATGTTTTGTGATGGTCTTTACATAAGAAGCATCTATATGTTACTTATTTAAAAGCCAGATCGAATGTTACTTATCTACAGCGTAAAGTCACAAGTAGACTGCAGAGCTTCCTCTGTTTGATAGACAAGGGCACGCTCACAAATTACATGTGTAATGCCACGAAAAATACCTGCTGACACTTTAGTACGCAAGCAATGGTATGAGAATGCCGTTAGACTTTTTTTTGGGCATATACACCACACTAGTGTTTAGATCTGGACGGTGTAGCGTTGGCGAGCTCTGTAAGCCATGCTGTTTCTTTGAAGGACAGGTGATTGGCAGGATGACACCGGACTTCATCCTGTATCCAAATGGTGCCATTTTTTGCCTTTACGCCTGGTGCAGCTGCATTGTTCTTATATGTGAGTGGACGTTTTTTTTCGGGGGGGCTTCAGTTCTCTTTCTCCGATCTGAGTTCACCTCTGTTATAGCTCGTCTTTATTTGAAGACAGCAGTGTCAGATCAGGGCGAGCATGAACGCGACTGTGAGAGTAAAACTGAATAAAAAATGCTAACCTTTACAAGTACCATACATTTATACCTTCTTTTACAGACTCAAATCAAATGTATGCTTTTATTGTATAATAGTAACAATAAGAACAGCTCACTACTCAATGTTTATTATGGGACACGTTAAGACTCGAACCTAGGACCTTCTGAATAGGAGTCAGCAGCTCTAACCGCTGTACTAGCCAAGATGTCGGGATAACCAGCAACACTAACCTGATTTCTTTTTCTTCTGTTATAGTCTTGGAAAAAAGCACATTTGTTCTGTTATACTTGTATCTTTTGAAAGTGCTTATTTGATATTTGGACTTCAGTCATACATTATACACCAGTCACACATTATACACTTCATGTCTACATTTTTTCATTAGTACTAAAACATGGAAAAAGTTTGTCTTTGAGGTACTGTATGTGAAAAATGCATGTGTTCCGAATAGAAATATATTTTTTTAGCCTAAGTACCCGACTTACTGATAAACAAGGCTTCAGTTGGGAGAGGTTTTTGCAGTTTCTCTGGCAGGGGTGGGAATGGTATAACAGGCTGCTTGCTGCTTGGGATTATCAACACATTTACAAGACAAAAGACGCTGAATGGAGATGTGCGAGTGGATTTAACGTGGCCCAGATTTACGAGTTTTCTCGTAAGCTTTGGTAATATTAGTGTTAATCCGAAGTCCGGCCTCACCAAGTGTCTTCAGTACCTGTTTTACCTGCTGTAGGTGTTCCGTCCATGTGCTGGAATAGATGACCATGTCATCCAGGTAGGCAGCACTATATCAGTTATGAGGCCTGAGCTCTTTGTCCACCAGACTCTGGAAGGTTGCCGGAGCCCGTGTAACCCAAATGGAAGGACACGATACTGTGCCAGTGTCCGCTAGGGGTGCTGAACGCGGTCTTAACCTTCGCGGAGTCCATTAAAGGTACCTGCCAGTTCCCCTTTGTCATGTCCAGTGTGGTCAAATACTGAGCTTGTCCAAGCCTCTCTAGGAGGTTGTCCACTCGTGGCATTGGATAAGCATCAAATTGGGAGACTTGATTAAGTTGACAGAAGTCGTTGCAAAACCCCCAACTCCCGTCAGGCTTAGCAACCAAGACAATGGGACTGTGACTTTCCTCGATTACTCCTAGTTCCAGCAAGTGTTTGATCTCAATCTCCACTTCAGCTCTTTTGGCCTCGGGAAGACGATGCGGACGTTCTCGGACTATAACCCCGGGCCCTGTCACAATGTTGTGCTTAATCAGAGAGGTCCTTCCGGGGTTTTCACTCACTACCACAGGGATAGACAGGATAACTGTTTCCAGCTCCCATCGCTGTTTGGGACTTAAATCCACACAGAAGTTAAGGCTAGCCATGTGAGCAAAGAATGAGCGGGGCTGACTGGAGGAGAGATCGGGATCCCTGTCCTTCCACGGTTTCAGCAGATTTACATGATAAACCCGCTCCTTCAGCTGACGATTGGGTTGACTCACCAAATAGTTGATGAGTTCTTTCCTCTCCTTAACTTCGTGTGGACCTTATCAATGGGCAAGTAACTTAGAGTAGGAGGTAGGTACTAGGATTATGAGTTGATCCCCCAGGCATATCTCCCGGAGAGCCGTGCCACGGTTGTAATATCGGACCTGTACTGTACTACTTGTGCCTCTTCCATGTGACTTTTAAGGAGGGGCCGAATTTTACCAAATCTATCGCGTAATTGTGCGATATGTTCCAATATATATGCAGAGAAAAGAGCCTCCTCTTCCCATTGTTCTTTTAAAATATCTAATATGCCCCGGGGTTGTCGCCCATACAATTCAAAAGGGGAGAACACTGTGGAGGCTTGTGGGACTTCCCGATAAGCAAAAAGGACGAGGGGGAGGAGCTGATCCCAATTACGTCCATCCCCGTTGACCACCTTGCGAAGCATTTGTTTGAGAGTCTGATTAAATCTCTCTACCAGACTGTCGGTTTGAGGATGATACACCACAGTCTTTAGATGCTATATGCAAAGTAACTTGGCAGTCTCCTTGAACGTCTCAGAGGTAAAAGGTATCCCTTGGTCCATCATGACTTTCTTAGGGATGCCCATCTCGCAAAGACCCCTACCAATTCCCGTGCAATGGCTTTAAAAGTAGCTGAGCGCAACGGAACAGCTTCAGGGTATTTGGTAGCATAATCCACAAGGACTAAAATTATATTTGTGTCCTTGGGCTGAGGGTTCTTGGGGTCCGACTAAATCGACCCCAATTTTGTGAAATGGGACATCAGTTAGGGAGATAGGAACGAGAGGAGCATGGTCCTTTTTAGGAATTTGTTGCAATTGACACTCCGGACAGGAAGTGGAAAAGCGACGAACCTCCTCATTGATTCCCTGCCAATAAAAGCGAAGCTTAATCCGTTCCAGGGTTTTCTCAGTGTCCAAATGGCCACCTAGGAGGTGGGCGTGTGCTAAGTCACAGATCTGCCGTCGGAAGGTCCGCGGGATTAGCGCTTGCGCTCTTGTCCCTAAAGCTGTGCTACGCTATATAGAAGGTCATTCTTCAAAACAAAGTGAGGACCCTGTGACATCGACTGATGAGTGCGCTGGCCATTGACCAGGACCACTGCAGTTTTTGCAAACTTAAGGGAATCGTCATTCCATTGCTCCCTTTTAAAAGAAGCCGGAGTCTCTCTAAATTGAAACTGTAAAAGGGAGAGAGGGTCCGGGCCAACCTCAAAGGGCGTGGCTTCCTCCCATTCCGTCTTGGCACTGGAGGATGACGTATCGGCTCGCAATGGTCTGGGCATTGCCATGTCACTCAGGGAGGCCACTTCATCTCTCTCCACCAGCTGGTTACATGCCGTGGAGGCTGCTTAAGGCGGCTCATCCCCATCTACAATTAGCCTAAGTTATAACTAATAGTGGTATGTGTCTCACCACTTTTAATTTTAGACCAGTCCCGCCCCAGTATCACCGGATGTGGTGGATTTGGGAGGACTGCCACGGTCAATTTCTGTACTGATCCTCTGCAACTGATGACACAGATGATGGACCTGCACCAGCGAATTTATCCGTGGACATAGGATATACTGGTCTTAGTTTTTAACCACTATCGCGGTAGCACAAACCGGTGGGCAACAATGGTAATGTTGCTGCCGGAATCAAATAAGGCTCTGGTCTTGTACCCGTTTACAATCGCCACGCCTGTGTGTGGGACCGCCAAGGGGTTAGTCAGAGTACACCAACCCCTCCACTCCCTCCACCTGCATTCCTCCTCGTTCCCAAGCAGTCTGCGCGCCCACAACTCGGGACGTCGGCACAAGCTCCGGGTTGTAGGGGGGGTCTAGGTTTTGGGACATACTTCGGCTGAGCTTGACTTGCATTTTTGTGTTTTTTGCTTGCCTATATTTTAATATCTAACTCACTATCAACAGGTGACATAATTCACCCTGCTTATGTGGATCTTTGGTTTCTTTTTGCATTAACATTTTGGTAGTTTAAATGAAATAATTTTTCATGACTTTGTTATGCATAGTGGTGAGCGAGCCCTGCAGAGTTCACTTCGCTGTGAGTTTGGTGAAATCATGGAAGTGTTCAGGAACTTCGACAAACACTTCAAAATTAATTGAAGTCATTAGGGAAGGGGGAACCAAACTGATTTTCATTGGCTGATAATGGTGCAGTGGCATTTTAATTGTCCCTGAGGGCTAGCTAAGCATCTGCCAACTATGTTGGAGTGATTATTGTTGCTAGAAAATGTGATCTGAGCTGTGAGACAGCAGCGCTAATCACTGTACCACCATGCCACACTACAAAACACACAAATGGAATGATAACCACAAGCATACAATACAATAGATATTATGCTTACAGAGTTTCAGTTCTGGTGGCATGGATTAGCTGTGCAAATTGTGGCATGAGACTGATTTGTTTCATTTAAAGTTTTTGTATCGGTGCAGCTAGAATGTCTTTTTTGTTTCCGATCTCTGTGTAGATGCTTTGCACTTTTTTCTTCCATAATGAAGATAGATACACCTTGTTAACAGTAATACATCTTTCATTATTGTTATTAATTCCATGGGTCGCATGTGTTTTGTTTCTTTCTGGTGGAGGTTCCTTTAACACTAGAATCCCTGACGCCTACGAAAAAACTCATAATCCTGGACCCCTTAAATTCCTTCGCACCTTTCCATTAGCGTGTTTTGTTTTGCAAATGTGTAATCAGCACAAGCAGCCTGCTATCCCATCCCCCCACCACCGTTGCTCAAATCAGTCAAAAAGTTCTCCCAGCTCAAGTCTGTTTATCTGGGTGTGAGGTGCCTGGAACACATGCATTTCATGTGTTTTCCGTGTCTACAACAATCTGTGTAAATGTAGGATGATAGGAAATGCAAGAAATGTTGAACACATACCTTAAACAGAAACTTTTTTCATGTTATAGTACTAATGACAAAATTTTCACATGAAGTGTATAATGTGTGAAGACTGAAGTCCAAATATCAAATAAACACTTTCACAAAAGGTACAAATATTACAAAACAAGTGTGCTTTTATTCAAGAATATAACCGAAGAAAAAAGAAATCAGGTTAGGGTACAATGCTGACACGACCGCTTGGGTGGTGCAGCGATAAAAACTGCTGACTCATAATCAAGAGGTTGCTGGTTCAAGTTCGGGTGGTTCCTAGATTTAATATTTTGAGTAGTGAGCTGCTCTTATTGTTACTGTTATAGAATAAAAACATACATTTGATTTCAGTCTGTAACAGCCGGTGTAATTTTATGGTACTTTACGGTCATGCTCTGCTTGATCTGATACTTCTGTTTTCAAATAAAGTTGTTTTTGTAGGCTTCAGGGATTCTAGTGTTAATGGATTGGTAAAACAAGCAACTAAAAATCTGTAGGAATGTTATGTTTGACTACCAACATTGTGTGTTCAGAGCAGGAACACTACAATAAATGCCAGTTCTTCACAGGTCACACTCACTTTTACCCCATTCTGAACTAATTCACTATCACTAACACATGTTGAAAAGCATCTTTTTCAAGCAGTTTGAAGCACTCTCCTGTAGTCAGAGTCCTCCACTCTATGACTCTCTTTACAAATAGCATATTGTAACTACAGAGTATTGTAAAAATTACAGTCCAAACATCCTGTCACAGTTTACTATTCATTGCCAATGGGTAATTTGTATCTACTTCATGTAAGGTGAATATAAAAGAATTCTATAGAAGAAATCCTTGAAAATGTTAAATAAGTGTTTAAACTTCTTTATGTTGAATATTAAAGTACAAATTGGTTGGCACTGATGTTTGTCCCAAGTAATACTTTAAATAATGTCACTGTACATCATGAAACTGTTCTTTAAGCAGTGTCTATCCTTTGTTGTGTAAATTACCGGTTTGGCAGAACACCACACTGTCATCTTTTCATCCCCTTCATTGAGCTTTATATGGCTTATATTCATTGACATTTAAATATGTTTTGTATTAACAAGTGCTAGAATTACAAAAAAAATGACAGTGAGCAAGAACATTGATTAATTTTCATATTTCTAATAACTTCATGCTCATTTTTGTTCACTATAGGCATTTGCTGATGCAGCTAGCCAGACCGCAGAAAATTTCCAGAAAGATCAAGCACCTTTTGTTGTGAAAAATTGCCTGGGGACATGTGTTTCCATATCACATAGCAACACATTCAGTGTGATTGGTGTTGAATCCAGGAAGAAGGTGTATGAATTGCAAGATGGAGGAACTCTGAACATGGATTACCTGAGAACCATGACAGAGACTGAGCAGTTCACTGCCATGACATGCATGAGCAGCAAGACACATTATATTCAGCTTAGTAAGAATTTATTTCTAATTTATTTAGATAATGAAACATTTTGCAGAATATTTACTTTTAGTATAATCTATAATTGAATAATTGATACACTGTAAACAGCAGCTGATTTGAAGTTCAAACTTGAATATTGTTTAAGCCTTTTTACTTTTTAATAGCCACTACATATTGTATGTTAACAGTCTTAAAGAAATTGTTTCAACTGGTGTATAGCAGGAGATTATTTTATTATTCCAGTAATTGTTATTTAAGTCATTTCTGTTGCACCTGCAAACTATTTTTTAATTTTGTAGCAACTGCCATTAATTGCCAAGCCCAAAGACAAATAAAACCAAATTGCATTAAGGCAGAGTTGTGGCTCTGTGAATATGGCTCTGTGCTGGCATCTGGAAAGTTGCTAGTTAAAATCCTGTTACTACCAATGGGGATCCTACTCTGTTGGGCCCTTGAGCAAGGCCTTTAACCTGAAAAGTGTTCCACGGTTATTGTACAATGGCTGACCCTGTACTCTAACCTCCAAAGATCAAGCAAAAAAAGCAATTTCCCCTTTGGGATTAATAAAGTATATCAAGATCGAATCAAATAAACTAGAATTGAACAGTTAGGAAATCCCACATTCCTTCTTTACATTCATTCACTCAATTAATTCAAACTCTAAGATGTGCGCATTAGCAAGACATAGTCAGATAACTGTGAAAGGTATATCATATCTGGAATGATTTGACCATATACTATTATTAGTGTTGCCAGTTAGTCTTATCATACAAGAAAGAGTCTTTCTTTCTACAAAAAGTGGCTTTATTATTACCTACTTGTTCTAGTCCTTTGCCATTATCTGTTTGTTCTTATTATCGTGTCATAAAAGATGAATACTCCTCTTAATCATGCACAAATAAAGATTGAGAACTTCGAATGTTTATGGACTCAAAAATCATACTGCTTTATGAAACCTTTAAGGGTACTAGTATTTACTCTGTCATTTTGCAAGATCATATGGAAGGATTTGGCAGCCAGTAGTTCTGGGTTAGCCAGGTTTTGATTTTGGTTTTTCCAAAGGAATATGCATTTCAGACATTTATTTCCTATATAAACATTATTAACTGGGGTTTCTGCTTTTCTTTGGTGGTGTGCAGCTACATCTTCTGTTAGGCATGTCTTCTGTGAATTTAATAATTCTTTTATATCTCTGCATTTTGATTAATTAAGTATTCCTAATTTCCTCATTTGACATCAGTCAAGACAATGTTTGTAGGTGTTTGTAATACTCTTGTAATTTATCACTTAATTAGGGATATGTACTTGTGCAAGCATATACATTAATTTATACCTTTCAATTATTATTTGTTGTAAATCTGCAGAAACATTCAATCTGTCTTTGTAAATACAAACGCACTTAATTGAACTAAAAGAGTCTTTAGAATTTTGTTGGAAAGCTCTTAAAGTAGAAATTGTAAAGCTTTGACTAGTCTGTAAGGTATATAAAATGTATATACTTGTTGATATTTTAAGACAAATATTTGTCAAGACATACAGTAACAATTTTAAGTCTTTATTGGAAATATTTGTCTTTTATTTGCAGCTCCAAATGATCACTCTTCTGCAGAAAGAATTTCTTTGGAAAAAGTGGGACGTGGCATGTATAGTGTACTTCATCAGGCCTCGGGAGTCTTACGATATATTGTTTGTCATATTTACACCTTGGAAGGTAGCAAGGTGGTAACAATACACTCTCCATTTCAGGTATAGATACTTGTTCATAAAATATTGCATTATTGAATAGTAAATGGTGAAGAGAAAAAGGTAACGCAGTTGTAGTATTTGAATACTTATCAAAACAATATATACTACAGATTCTCTGAGGAGAAGTATCACAGGTTTTTCTTTTTATCAGTTCTAATAATTGTATAACAGAATTATTTACTTACAAAATCTCTCAGTTGACATGCTGAACTTCTGTATTGAAAGTACAAATATCTTATGAAAGAAGGATGATGTCAACCGCTAATGTTCTCGAGGATGGGAGATTCAAATGCAAAGTGCTCTGTCAATCTTTGTATAGAGATTTAGATTTACAGTGGTGTGAAAAACTATTTGCCCCCTTCCTGATTTCTGATTCTTTTGCATGTTTGTCACACAAAATGTTTCTGATCATCAAACACATGTAACCATTAGTCAAATATAACACAAGTAAACACAAAATGCAGTTTTTAAATGATGGTTTTTATTATTTAGGGAGAAAAAAAAATCCAAACCTACATGGCCCTGTGTGAAAAAGTAATTGCCCCCTGAACCTAATAACTGGTTGGGCCACCCTTAGCAGCAATAACTGCAATCAAGCGTTTGCGATAACTTGCAATGAGTCTTTTACAGCGCTCTGGAGGAATTTTGGCCCACTCATCTTTGCAGAATTGTTGTAATTCAGCTTTATTTGAGGGTTTTCTAGCATGAACCGCCTTTTTAAGGTCATGCCATAGCATTTCAATTGGACTCAGGTCAGGACTTTGACTAGGCCACTCCAAAGTCTTCATTTTGTTTTTCTTCAGCCATTCAGAGGTGGATTTGCTGGTGTGTTTTGGGTCATTGTCCTGTTGCAGCACCCAAGATCGCTTCAGCTTGAGTTGACGAACAGATGGCCGGACATTCTCCTTCAGGATTTTTTGGTAGACAGTAGAATTCATGGTTCCATTTATCACAGCAAGCCTTCCAGGTCCTGAAGCAGCAAAACAACCCCAGACCATCGCACTACCACCACCATATTTTACTGTTGGTATGATGTTCTTTTTCTGAAATGCTGTGTTCCTTTTACGCCAGATGTAACGGGATATTTGCCTTCCAAAAAGTTCAACTTTTGTCTTATCAGTCCACAAGGTATTTTCCCAAAAGTCTTGGCAATCATTGAGATGTTTCTTAGCAAAATTGAGACGAGCCCTAATGTTCTTTTTGCTTAACAGTGGTTTGCGTCTTGGAAATCTGCCATGCAGGCCGTCTTTGCCCAGTCTCTTTCTTATGGTGGAGTCGTGAACACTGACCTTAATTGAGGCAAGTGAGGCCTGCAGTTCTTTAGACGTTGTCCTGGGGTCTTTTGTGACCTCTCGGATGAGTCGTCTCTGCGCTCTTGGGGTAATTTTGGTCGGCCGGCCACTCCTGGGAATGTTCACCACTGTTCCATGTTTTTGCCATTTGTGGATAATGGCTCTCACTGTGGTTCGCTGGAGTCCCAAAGCTTTAGAAATGGCTTTATAACCTTTACCAGACTGATAGATCTCAATTACTTCTGTTCTCATTTGTTCCTGAATTTCTTTGGATCTTGGCGTGATGTCTAGCTTTTGAGGTGCTTTTGGTCTACTTCTCTGTGTCAGGCAACTCCTATTTAAGTGATTTCTTGATTGAAACAGGTGTGGCAGTAATCAGGCCTGGGGGTGGCTACGGAAATTGAACTCAGGTGTGATACACCACAGTTAGGTTATTTTTTAACAAGGGGGCAATTACTTTTTCACACAGGGCCATGTAGGTTTGGATTTTTTTTCTCCCTAAATAATAAAAACCATCATTTAAAAACTGCATTTTGTGTTTACTTGTGTTATATTTGACTAATGGTTACATGTGTTTGATGATCAGAAACATTTTGTGTAACAAACATGCAAAAGAATCAGAAATCAGGAAGGGGGCAAATAGTTTTTCACACCACTGTATTTTGGTTTCACAGTGTTAGAGGGGGAAAAATACAGTGCTTTGAAACATGCAGTTTTCAAGCACTTTCTTGTAAATATTGGGTACCATGCAGACTACAAACTATAGATATCACATTCATATTTATACTTTATATGATATGTATATTCAATTACAGTATGTGCTACAGTTGGAATATTCAAATGTATAGGGTAATTTTAAAATGCCTTTTTTTTGGTGTTCTTCTCACACATAAATATCCTTACTCACTCATTCTGGCACAATTTACAACTTCAAGTCAACACGATTTCCCATTTTTTGGCTCTCAAAGAAATTATAAAGAATCATATTCTTTTTATTTTTAGGAATGTTCAGTTGAAAAAAATTACAGAAATACAGCTACAGCTTGCCTTACTTTACTGTGAGTGTCTTTTGAGAGATGATCAGTTATGGCACTTTGTTGATCTTATACAAATGCAATTCACAGAAAGTAGGCAAAGTTTGTGGCATGTATGCAACTCAGTGTCCTCAGATATGCTGCCTTAAGACTGAAACCAGGAAGCACTTCTTTACACAAAGCGTTGTGGAAATCTGGAATTTACTTCCAAGCCATGTAGTCATGGCAGGAACTTTGACAACCTTTTAAGAATTTTCTGGTTGAAGTATTGGGGCATCTTAAATATTAGCTAAACGAGCAAACTTAATGGACTGAACAGTCTCCTCTTGTTTGTCAAATTTTGTATTTTCTTGCATTGGGTATAATTTATCTTATACTACACAGTCTTTGTAAAAATTTCAAAAACACTTAAATGTCACTAAAAATCCACTGTTTTTTGGTTGTTGAAAATGGTGTTGATTTTTTAGGTCACTGGTTTTTTGATCTCTTTAAAAACATTAAATCATTTATTCCTTTAACCTCTTTCCACGTGACGGCAGTCACCATTTCAAATATCACATTTCTAGTATAAAAGATTACACAGAGCTTGTTAACTTGGCACAAATTTAGAGATTATTTACAGACAAACAGATGATCACTAAGTTATTAGAAGACACTTGAACAACTTCCAGTAAGTAGAATCTTTGTGTGATTTTTGATAATGTGCAGTGATCACTTGTTTATTTAATACGGTGGTGCATCTTCATGCTCAGTAGCTCTTATCACTAAACACCTGCCAGCCTGCTTAGTAAGTTATTTTTAAACCTGGTAAGTGCTGGTGGACCAATACATAATTGAACTGTTCAGTCAGTTACTGCAAGACAGGCGAATACAGGATCAGCTTGAAATACAAGTAAATCACAACATTCTGTTTAATTCTATTTAGCTCTTTGTTGTAATAATTAGGTTGTAGCCCAAATAATTTAAAATGATGTCAGAAAATGTAGGTTTTCATTCATCTAGTTTACTAAAATAAAAATGTAATTTTAAGAATGTTTGCTATAAAAAATGAAAGAGTAAACAATTTTTGTATGAAACGCTAAAAGGTAATAAAGAAACAAAACTCACTTACATTGACATAAACATTGACTGATGACAATGTTTATACTATATATAATCCATTAAGAGTTTGTTCATAGGTCCATGACACCTACCTACATTGTTCAGCTTGATGGCAATGAATGTCGCAGCATGGCGATAGTGTAGCAGAATACACTAGGAACAACCTTGCCATTTAAACAGTGATACTTTGCAGCACTGATAAGAATACTTAAAATGAGAAATAGAACAAGAAGACTATGTGTGACACTGAAATTCAGAATAATTTGATCCCACATTTCGAGCATATAAAATCACTTAGCATACCATTCATATTCATATTTCTCATATGTCAAATTACCCCGGGGGTGGGGGTAGGATGATATAGAAGGTATCGGTTACATTTCTAGCAACAGTAAATTTGAACTGTTTTTTTCTTATGTCATCAGCATACTTTTTTATTTGTAAAGGTTTATATAAAATAGTGTGGCCTCTAAGTGGTGCTTGGACCACTGGGAGAAGATTTCAGGACATAGCGATTCCAAGTTACATTCTCCTCCACAAGTCAGTATGCTGTTGATCTACTACTGCCTTTCAACAACATTTTTATTACAAAAATGCTCAATTTCCAGATGACTAAAGTTCTACTTTGCAGTGTCTACAGTAGGTGGCTAAACAGTTTTTTTCAAATATTTTTCAATGGCATAAAGGCTGTAAGATTTTTGCCAAAAATGTTGGTAGCTGAAAGAAAAAAATGCGAATGTAAAGTACAACATCATTTCAATTTAAAAAAAAAAAAAAAGTCTGTTCTATTCTCGAGAGATAAAAATACGGCTGACATTTATATAAATAAGGTAGATTCTAAACGTCATGTCCAGCATCACAAGTTAGTTGATTCTTTAGTTATTAATTAATCATTGAGCTAATTACAAAAAAATGTTTAAGAACAATTGAATATTTACTTACATTTGATTAAACATGTGTCCTTTAACTCTATAAGCTTTTCTATCTTCTATCACTACTGTCCCTCTACTATTTAATACATTGGTCATTATTTTTGCAGATTAGGAATCATTTTTCCATACCATTCAAGGTTTTTGATGATTCAAAGCTTCTTGGAGTAGTTTTACCTCAGGAAGACTTTTGTATTCCACTGAACTCATACAGGTATACTATATGGAATTCTGTATTGTTAAATGAAAGTATTTCTACTTGTTTACTATAGAGTGTTATTAATGAAATTATTTGGTTTTTGTAGATCTGCCCTTAGCTTGCAGCCAGAAGATAACACTGACGGAAGTTACGAAAAATGTGAAGAATTTACTTATGACATAGTTGTGAAACAACTGGAATCCAGCATGCAAAGGAAATGTCATCATTCTGGGTCTAATGTCCAGTCATTTATTATAAATTTAGTTACAATGGAAGATTCTGTAACTGTGGGCGCAAAAGAGGATAAATTAGACAAACCTTATACTGTTCACCTTTGGCCAACAGTTCTTTTGAGAAATTTATTGCCTTACTCTATTACATACTCTTTAGAGGTATTTTTAAGTTCTTCTTCTTTTTTGTTTGTTTGTTTTGTTATTATGAACATTAATCAATGTTCAAACAGTTTTCATATATAAAAAAAAAAAACAACTTCCAAGAGTCTGTACCTTTTTCAAGTTTTACTTTTGCCAGTAATGTTTCCTGGTGAAAATTGTGCTTTTCTCTCATCTTGCCTTACTTACAGGAGAGGCATTTGATAGGCCTGAGTAAATTTGCAAAAAAACTAACTTTCCTATTGTATCTTTTTTGTTTTGACATAAAATGCATTGCTTTTAACATTAAACTTTTTTATTTTTATTAGTGCCTTTGCAATGTATTGAGTAACACTTCAAGCAAACAACTTACAGTATAATTTTTACCTTTTTTTAGGAAAATGATAATCACACTGTGACCATGAAAGAAGGCCGTTCATCTCAAATTCATACTGCAGTTATAGACCACACTAAATTAAAATTATGTTTATTGAACTACCTCAATCAGGATTGGACAGGAGAATATAATATTAAAAGCAACCACCCAGAAATTGATTTCATTCAGTTCAGTGCTCTCACTGATGATGACAAAACAGAACTAGACATTGCTATCCATATAACATATAATGTTGGTCAAATGGTTATTGCTCTTCATAGTCCTTATTGGATGGTAAACAAAACTGGACGGTTACTGCAGTACAAAGCCGATGATGTTCACCGAAAGCACCCACTAGAATATGAATCACCTCTTCTTTTTTCATTTAAGCCAAAGAATTTTTTTCAAAACAATAAGGTGAGCTTTATTATTTTATGGATTAATTATGCATACATTGTTATTTTTTTCCTCTTGAAGTGACTTGCAATTATTATTTTTTTTTTTAGGTTCAGCTTATGATATCTGATAGCGAGCTATCTGATGGTTTTTCTCTTGATACTGTTGGCAGCTATGGTGATGTCAAGTGTAAAGGCCGTCAAAAGGATTTTATGGTGAATCAGGATCTTTATTTTGGCTTACATTATTCTAATTTTCCATTGTAGTTCTATAAAAAGTGTCAAATGTTGTTTTGTAAAAATGACCCAGGCTGGATGGAGCAGAGGGGGCCGTTTCACTGCCCGCCCACCATACACGGCTGCCCCGTTCATTGTCGGTGGGCGATTGGTGATGCTCCAAGCGGTGACCTGGTTGTGGCTGAACAGAGGCCATCGAGGGTGAACTGGGGGTTTAGCATTGTAGTGTGCCTCGGGTGGCTGCCTGTTGAATGGGGGCGGTGGTGGGCGATTCACTACCCGCCTTTGGCCGCACCGTGTTCATTCTCGGTGGGTGGACGCTGCAGGCAGCATACTGTAGTGGAAGTGACTGTGTGGTGGGCAGGTGGTTAACTGACCCTAGCCCCCCCCCATTCATTCTAAAATAGCAAGCCTGCTTGTTCTGTTACGCACATAGCAGGAAGTTGTCTCTTGTCAGTACATCAGATGTGTTGACGACGGATGCCTTCCTGCTGTGATAGCATGTACAGTGCTGTGCAGAAAAGCTCATCTTAATCGTTTGTCTTCACCCTTCAAGAATGTCTCTGAAACACAAATCTGATGCAAGTGCTGGTGATACAGTAAAGAAGAGAAAAACCATCACCATTAAAAATAAAGTAGAAATATAAAAAGGTCAGAGAGAGGTGAAACGCCATCATTCATTGGCAGAGCACATGGTTACAGTCGGTCAACAATAGCATTTATTAAAATAATGTACCTGTTCCGACTTACATACAAATTCAACTTAAGTACAAACCTACAGTCCCTATCTCGTACGTAACCCGGGGACTGCCTGTACCCCAAAATTAATTGCATATCATTTACAAATTTAAGGCACTTGATTGTAATCATTCTATAACATATAATGGTGCACGGAATGCCCAAACTATTCCAAATGCCATATCTGCTTTAGCATTATTAATCTTGGTACACCACTGAGAGTAATTTAACCCATTGTATCTGTGTGTGTATGGAAAGCTGTACAGCAGGCTGTATCAAGAGCACAGAGAATTATCAGGATACAGTTTCTAGCCATGGAGGACATTTGTAGCACACAATACATCAAGGAAAGCCGCCAACAACTGCTTGGATTCCACTCACCCATGCCACAGTCTATTTGAACATCTATCCAACAAACACTTCTGAGCCTTTCCTGCATGGACCTTGAGTCTCAGAAACAGCTTCATCCCAATAGCTATAAACGCACTCAAGCAGTCTATCAAGTGCTCCTGGTAGAACTGCTTGTACTTATAATTACAATTACCTCATTGTAAACTTGCACTACAACTGTTGCACATCCTGAGCCACTTTATGAACCATTTGCACCATCTGCACTATTTTTACATGTACTTCATATTGTATATTTTTCATTGTCTTTTTAATTGTATTATTATTGACCAGTAATGGCGTACTGCACGATAATGTGCAGTGAATACACTTGACTTGAGCATTCCTAGTTTTCATTCTCTTTCTTTGTCTCTGTTTAGCATTTGTTTGCTCAGAGGTTGATGCACTTGCTGCTTCCTGAGTAGCTCTTCTTTTCTCCACCTTAGTGGCCTGCTGCTTCTCTTCTTTGGTTGGCATCTTTTCACGTTAAAACTGATTAAGTTAGTTTTTGTGTTGCAATTACTTAGTACGTTTTCTTTAATTTTTCACTTAAGCTGGCACTTAAGTCTTCAATCTGCCTCAAGAATGATTAGCGAAGGTGGTAGGGAATGAGAATGGCACCCATACGCATGCTCCGCACGTCCGCCCTGCTGCGAGCTGCCGAGAGTTGATTCTACAATAAAATAAAAATAAAAAGAGTAATAATAATCGTTACCCTGAAAGTGGATAGTAGACGTCACGTAGTGTATGTGTACCAAATTTCAAGTCAATAGGTGAAACGGTTTGCGAGCTACAGGTGATTTAATATACTGGACAGACAAACGAACAGCCACGGTAGCATATTGTATAAGAAGATTATTTTATCATTTGATAGGAAAATAAGTCTATGGAGGAGTTGCATATTGAATCTCCTTGTACCATACAATGACAATAAAGGAATACAATTCAATTCAATAGAAAAGAGCACGTATTTACAAATGATTATGACTAGCTTCTAAATCAATTTAGATTTCCAAGAGTTATCCTCTTGGAGCTGTGTGCTGTTAGAATACTAGGATGTATACTTGATATCATTTTGGTGATGAAATGCATTAAAGTATGTATATTTTACAGGTAAATTGTTAACTTCATTTCAATAATATACGAGGTGTGGCAGAAAAGTAATGAGACTGGCAACACTGCAAGCAATCTGGCAACGCTGCGCTGTTGTCCTTGATAGAGCACGTGTATCAGTACCTTCCCATAGCTCAGTGCGAGTTTCAACTCCTTCCGTTAACTACGTGATTTTTGTGACTGCTATTAGCGAAGTTGTGTTTTTGGTTGTGCGTCACGCAAAATGGAACAGCGGAATTTAGAGCAACGTTGTGCCATTAAATTTTGTGTTAAGCTTGGAGAATCGGCAAGTGTGACGTTTGAAAAGTTAAAACAGGCCTATGGGGAACATTCTTTATCCCGAGCTCAAGTTTTTCAGGGAGGCCTTCAACTTCGAAAACCAATGAAAACATCGAATGTGTGAACACTCTTGTGAGATCAGACCTTCGTTTAACATTAAGAATGTTGAGTGAACAATTAAATTTGAACAGATTTACCGTTCATCAAATTTTGACTGAACATTTGCACATGCGAAAGGTCTGTGCCAAAATGGTGCCGAAAAACCTCACAATTGAGCAGAAGGACAATCGAAAAAACGCATTCCTGTGGTTCCCCAGCCCCCTTATTCACCTGACCTCAGTCTGTGTGACTTTTTCCTTTTTCCTAAACTGAAAAATGTCCTCAAAGGACGTCATTTCGGGACTTTAGAAAACATCCAAAAGAGTGTAACGGACATGCTGAAGACCATACCGGTTGAAGACTTCCAGCGCTGCTACCAACAGTGGGAACAATGTCTCCATCGGTGTGTAGCTGCCCAAGGGAACTACTTTGAAGGGGATAACATTGATGTTTGAAAACAATAAAAACTTTGGTAAATAAAAAATCAGTCTCATTACTTTTCTACCACACCTCGTATGCTGTTAATAATGAACCATATGTGGATGCTGAGGCGCAGCAGTAGCGATGAGCTGGCGCCTCGTCCAGGGATTGTTCCTGCCTCACGCTGTATGCTTGCTTGGAATGGCGTGACCCTGGATGGATGGATGGACTGAATAATTAAACATCTGTAACAAAGATTTTTCAATCTTCTGTTTGAATAATCACTGTTCTAAACTTACAGTTGGTTTTACATTAATTACAGGCTCTTATTATGTGACCGTTGGTTAGTTGGAGAAAGAAAACAGAAGGACAGGAATTGGGGTTTGGTATGTTTAACAGAGACAGTATTGCTGCAATATTTTATTCCATTCAGGGTTGTGTCTGTCCCACCAAGCATCCTGCTCGAGGCAGGAAAATTCCCTGAACGGGGCGCCAGCTCATTGCTACATTGATCTTTTTCTTATTTACTCCAAGTACACCCCACTGAGGCCTGTGTAACAGAATGTGGCAGGATGTTTAAGGTGGTGTAAGATTTTTGTGACACACAATCACATTTTCACTTATTCTTACAGCTTTTGTAGTGTTCGGAAACTGTCCTCATGGCAGCCCACCAAACTGGGTCCACAGGCAGCAGCAGGGTGCACTTGTGTGTTCAAGTGCTATGATTTTACTCCACATGTCAGGTGTGGTACTCACGTCTTCTCACATTATTCTAAGCATTACAGACCCAAAAAAAGATAAAAAGTTTATAAAGAGCCAAAGAAGAAGAACAGACCATTCCCCCTATTGTGAAAATTGAAGTGTTAAGATGCAGATAAACAGCCTTATTAAGAAGTATTTAATCAAGGACAATGTCTTAGAGTTTTGTTTTGATGATTAATGCTATTTTTAAACTAATTCTGTCAGTAGTCTTGCATTTCAGTGTTAATTGAACAAAATTGTGGGTTGTTTGTGGGTCCAGGAAAGACTTCAAATATTTTCCATTTAAATTAATAGTAATTAAGTGTGTCTGCTTCACAGAATAGCTTGTTATTTAAAGGAATGTTAATATAACTTTATGAATATTCATGTAAATAGTTGCAAGAAAGCTGAAACAGAATTACAGGAAGTGTGTAGTTAGACAGCAAGCTCCACGAAAAGGCAGTGTTTGTTAGTCCCATCGAAGCAAAGCCTGTAAGTATTATTTTAACTTACTTGGATAAATATTTAGCAAAGTTAAATTGTTTGTTTTAAATCAGTTATTATTTGTAATCTTTTTCAGTTTCACTCTAACTTCATAAAATTGGAGCAAGGTGCTATCTTCTGAAACAATGAAGTTTTTTTTTTTTTTAGTAGTTTGGCTACTGTTTAGTTTCTGGTTCAAACAACGAGAACAGTATAACATGTTAATGTTGCAAAACCTCACCTTGTTAAAGGGATTTTCACAAACAGATTAGCTTTGTAAATTCAGGGAAGTCTGTAGTTGAAACCAAGCAAACACCATCCCATCTGTGGACCACATACCTTAGTGTTTGTCACACGAAAATTAAACTAACTTGTAATAACTGTGTATAGACCCAGCTGTCTAAAACAGAAAATACTGCTAGACAACAATTTACAGTCGGGTGACGTGGACATAAGTTGTTATAATTTTAAACCTGCTATATCTTGATATGTTCTTAGAACACCGTAAAGAATATAGATCAGCACTACAGTGATCCCTCACTATATCGCGCTTCGACTTTCGCGGCTTCACTCCATTGCAGATTTTAAATGTAAGCATAGCTAAATATATATCACAGATTTTTCGCTGGTTCGCGGATTTCTGCGGACAATGGGTCTTTTAATTTATGGTACATGCTTCCTCAGTTGGTTTGCCCAGTTGATTTCGTACAAGGGACGCTATTGGCGGATGGCTGAGAAGCTACCCAATCAGAGCACGTATTATGTATTAAATAAAACTCCTCAATGATATACGATATGCTTCCCGCGCGGAGCTTTGCATACTTGAAAGCCCGAACAGCATGTATTGATTTTTGATTGCTTGCTTTTCTCTGTCTCTCTCACTCTCTCTGACATTGTCTGCTCCTGACGGAGGGGGTGTGAGCAGAGGGGCTGTTCAGACACTGGCCTAGAGGATATGGATGCTCCTCTAAAAAATGCTGAAAGACTACCTTCACATTGCTCCCTTTCTTGCAGCTGCTTTGTCCGGCGGTGCTTCGCATACTTAAAAGCCCGAACAGCCCTATTGATTTTTGATTGTTTGTTTTTCTGTCTCTCTCTGACATTCTCTGCTCCTGACGCACACACCTTTGAAGAGGAAGATATGTTTGCATTCTTTTAATTGTGAGACGGAACTGTCATCTCTGTCCTGTCATGGAGCACAGTTTAAACTTTTGACTGAAGGGTGTTATTTCATGTCTAGAGGGCTCTAATAATGTTAAAAAAACATATTTAGAAGGTCGTAAACAGGTTTTCTATGCTCTAACTGCGAAAATATTAAATTTATAAATAAAGAATCCTACTTCACGGAAATTCATTTATCGCGGTAGAGTCTGGAACAGATTAAGCGTGATAAACGAGGGTTTACTGTATATAAACAAGTACATACATGTTTTCCATACAGAATTCAAAACCTGGTATATTTTCTTATAGTAATGATAATGAAATATTAAAGACGGGAACATGTTTTTTTTTTTTTTTTTATAATTTAATAATTTTGTGAATAGCTGTATCTCAAAGATAGTCAGTTCAAAAAACATGTTTTCCAAATGTTCTTGTTTTATATTTCCTCTATTTAATTTCAAGTTTCCATTATATGTATTCAACAACTTAACCTGCTTCGCCGACATCAGGGTTTGCCAGTCTCTATCATCTTAGTAAATATTGCTCTCTTTCCCTGACTTTTATAAAAGAGGAAAGACATAACTCTTGGTTCATTACCATGATAATCACAGATCATAATACATGTACACATGTATATTTTACATATGCTTCTCTCTCTCTCTCTCTCCAGGAGAGGTTGAGAATGTTTTACATAGTTGGATAGAAACTGAGCCATTGCAACTATACAGCATATTTTTACTTTAATTCTAATAAACATTAAAGGTTCTTATAACTACATTATTATCTGGCAGTATGAAATTACAAAAATTTGTATTTCATTAATTGATTTTCATTATCCTATTACCTCTGCTCAAAAAGTAATATGGTTGTATATTTGACTTCCTACCACTTACAATAATCTTAATAGATTCAAAGATCTCTCTGATAATGTATTTATAAAATAGTAATGAAAAATCAACCTGTTATTCCACAACTTTTTTTTTTGATATAAAATACCAACTTTAAACAAAAATAAAATGGTCAATACTGAAGTTTACCTAATAACTAATACGCGAATGCTATGTAAGTCACATAAAAGAAAACTACAAATGCTGCTGCTTTTATTCATGTTTCAGTGCAGAGCACAAACCATGTATAAATGAAAGATGAGTGCTTAGGTCGCACAAATGTGTTTTTGTCTGACCAGTGACAAAATGAGTATTTTTATTGTAAATGTTGTATAGATTAGTGCTGTACAATACAGCAAGTCACTGCAGCTTTTATTTTTTTCCACCTGCTTAATTTCCGCTCATAAGCTACAGTATGTGTGGAACAGTGAACATTTCATGGAAGTTTTTTTTAGCAGGGACCCTTTTAACTGATGAGGTGGGATGATATGTTACAGGTGCCACACTTGCCTAGGTGCCCTCTTTATATGTAGTATCATGTTTTATGTTTAGGTGTTGTACTATTTGCATTGTCATCCAGGGTAAAACCAAACCATTTCAAAACAGCAAAGTTAACATTACCTGTTCTAAACTCCTCCTCCTCTGATCCACATTGTATTATTTTTTTTACACTTCTCACTAGTCACATGGTGGACCCAGCACAGTCATGCTAGAGATTTTACATCTTGATGTCTTACTTGAGGTTCAGAAAATGTTGTGGAAAATTAAATCAAATACTGAACATTGCAATACTAGTTTTTGCATATTGATTTTCTTAAATATTTAATCAAATTGAAAATTCAATTCATTGCCCAGCCCTATTGTAAATGCCAATTTATATAGCTCAAGTCATGGTTCTTTAATATGCAACTTTTTTAAGAAAAGAGCAAACAATTTTGTTTTTAGAACATATTGTTTATCTTAATTTTCAAAAAAATTGGGTAAACTTTTTCAAATATGGTTGAGGTCACCGGTATAGCCTTGTGTTTAGTGTTCTTTATTGTTTATATAAAATAATTTGTATAAATATGTAACAAACACCTTAGTTAAGTTTGAAGATGACACAAAGATGTATTACTAAATAACCTACAGTTGTTAAAATTCTGCAGATGTACCCATACAAAATTGTTGTACTAGTATAGTCCACTGGTAGGCGGAGGAGGAGGAGAATTAACAGTAGTAGTAGTATTGTCATGTTTTCAGAGTACAGTAATATTCTTACTTGCATGAGTATAGAAGGATGTTAAAATAGTGGTGTATATGGTATGCTTTTTGGAGTACAAGTGAAAAAAGGTTATGCGTAATTACTGAACAATAAGTGTCTCCTTGATCTTATTTGTTATTTTTTTTAATTAAGCAGTAGGCAACAAATTCATGGAAACTTTTATATACTTTACATTTAATACAATATTTTTATGTTATTTTTCAAAGGTGGGCGTAAAAATAGATGCCAGCAGCTTTAGCTTGACTAGAATTGTAACCTTCATACCATTTTATATGCTGGTTAACAGAACACAATTGCAAATTGAAGTCTCAGAAGAAGGGAAAGAAAATTGGACATCAGTTACATCAAGTAATGTAAGTATATCTAAAGTATTACCACTTTTTATGTGTTTTGTTTTTCATAATCTTTTTTAACTGTGATTATCTGAATCTAGTTACAGTGTGATAGAATACTAATGAAGTACATGATTCTCAATTGACAATTTATTTGAAATACCATTTTGTAAATATAATAAATATGTATAAAGCTGTCAGTACATAATGTAATATTGTTACAAGATGTAAAAGTATACCATAAATTAATCTTAAACTAGCTTTATAATATAATTATTATAAGTGTGCTTATAAATAATGCAGCTATGTTTGTTACACTTATGTCCATATACTGTAGCTGCTTTTTCAGTTCAGGGTGATGATGATGGGCCAGTGAGAAGAACATAAGTACTTGTCACAAATCACAGTCAGTCACATGGCAAATACATAAACAGCCAAGTGCACTCTCAAACGAGACCAGTCTCTTCCAGAATACGCATAATAATAAATAAATTAATAAAGTATTTTTAATGTTTTTTTTTCCCTTATAATTTTAGTCTGTACCCTTTTGGCCTGAGAAAGATTCAAAGAAACTTATGATAAAAATTTTGGGATGTGAGATGCCATCTCAAATGATAGACTTTTGTAAACAAGAAAATGGTCATTTGCTGCATTTGGACAACAAGGTATGTAATAATGTATAGTAAATGAAACATAATGAAGCACAGGAGTAAGTTAAGGAGGATACTTGGTAATGAAAACACCCACAATTAAAGTAAAAGCCAATGTTTAATCCAAGAAATGAGCTGTTGTGTCAAGCGAAGCAATGATTTATAAATTACTTTCAAGGTCAATCTGTACACTTTTTAGGTTTCTAAAAACTATAGTTTGTTGATTAAATATGCTCTACAACAAACCCTTCTTGTGTGCAATCCACTTAATGCACTAGCGGCAGAATCACAGACCTCTTTAACTTCTCAATCCTTGTGACTATTCCCACTTAAAAATATGATAATGTCTGTGGAGACAAAGTACTTATACAAGGTGGAAAATAGCAGGTTGGTTCTCTGTTCTAATTCATATTTATGGAGAGATCCAAGATCACAGAACTTTCAAAAATCTCTGAGACACAAATCTTTTGATCACACCCCTCATACAAATGATAGCAATAGCTAGGCTTATCTAATGGACAAGTTCCTAATAAATCAAAAATATGGCAGGAAAAAGTTATGTCAAGTTACATAGAAAACAGATACCCCATGTCTCCCAAACATTTCTTTTCTAAACCTTGCATGATTATGAAAGTACACTAAGAATTACACCAAGAGTTCTATTTCTACTATTACTGTCTATATTCTAAAAATATCCTGTTGGTAAATGCACATATCATCTTAACACTAATTACTATGAAATCACATTAAGACACTTTCTCTTCTAGCAATCTGTTTTCATTTAGCTCCTTTATTAAACTTAGAAGATTTCACATTCCTTTTCTGAAAAACATCTCAAAGAGTCTTCAAAGGTCTTATTCAAAACAGTTACTCTACATCTCTATGGCATTTTGCAGCCATGTACATGTTTAACACTAGAATTACCAGAGCCTACGAGAAAACTTGTAAATCCGGCCCAACTTGTACCGGTTGTGTAACAGAAACCACAGCATAGAGAAAAGTGTGCGCATTGCAACAGGTACACATGTTGTAAATGTAGGAAAGATGGTTCTTGCAGCACAGAAAAAAAGAAAGAGACAAATATATGGGACATTGGGTATAAATTTATGGTACTTGTAAAAGTTATCTTTTTCAGTTTTATTCTCTCAATGACGATCATGCTCTAATACCCCCTCCCCCCACCTCTCCTGATCTGATTCTAAGTAACAGTGCCAGCGTAAATTCACACCCGATCTAACGCTGTTCGTTTTCAAATAATATTGCATTAGTGCGATGATGTTTTCCGATTGGTACTATTCATGTCATAAAATGATTTCTTCAAAATATCGTATATACCCACGACTGTGGTTTTTTTTTTTTTTTGACATCATACACCATAAGGTGCATACTAATTCTGCATGAGCAGGAACACTCAATAAAACTGAATTAAAAGAAATAAATAAATAAAGTGACGGTGAGATACAAAGAAGGCAGATTCACCAGCGGTTGTATGTCAGCTTTTTCCCTCCAGATCAGAGACTCTCCAGTTCCATTGCCTCAAAACACTACTCTCATCTACAGTTATTCCCAGTTTCAAATAAAAACTAACAGCGTCAGATCCCTAGGGTGGTAGTATGTATCGTAATCATGAGTGAGAGAATAAAAATGAAAAAAAGGTAACTTTTACAAGTACAGTACTATAAATGTACACGGTCTGTTACAGACGCAAACCAAATTTATGTGTGTACTGTATAATATTAACAATAAGAGCAGCTCACTACTGAAAACAGTAAATATTGGGGGCAGTGGGGATCAAACCGGTGGCCTCTTGATTACAAGTCAGCAAATCTTACCGCTACTCCACGGGAGCTGTTGTATCGTCCTTGAACCTTTTGTGAAAGTGTTTCCTTGATCTTTGGACTTCAGGTTTCACACATTCTATAGTATATGCCTACATTTTGTAACATTTATTACTAAGATATGAAAAGGTTTCTGTTTTAACAATGTGTTTATACAGATTACTGTAGAAACGGAACACACATGAAATACATATGTTCCAAATAACAATCTATTATTTCCACTCTAAAACTCCACTTCACTCCCAGATAATCAATCAAGGCATGAGCTGGGAAAAGTTTGTGCACGTTCTAAGTCGGGGTTGGGGGGGATGGAATAGCAGGCTGCTTGTCTTAATCGGCACATTTACAGAACAAAAGACGCTGACGGAGAGGTGCGAACAGATTTAAGGTAGGCCGGGTTTACGAGTTTTCTCGTAGGCTCTGGTAATTCTAGTGTTAATTCCATCAGCACAGAATTTTGCACATGAGCATCATCCATTAGTTAATTAGTTATTAGATAAGTTTTTTAAATGTGTGGAAAATTTGTGAATACTTTGATTTAAGGGACTTAACAATATGAAAAAAAATAGCAGAATGCTACAGTTAACGTCAAATGGATTCATATAGCTTGATAAAACATAAGTAGTTTATTTTAAATGTAATTCTACTCACAATATTGTTACAACATTTAGAAAAATATATATACGTATTTATGATATTCTGTGAACCTATTACTAATATTTAAACTTTACATTATTCCCCTCAATCAGTATTTTCAAGAATAAGCGGTTTGTGTTCACCAATTTTTTATTGTTTCAAGTAATCTTGCATATGTTGTAATAAAAATTGAAAACATTAATTAGATCACTTTCAAAAGTTGCCTTGCAGTTTGGAGACCTTGGTTTGCTTCCCAGGTCCTCCTGCATGGAGTTTGCATGTTCTCCCCGTGTCTGCGTGGGTTTCCTCCGGGTACTCTGGTTTCCTCCCACAGTCCAAAGACATGCAGGTTAGGTGCATTGGTGATTCTAAATTGTCCCTAGTGTGTGTGTGTGTCTGTGTGTGTGCACCCTGCGGTGGGCTGGCGCCCTGCTCGGTTGTTTGTTTCCTGCCTTGCACCCTGTGTTGGCTGGGATTAGCTCCAGCAGACCCCCGTGACCCTGTAGTTAGGATATAGCGGGTTGGATAATGGATGGATAGATGGACTTTCAAAAGTAAATGAAACTAAAACTGAAATTAAGTAACCAGTCTTAACATCCTTTAATAGCCAGTATATGGCCACATTAAAATGTTTCCAGTCCATACTACTATCTGCCTTTAGGAATTTTTTTCTAGTTTTTAAGCTTCTATACTTGTTTAACACTAGAATTACCAGAGCCTACCAAAAAACTCGTAGATCCGGCCCACCTTAAATCTGTTCATATCTCTCCGCCAGCGTCTTTTGTCCTCTAAATGTGCCGATAAAGACAAGCTGCAAGCAGCTGGCTATTCCATCCCCCCACCGAAAGTAAACACTTTCACAAAAGGTTCAAGGAAAAGACAACAGCTTCCATGGCGTTAGCGGTAATATTGGCTGACTTGTAATCAAGAGTCCCCGGTTTGATCCCCATTACCTCCTATATTTGCTGTTTTCAGTAGTGAGCTGCTCTTATTGTTAATATTATACAGTACACACATACACTTGGTTTGCGTCTGTAACACACAATGTACATTTTAGGGCTTGTAAAAGTAAATTTTTTTTTCCCCACTTTAACTTCAACTTATGGTCTATGATGTCAAATGTCTTATGATGCGTGTGTTCCAAATAACGATCTATTATTTCCACTCTAAAACTCCACTTCACTCCCAGATAATCAATCAAAGCATGAGCTGGGAAAAATTCGTGCACGTTCTAAGTCGGTAGGGGGAAGGAATAGCCGGCTGCTTGCATCTTGTCTTTATTGGCACATTTAGAGGACGAAAGATGCTGGCGGAGAGGTGCGAACAGATTTAAGGTGGGCCGGATCTACGAGTTTTTTCATAGAATCTGATAATTCTAGTGTTAAACTAGCTTGTCACCTATAATACCAGGAGTAAGATGCATTCCTCAAAAATGTCTTTTTAAGATATTGTTAGAAAATGTTTCAAGATTTAAATAATCAAAAGGGTTTCTGTCAATAGACTTTGCCTTGTAAGAGAATAGCAATTACGACCACTTTACAGAAGCATGTGGGTGCTGGATGTGAAACATGAGAGATGGGTCTAACCCAGACTTTACATGTAAGATTTTGCTGTTTAATCACTGCCAAGACTAAATTGAATTGTTATCCCTTTTCCCTTACCCCACTATACTGTGTCGCTGTATACCAAAAATGTGCTATGTGAAAGAGAAGACCTTAATCAGCAGTCATCTTCAGTTTTATCAACTGCAGTGTGTTGCAAGTCAAAAAAGGAAAAGATAAGTTGAAAATGTAACACTAATCCTAATGCTTACATTTTCTTTAAAATTTGGATAGGTCTAGAGTTTTCTGTTTATCTATAAATTTAACTCAGAATCATTTGTTATGGCTGTAATATGGACTGAAAAATTAGTGATTTGTTTAAATATACCCATGAAGTTTGCATAATTTTAATGTTTAAATACACCCATAAAGTTTGCATACTTTTAATGAGAAAAAAATATTTATGACTTATTCTGTGCAGTTTGGAGGTGTCATTGTGGATGTCAATGTGAATGAGCATTCTTCAGTTATCAGATTCAGTGATTACCATGATGGTGCTGCTCCTTTTCTAATTATTAATCAAACAAAATCAGAAATCATTGAATATTATCAGAGGTAAGGAGTAATTTATTTTAAAATTTTAGTGTATGTAATGTGTTATATTTAATTTATTTTCAAACCACATTCTAATTGACATTGCAACTGTGTTTGGAAATTCTTTGCATAAGACCATTTTTTCTTTAGTGATTGAGGAAAAGGTTTATTTTTTTCTTTTTCTTATAATACTTAATGTATTTGCATAGGAAATTACATCAATCAATCAATCAAAGTTTAAATGATTGATTGATTGATGGAATATAAATAAAGAGTAGTAATATGCAAATAAAATAACTTTGCGTTAAATGCTTACCTGAGCTTATTCTTATTAACCTGAACAGATACACCCCCCTTTGTGAAGGAAGAAATAATATGCTCAGAGAAGAAAAAATGTCACAGTAAACATGTAATGAAAAAGTGAAAGATTATTATTGTATTACGGCTTACTATGCTTATCCAGGGCTACTTTTTAACACCATTCTCTAGGTTTACTATCTCAAGATTGTTGAAGATTATATTATATATATATATATAATATATATATAGACTGTGTTGTCAATAGATATCTCAATTTTAATCCTCATACGTCGCTGCTGGGATGCTTGTTTTGGACGTGCTCTGTCTATAGGTATGTCAGAGGGCTGGGACTTTGTGAAGTGTGGTCCAGCCTCACATGGGGAGGCAAAATGGGGGGCGGGGGGACTAAGGGGGGAGAGAGCAAGCTATCTTTAATCTATCATTTTAATCCTTATAATTATAAGGCTATAACAATAGGCTTCATGGCAATAACTCCTGGGAAAAGTGGAAATTAAGGTCAAAGCTGTCTTATTTTCAGTTAAGACTACAAAATGACAACAAAAGTTCACAAACAATGTCTCTATGACCAGTTAACTTTGTGAGCTGGAATGTTAAAGGTCTGAATTGCCAATTAAAGAGAAAGAAAGTATTCTCTCACCTAACAGGTCTAAATGCTAAAATAGTCTTTTTACAGGAGACCCACTTATTAACACTAGAATTACCAGAGCCTACGAGAAAGCTTGTAAATCCAGCCCACCTTAAATCCATTCTCACCTCTCCATCAGTGTCTTTTGTCCTGTAAATGTGTCGATAAGCAGCAAGCAGGCTGGTATCCCATCCCCCCACCCACCGCTGCAGTTTATTTTGCAAAGAAGTTTATCTTCGAGTGAAGTGACGGAGCTTTATAGGGTAAAATATTACATCATCATTTGGAATACATACATTTCATGTGTGTTCCGTGTCAACAATCTATGTAAAACGTTGTTAACACAGAAACGTTTTTCATGTTTTAGTAATAATTGAAAAAATGTAGACATGAAATGTATGAGGTGTGAAGCCTGAAATACAAATATGAAATAAACACTTTCACAAAAGGTACAAGTATAACAAAACAAGTGCACTTTTATTCAAGAATATAACTGAAGAAAAAAGACGGTTGATACGACAGCTTGCGTGGTGCAATGCTAAGAACTGCTGCCTTCCAATCAAGAGGTTGTGGTTTCGATACCAGCTGTTTCCCAAATTTACCATTTTCAGTAGTGAGCTGCTCTTATTGTTAATATCATGCAGTAAAAGCATACATTTGATTTGCGTCTGTGAATTTATAGTTAAAGTTAGCGTTTTTTTTTTTCCAGTTTTATTCTCTCACTCACGTTCAAGCTCCCACACACCCCCCGGATCTGACGCTGTTTTCAGATAAAGACGTGGTATAACAAACAAACTTGTTTTGTTACACCCCCTCTTTATTTGAAAACTGTGTCAGATCTTGTGCACGAACGAGACTGGGAAAACTGTGAACGTGGATGTGAGTGGTGTGCGTGACTGAGAATGACTGTGGATGTGATTTTTTTTTTATTCAGTTTTACTCATGCTGAATTAGTATGCACCTTCTGATCCATGATGTCAAAGCCACACTGACAAAAAAGAGAGACTTAGGTATATATGACATTTGGAATAATTCATTTTATGACCTGTATTGTACATTTCAGAAAACGTTGTTGCACTAATGCAACATTATATTCATTTGCATACCTTCATGTGGTTTCTAGTTAGTGACCATGTTTGGTTTTTTGTTCTGATCTTGTTGCTGCATGTTAGTATTTCTTTTGAACTCCAGGAGATGCAGAGGACAGCATAGTACAGAGAGTTCAGTTCCGTGCTATATTCAATCATCAGATTCAATTGTTAACAGTTCCCACACACACTCAAGGACCGTCTTTACGACATGCGTATAAGGTGTGAAGCCTGAAGTCCAAATATCAAATAAACACTTTCACCAAGTTAACACTTTCACCAAGAAAACAGGTTACGGTAGGCGGTTGATGCGATAGCTTGCATATTGCAATGCTAAGAATTGCTGACTCCCCAATCAAGAGGTTCTGGGTTCGATGCTGGCAGCTACTCAAGTTTACCGTTTTGAGTAGAGAGCTGCTATTATTGTTAATATTATACAATAAAAACATACATTAGATTTGCGTCTGTAACAGCCGCTTTAAATTTATAGTGCTTGTCAAAGTTAGCATTTTTTTATTCAGTTTTATTTTTTCAGTTGTGTTCACGCTCTCTCTGATCTGACACTGCTGTTTTCAAATAAAGACGCGCTATAACAGAGATGAACTCAGATCGGAGAAAGAGAACAGAAGCCCTCCCCGCAAGAAACGTCCCCTCACATATAAGAACAACGCAGCTGCACCAGGCGTAAAGGTGAAAGATGGCACCGTTTGGATACAGGACAAAGTCCGGCGTCATCCTGCCAATCACCTGTCCTTCAAAGAAACAGCATGGCTTACAGAGCTCGCCAACGCTACACCATCCAGATCTAAACACTAGCGTGGTGTATGTGCCCAAAAAAAAGTCTAACTGCATTCTCGTACCATTGCTTGCATACTAAAGTGTCAGCAGGTATTTTTCATGGCATTACACGTGTAATTTGTGTAAGATAAGTAACATTTGATCTGGCTTTATAAGTAACATATAAATCCTTCTTATGTCAAGACCATCACAAAACATAATCACAAACATGAGTTTGCACGATACGTTGGCGAGCTCTGTAAGCCATGCTGTTTCTTTGAAGGTCAGGTGATTGGCAGGATGACGCCGGACTTCGTCCTGTATCCAAACGGTGCCATCTTTCGCCTTTACGCCTGGTGCAACTGCATTGTTCTTATATGTGATTGGACGTTTCTTGCGGAGAGGGCTTCTGTTCTTTTTCTCCGATCTGAGTTCACCTCTGTTATAGCGCATCTTTATTTGAAAACAGCCGTGTCAGATCAGGGCGAGCATGAACGCGTCTTGAGAGAATAAAACTAAATAAAAAAAAAATGCTAACCTTTACAAGTACCATACATTTACACCGTCTGTTACAGACTCACATCAAATGTATGCTTTTATTGTATAATAGTAACAATAAGAACAGCTCACTACTCAAAACATTTATTTTGGGAGACGTTAAGACTTGAACCCAAAACCTTCTGAATTAGAGTCAGGAGCTCTAACCAGTATACTACCCGAGAAGTCAGGACAACAGGCAACACTAACCTGATTTCTTTTTCTTCGGTTACAGTCTTGGAAAAAAAGCTTATTTGTTCTGTTATACTTGTATCTTTTATGAAAGTGCTTATTTGATATTTGGACTTCAGTCTTCACACATTATATGCTTCATGTCTACATTTTGTCGTTAGTACTAAAACATGGAAAAAGTTTGTCTTTGAGGTATATGTTTAACATTTCTGTCATCCTACACTTACACAGATCTTTGTGGACACGGAACACATGTGAAATGCATGTGTTCCGAATAACTATATATTTTTTTAGCCTAGGTACCTGACTCACTGATAAACAAGGCTTCATTTGGGAGAGGTTTTTGCATTTTCTCCGGCGGTGGGGAGGATGGTATAACAGGCTACTTGCTGCTTGGGATTATCGACACATTTATAAGACAAACGACGCTGAATGGAGACATGCAAGTGGATTTAAGTTGGGCCAGATTTACAAGTTTTCTCGTAAGCTTTGGTAATTCTAGTGTTAAGCAAGGATCAGTTTCGGCTGCGCAGAGACTGGACTGGCCAAATATTCCATTCCAGCTTTACAAAGAAAATTATAGGTGTGGGAATTCATATACATAGAACAGTCTAATTTGTAGTATCAGATGTAATATCTGATCCTGAAGGGAGATATGTGATTGTCATGGGTAATTTATTTAACTGTAAAGTGTTTTTGATAAATATTTATGACCCCAATGTCGATGGTAGGGACTTCATCCAATATGTATTTGCATCCATTCCCAATGTGAACACTCATAAAATTATAATGGCTGGGGACTTTAATTGTGTTTTAAATCCAGACCTAGATAGGTCTCCAGCCACAGGAGCGATGGCATCTAACAATGCAAAGACAATTACACAGTTTGTAACTGACCACAATTTATCAGACCCCTGGAGATTTCTAAACCCAAACTCAAGAGCATATTCCTTCTACTCACTATTGCATCATTGCTACTCAAGAATTGATTATTTTTTTGTAGATAACAATTTCTTGCCATTGATTAAATCTTGTAAATACAAAGCTATTGTTATCTCCGACCACGCTCCTTTGATCATGGAGCTAAAATCATTATGCCCCACATACTCATCTCGCAGATGACGTCTTAACCCAATTTTATTAGCATACAAGAACTGTACAGAATTTATGTCCAAACAAACCATTTTTTTAAAGTCAAATACATCCTCAGAGATATCTGCAGGAATTCTCTGGGAAACCTTGAAGGCTTTCTTAAGAGGACAGATTATCTCATTTCTTTACTACAGAAATAAATTGGAAACCAAGAAGGTATCGGAGCTAATCAGCAAAATTACTAGAATAGATCAAAATCATGCCAGGTGTCCACGTGAGGCACTTCATAGGAAAAGGCAGACTCTGCATTAAAAACTCCAGCTCTTAACAACTAAAGAAACAGAACAACTCATTTTTAAATCAAGACATCATTACTATGAACATGGAGAGAAAGCTAATAAGATTTTAGCTCAACAAATCCACAAGCAAGAAGTTTGCATTGCAATCCCAGCAATTACCAACACAAACGGAGATAAAATCATTGACCATAAAAATATAATGCACACATTTAGAGATTACTATAAGGCCTTATATTTTATGGAGTTTAAAGAAGACAAGACACAATCTAATGCATTTCTGAATGCATTACAGATGCCACAAATAGATACTCTCAGTGCAGAGGAATTGGATAAACCTCTGGCACTATCAGAATTACTAGATGCTATAAACTCGCTTCAGAGCGGGAAAGCAGCAGGCCCTGACAGCTACCCTGCCGAATTTTATAAAAAAAAATTCAACTCGGCTAGCTCCCCTTTTATTAGCAACATTTACAGAAGCTAGAGACAATAAAATTCTACCTCAAATCAATTGCTGCTGTCTTTCCAAACAAAATAAGGACTTATTACAATGTACCTCATACAGACCAATTTCACTTTTGAATAATGACATTAAGATACTCTCCAAAATCCTAGCTATAAAGATGAAGGGATGGAGAAAGTGCTCACTTCGGTAAAATCACAAGACCAAACTGGATTTATTAAAGGCAGACACTTGGCTTCCAATCTTCAATGCCTGTTTAATGTAATATATTCACCCACAAAGTGAAACACCCCAGAGGTGTGATTGTCGTTTGATGTGAAAAAAGCATTTGAAATGGTTGAATGGAACTACCTTTTCACTGCATTGGAGAAATTTGGGTTTGGTTCGAACATTTGTGCATGGATCAAACTACTGCAGATATACAAGCTATAAAATCCTGGACATAGACACAAATAGAACATACACAGGCTTGGTCCGCAACAGAAATAAAATCTCTGCAGCACTTTGTACCCCAATAAATACAAGTCATCGCAATATATTAACAACCCAGTTGTGATTCACTCACTCAGAATATGGAACCTATGTAGGAAGTATTTTAATATAGAGAAGCATTTATCTATGGCACCTCTGCATGAGAACCACCTTTTTCCCGCTCAAACGTGCGCAGTTGTTAATGTCTGGAAAACATTCGAGATTAAATCGCTTAGAGATCTGTACACAGACAATGTTTTTGCATCCTACAAACAATTACACTTCAAATTAGAAACTTTGTTAAACAGAACCTGCCCAATTTTCCACACCTCCCACCTACCTCTATGCTGGAAAAGATATTGATTAGTCTTGAGGACTCTGACAGCATTTCCGTAATATATAAAACCATTTTACAGTCCCTCCCTTTAAAAGATCCAAAAGTACAGTGGGAAAAGGATCTCTCACACAACAGGAAAAGGAGTAAAGGTAGCAATGCACAGAATTCACTCGAACTCCATATGCTCAAAGTATACAATTATTCAACTCAAAATTATATACTGTATTGAGCATATCCGTCTCACTTAAAATTGTCCAAAATGTTTCCAGGGCAAGATCTAACCTGTGAACGTTGCAATCAAGTTCTAGCCTCACTGGGCCAAATGTTTTGGGTATACACCAAATTAAGATCATTCTGGACCAAAATCTTTAAATGCCTTTCAGACAGCCTGGGAGTCACAATCCATCCTAACCCATTAACGGCTGTGTTTGGTTTACTTCCAGATGGGCTTAAAGAGAAGGACAAACAAACTGTAATTGCCTTTACTACACTGTTGGCACATTGGAAATCTTTAAGTTGAGCAAGATAAACCTAACTCTCCTATTTTAAGTCAGTGGGTAAATGATGTTGTATACCGTTTGAAATTTGAAAAAATCACATTCTCACTTATTGGATCTGTACAAAACTTTTTGAAAACCTGGCAGGATCTAATCAATAACATTATAGAATAAGCATTTAAATTGAGGAAGCAGATTCTCTTGTAAACCTTGACTTATTTGTGTGGAATGTTATTTGATTTTAATCTATACTAATAAACGGCAAAGCCCTCACTCACTCACTCACTCACTCACTCACTGTCTGACTGACTGACTGACTGACTGACTCATCACTAATTCTCCAACTTCCCGTGTAGGTAGAAGGCTGAAATTTGGCAGGCTCATTCCTTACAGCTTCCTTACAAAAGTTGGGCAGGTTTCATGTAGAATTTCGAAGTTGGAGAATTAGTGATGAGTCAGTCAGTCAGTCAGTCAGTCAGTCAGTGAGTGACTGACTGACTGACTGACTGACTCATCACTAATTCTCCAACTTCC
>JANRMT010062822.1:23583430-23635628 GCA_026402145.1 Polypterus bichir lapradei | reverse complement strand
GCTACTTGCAACTTTTCTTTATCAACACATTTAGATTAACAAAAGACGCTGGCGGAGAGGTGAGAACGGTTTTAAGAAGCGATTTAAGGTGGGACGGATCTAAGAGTTTTTTCGTAGGCTCTGGTAATTCTAGTGTTAATGGACTATTCGCGGTAAGTGGTGACTTTATTTATTTATTTATTTTTATAAAATTTGTTTGGGGTAGTTTACAGATTATTTCCCAGTTTAGTTTTTTATTGGCCGTTTTGAAAATCACTGGCAGCACCAGCAGCGGTCAGATATAACTTTAGATAACTTAATGGTCTGTTTACCAAGTCTGGAGTTAACATTACAGCTTACTGTCAGTGTCACAAACTCACAATGTCACTCCTCTTTTAATCAAAAAGACGCTTTGCAGCAAAATATAATTCATCAGTATATTAAATGGAACTAGGTAAAATACACCGTAATATAAAATACTGTACATAGCCTGCATTTGTATTCCGTACCTACAATGATCGGTATAGATAAATTACAGACGTACCGTGTCTTTAAGGATTGTTAACCCAGATAGCACACACATGTCGCGGAGACGTCTATGCGACGTCATCTTTTTCATCTGGCAGATGTCTGGCAGAGGGCGTTTGTCTTTAAGGATTATTAAGGATGTCTTAAAAAATATTTTACTAACTAGTTTTCTCGACATTTCCACTTTATTCTCGACCTTTATGTCGAGATTAAAGTCGACATTTCCACTTTATTCTAATAGTTTATTTTGTCAGTAGAATGTCGCAAACTAAACTTCATCTTAAAATGAATGTTTAATTTACTAGATTTTCTCAAACCCCGTAATTAAATAATGTAGCACATTAAATGCTTTATATTAAGTGTTCCTCGACCCAGTTGTTAATCTCTATGCGCTTCTTAAACTGACTTCCTCTTGCACTGAGAGGCGCAGACAGCGATCGCCGCACATTGACTTCATGATAATCCTGCTCTAAGAACATTCAGAATACTAAGAGAAATACTTGATATCTTCTTCACGATGAAATGCATTAAAGCATGTATTAAACATGGGTGGCGGGGGGCACGGTGGCGTGGCTATAGAGCTGCTCCCTTGCATTAAGGGGTCCCCAGTTGTATGTTCAGTGTAGTGAACTTTATGGCAGGTGTGACGAGGCTCCAAAAAACTGGATATATGAATGGGTATCGCACAGGTTTAACTTAAATATTGGGCTCGTGATGTGGTGGTCGGAGAAACGAACGCAGAATTCAATGGATGTTCTTCTGAGCAGGCTTTCTTTATTGCATGCGTGCTGTCTCCATCTGACGTACTAAACCTCCAGTCCCTATCCTTGCTTTTTCTTTCTGCACATAACCAATCACCACACGATAAACGTCTTTGTGAAATTAAAACAAGTTATAAACTTAGATCTCGGAGTTTTCAGAACTTTAAATTATTAAAGCATGTGGGGGCACGGTGCTTGCTGGGATGGAGTTTTCAGAAATTAAAAAAAAATCTTCATTATACATGTTTAATTATGCCATCCATTCAGGGTTGCGCCCATCCCAGCAAGCATCTTGTGTGAGGCAGGAGTAAATCCTGAATGCGGTGCCAACACATCGCAGAGTGAATACGTGGAACACATAAAGTAGCAGGGTCAATAATACATAACAAAACCCCACAACCTACATGTCTTTGAAAGGAAACTGAAGCACGCCGTGTAGACCCACCAGAAAAAAACATGCAAACTCAAGGCAGGGAACACCCGGGACCCCCTTGCTGCGAAGCAGCAGCGCAACCACCACGCCACCGTGCCCCCACATGATTTAATACATTTTAAGTTCTGAAAACTCTGAGGTCTAAGTTTATAACTTGTTTTAATTTCACAAAGACGTTTATCGTGTGGTGATTGGTTATGTGCAGAAAGAAAAAGCAATGATAGGAACTGGAGGTTTAGTACGTCAGATAGAGACAGCGCGCATGCAATAAAGAAAGCCCGCTCAGAAGAACATCCATTGAATTCTGCTTTCGTGTCTCCGACCACCACATCACGAGCCCAATATTTACACAATATTTAAGTTAAACCTGTGCGATACCCATTCATATATCCAGTTTTTTGGAGCCTCGTCACACCTGTCATAAAGTTCACTACACTGAATATAAACCTGGGGACCCCGTAATGCAAGGGAGCAGCACTACAGCCACGCCACCGTGCCCCCCGCCACCCGTGTTTAATACATGCTTTAATGCATTTCATCGTGAAGAAGATATCATGCACTGTATGTTAGTATTCTGAATGTTCATAGAGCAGGAATATCATGAAGTCAATGTGCGGCGATCGCTGTCTGCTGTCTGTGTGCAAGAGGAAGTCAGTTTAAGAAGCGCATGGAGATTAAAAACTAGGTCGGGGAACACTTAATAAAAAGCATTTAATGTGCTACATTAACTTATGACGGGGGTTTGAGAAAATCTAGTAAATTAAACATTCATTTTAAGATTAAGTTTAGTTTGCGACATTCTACTGACAAAATAAACTAGAATAAAGTGGAAATGTCGACTTTAATCTCGACATAAATGGCGAGAATAAAGTGGAAATGTCGAGAATAAAGTCAACATGTCGACTTTAATCTCGACGTAAATGGCGAGAATAAAGTGGAAATGTCGAGAATAAAGTCAACATGTCGACTTTAATCTCGACATTTTGATTTTTTTTTCTTCACTGTGTCCGTATTTTTTTTTCCACCGTGGCCCTAATACGCTTCCGTATCATCATGAGTTGTGTATTGAGTGATTTAACAAATCTGTTTTATTAATCGGTTTGTTGTTGTTTTTTTTACCACGTCATCTATTTATGAAACTACAGTATGTTGACAATACAAGAACTGCCTGTACAGTATATTAAAGATACGGTATAGGGCTTCCTGGACACTGCAGTTAAGAAGCAGTCAATGCTCCATCTGGCGGGATTATACAGCATTGCAACCATCTTTTTAGAAAGCGCATGGGGGCGTTTATGGGGCGGGGCATCGTTAACTGCGTCATCGCGGGGGATCACATTCCGTGCACGGATCGTGCATGATCCTGTCATGGTCCTGTCATGGACCTGTCATGCTCCAGGCGGCTGTTTGACGTGGCTCCCACTGTATAATCACAACCCCAATTCAAAAAAATAGAATATAGAACAGTAGAACATAGAAAACATATCAAATGTTTAAAATGAGAAATTGTACCATTTTAAGAAAAGAATTAGGTCATTTTGAATTTGATGGCAGCAACATGTCTCTCTTTTAACAGTCCGTAAACGTCTAGAAACTGAGGAGACCAGTTGCTGGACTTTTGGGAGAGGAATGTTGTCCCCTTGTCTGATACAGGGTTCTAGCTGCTTAACAGTCCTGGGTCTTTTTTGTCATGTTTTCTTTTTCATGATGTGCAAAAATGTTTTCAATTGGTGAAAGGTCTGGACTGCAGGCAGGCCAGTTCAGCACCCAGGCTCTTCTATTTTGAAGTCATGCTGTTGTAATAGATGCAGTATGCATTTTAGCATCGTCTTGCTTAAATTTACAAGGTTTTCCCTGAAAAAAAAAGTCACCTGGGTGGGAGCATATGTTTCTCTAAAACATGTATATATGTTTCAGCACTGATGGTGCCTTTCCAGATGTGCAAGCTGCCAATTCCATAAGCACTAATGCACCCCCATACCACCAGAGATGCAGGCTTTTGAAGGACGTCCGAAGGACGTGGTGTCAATGTTTTCCAAAATGAATTTCAAATTTTGATTCGTCTGACCACAAAACAGTTCTCCACTTTGCCTTCATTCATTTTAAATGAGCTTTGGCCAAGAGAAGACAGCGTTGTTTCAGGATCATGTTCACATTTGGCTTCTTCTTTGCATGATAGAGCTTTAACCTGCATTTGTGAATGGCACGGCGAAATGTGTTCACAGACAATGATTTCTGGAAGTCCTCCTGAGCCCATGCAGTGATTTCCATGACAGAATCATGCCTGTTTTCAGTGCAGTATTAATATTCTGCCTTATCCCTTCAGCACAGAGATTTTCCCAGATTCTCAGAATCTTTTGATGATATAATGTACTGTAGATGATGAGATATTCGAAGTCTTTGCAGTTTTAATGTTGCAGAACATTATTCTGCAATTGTTCCAAAATTTGTAGATGCAATTTTTTGCAGAACCTCTGCTTCTCATTACTTCTGAGAGACTCTGTCTCTCTAAGATGCTCTTTTAATGCCAAATCATGTTACTGACCTGTTGCCAATTAACCTAATTCATTGCAGAAGGTTCCTCCATCTGTTCCTTTTTAGTAACCACTTGCTTTTCCAGCCTTTTATTGCCCCTGCCCCAACTTTTTTGAGACATGTTGCTGCCATCAAATTCAAAATGAGATAATTTTTTTCATTAAATAGTAAAATGTCTCACTTTCAACATTTGATATGTTTTCTATGTTCTATTGTGAATAAAATATGAGTTTATGAGATTGGCAAATCATATACACATACCAGGGGCTGAAATCCATAGGAAGATTTCTGCACAATATGGAGAAAATGTTTTTCGATGGCAAAGTGTTTGCGAATGGATTGAATACTTCAAAAATAATCAAACAAGTGTTAAGCACGAAGAAGAAACAGGACACCCATCCAAGTCCATTATAGATGACAATGTTGAGCAAGCCTGTACCATGATTCTGACAAACCAGCTAGGATCTTGGCTTCTGGCATACCTTCAGCGCATAAAAAGCAGATCACTGATCACTGCCCTTAGGAGAATGGAGTGGCCAAGTTTACTCCTAGAAAACAACTAGATGACCAATTAAGGTTAAAACTTTACTACTGTGACTACAGACACACCAGATTTAAACATGTAGGAGGGGAAAATCTGTATAGCCAACCTAAACAAAAGTATATCAAAATGAAGATCATTTTTAGCTTACCATTTAGGTTCTTGCCAAAGGATATTACTGACTACACTAACTTAGGAATACATGAAGTTATTAATCCAAAAAGCCAATGAATGTAATCTTATATAAACAAAAGCATTTTCTCTTTTTTTATACTGTATTATTACATAACAACAGAATTCATTACTTGACAGCTCGGACATTGTGTGGGAAACCAAACCAAAGCCAAAATCAAGATGGAAACCTATGAGCATCAAGCACTCAGAATTACTTGAAGGAGAATTTAGGCGATACATAGAGTCTGGTCCTGTGAGTGATTCAATTATTGATCTTACTCCAGATTTCCAGGTTAGTATAAATGTTTACTTTTTTCTTTTTTTTTTTTTTTCCTTCCCTTTACTAACAACATTTTTTTTTTCTTTTGGTGTTTTTTTCTTTTAATCATAGGTATGTTTGACACCTACTGGCTCAGAAATGAAAATGTTTCTCCCCAATGAAGCTCCAATCAGAAGGAACTTCTTGCCAGCTTTAAAAGTGGAATACAGTGTTTCGGCACGGCAGAAGTCCTACAGAATTCAGCTTTATAGGATACAGGTAGGTATTTCTCTGCCTGCTGTAGTATAGTGTATTGTTTGGAAATACCTCTTTGACAGCATTTTAACCTAAAACATAGTTTCCTGGTTCATTCATCTTGAAGGAATATGTGGGTCCTTGCTTTTCCTCTTTGTTATATTCGAAAAGTAAAAACAACAAACATCCTAAATTAAAAAAAAAAAAGTACAGTAAATGATAATGTCTTTGTGGTCTAAAAATACTACTTATTTTACATATGTAAATCATGAAATTGTTTGTATACTACTGAAATATTAATGACAGGTATACATGCACACGTTCATTGCTATATGGTTCAAACTGTGTATTTGTGGTTGCAGAACAGATTCTTAACCCAAAACATTTTCATTTATTTTTGAATTCACAGATCCAAAATCAGCTTCCTGGGGCTATCTTTCCTTTTGTATTTTTTCCTGTAAAACCTCCAAAGTCTGTCACAATGGATTCAGGTTAGTAAAAACTACAGTGACTGACCAGTAATATTCTTATCCAAGATGATCATGTTTGCAAAAATTAATAATTTGAACTTAACTTAGTTTTTAGCATCATGATAGAGCTATTTTATGGTCATACATTAAATTGTCTGTATTTTTTTTTGTATATACTGGTAAAGATTATAGGAAAATGTACAGTTTGTCCAGGCTTGTCCATTTTTATGAGTGTTTTTTTCCTTAAAGCCTTATAGATCAATTAGAGAACTAAACTAAAACTGCTACTCTGTTGTGTTATTTAAAATGGAATTAGGCAATTAATGAGCTCCATTCAAGCTAACAAGGATCAACAAGTATTATTTGTTTCACTGTGTAGGCATGTTATCCGTATTTCTTATTTTAGACAGAAGGCGTCGCTGAAGTGCAAAAATGAAAGGATTGTCAAAGATCATAATAGGAAAGACTCAAAGATATAATACTAACATCATAGAAATGCCTTATTATACCTGAGGGTTATTTTCATTAAAAGTGAGTGCAGATGGATGTTCCAGCACATTATTTTGGAAGTTACAAAGCTTACGAAAAGAGAGCAATGCATTTAGAGTAGCTGTTCCCTTTTGTGTATTCCTCAACTTTAATTAAAACTTTATACAGAATTTCTTCTGTATCTCAGAAGTAAATGTTGTCATTGTATTTGGGATCATTACGTAAAAGTAAGATCTTTCTGTTGTGCAGTACTGTATAAAAGTCTTAGACTTGTACAAAATTTTTGTATAGTGAAGATGGTTTCAAAAATAATGAAACAAAACATTGCTATCTTTTGTCAAAGTTTTCTCAGTTATAGAATTCCTTTAATACATCATATTTCTAGATTTAAGTCATGGACTTTGTTAAAAGGATTCAGCCTAACTCCCCTAATCTTCCATCAGCATCCATGGTTGGACTTTATCAATTAATATCACTGTATGCACCTCCAGATGGTCTTAACACTTGGAAAGACACCTCTCTAATATTCAGTGACACTAGGCAAAAATTCCTTCTAGTAAAACCCCAGTGTTATTGCAGCAGCAATTTCTGCATATCCCTTAAAGAGACGCATCTCAAGTGCAGCATCTAAGATGACTAACTCCTTGTAGTCTGGGACCGTGACATAAGCCCCTGGTAGCCAGCTAATAGTCTCTTGAGCTTACTAATGGGAAGCATATTTTCATTTTCATTCCACAACCCACTAAACCGCCACATACCCCTACCCCCAATGCCTGATCTCAGGTGTCATGGAATAGTATTTTAATGTTCCCTTTAAGCATGTCACAAGTGTACAGAGCCTATTCTTTTGCCAATGTGGATTTGTACTTTTCCAAAATTATCTTGCCTATTATTTCCTTTGTCAACTGTGTGAAGCACCCCAAGTGTTTAATAAGCTGAGTTTGGGTATCAGAAGCATTTTTGTACCAATTTTAATATTTATGTTTTTTTGCTGCACACAGAACCCAAGCCCTTGGCAGATGTCAGTATAGTGACTCGTTCTGCTGGACACTCTAACATATCTCGTATAAAGTAAGTTGACAATATATAAAAGTAACTTACAGATATAAGGTATTGTACATTTAGCTTTTGTGACGTCTCATTTGAATTTTCTTGCTTTTTCTATTTCACTTAATTTTTGATCACAAGTTCAGAGTGTAATAATATAGCCTAGTTAATGCTTCTTACATTGCAGGAATTTGTACTTTAAACTGTAACTCCAGTAACTCCTGTAACTTCAGCTGGGCTAAAAACAATTCTCTCAGTGACTTATATTTTATAACTTATTAATGTGTAAGCAGATCCAGAAAATATTTTAACCTAACCCATTACTAAGAAGTAGTAATATAGAACTGATAATATTGTTTAACATTTGTCAATTATCATTGATTAGGTATTTTAAGGTTTTAATTCAGGAGATGGACTTCAAGATGGACATGGGTTTCTTATATGCTCTTACTGAGATTTTTACTCAAGCAAATCAAGAAGCAATGTCATCAGGACTAGAGGTAGGAGGCAGAAATTATAGCAATTTAGTATAAATAGGTCCATGTGATGTACTGTATTAAGTAAACAGTTTATTTTCAAAAATATGTTAATTAAATGTGGAAAGCATTTCTAGTGTTTTCATTAGTGTTTAAATACAGTGCAGTAAAAATACAGTGCAACAGATATGTGTCTTTGTTACAGTAAATACAGTATGTTATACTGTAGTTCCATATGCTGCCAGAATAGACTTTGGGCCCCCCACGACTTTAAATTAAATTAAATGTGGTTGTGAGAATGACATGTTGATTAAATTGGTTCTGGGGCAGTAACTATGACTAACTCTACAAGGTGATGTTAAAAGACAAGGAACACAAATGTGTGTTTTAGTGTTTAAATTTAATTAATGACATACTGGCAGAAAATCACTTTCATTTTGCCTTATCTTTCGGAAGTGCTCAAATAAATGCCTTTTCCCAGCCTTCATTGTGTATGTTAGCAGTGACAGGCCATTGCTAGTTTTAATGAAAAGCTGGTTATAGACTTCTTTTTGCCCAAAGATTATTTTCATGAACATTATTTTCTGAAACAGTGATTATTAATCTAATTCCGTTGTCTTTTTGCAATGGTAATTGGCCTTAACACTAGAATTACCAGAGCCTACAAAAAAACTCGTAAATCCTTCCCACCTTAAATTGCTTCTTAAATCCCTTCACACCTCTCCACCAGCGTCCTTTGTCCCCTAAATGTGCTGATAAAGAGAAGCTAGAAGCAGCCGGCTATTCCATCCCCCCACCAATTTAGAACATGCACGAACTTCTCTCAGCTCATGCCTTGATTGAGTATCTGGGAGTGAAGTGGAGTTTTAGAGTGGAAATAATAGATTGTTATTTGGAACACACGCATTTCATGTCTGTTCCGTTTCTACAGTAATCTGTGTAAACACATTGTTAAAACAGAAACGTTTTTTATATTCTAGTAGTAGATGACAAAATGTAGGCATAAACTATATAATGTATGAAGCCTGAAGTCCAAATATCAAAGAAACATTTTCACAAAAGGTACAAATATAACACACCAATTGCGCTTTTATTCAAAAATATAACTGCAGAAACAAAAAGCCGCCTTAACATGCGACATTGACACCCGTTTATTATAACTGCCTCCGTGGCGCAATAGAATCAGCTGCCGACTGGGAATCAAAAGGTTGCGAGTTCAAACCTACACCACTCCATTTTGAGAAGTAAACTGCTCTTAGTCTTACTATTTTAGAATAAAAGCATACATTTGATTTCAGTCTGTAACAGCCAGTGTAATTTATGATCCTTATAAAGGTTAGCTTTGTTTTTTTTTTTTTTAATTCACTTTTCATTCTCTCAGTCGCGTTCAGAATCAATCCATACAACCCCATCTGACACTTCTGTTTTCACATAAAGACGCGCTATAGCTCTGCAGTGTACTTATGTACATGTGATTTCTCAGTTTTTTTTTATTTTTAATAAATTTGCAAAAACCTCAAGTAAACTTTTTTCACGTTGTCATTATGGTGTGTTGTGTGTAGAATTCTGAGGAAAAAAATTAATTTAATCCATTTTGGAATAAGGCAGTAACATAACAAAATGTGGAAAAAGTGATGCGCTGTGAATACTTTCCGGATGCACTGTAAGTACCTACGTACATTGTGTCATAGTCGGCTGGGGTCCTTGCCCAGCCAGGACGCTTCTTCACTGAGAGAACCAAGGGGGCAAGCGTGGGCAGAACATTACCTCACTTGGGACACTAGATGGCAGCCAGTATGGGTTGCAGTGGTGCCTCGGACTCTCACAGGGTTTTATGGGAGATGGAGTTGTATAGAGCCCAGTTGGGATCTGGGGGCACCTCCAGGAGGTGCTGCAGCTGCTTCTGATCCTGTATGTGCAGTTATTTCATCATACTGGGAAGTGTGACTGGAAGTAGGTCATCAAGCACATGGAGCACTTCCGAGTAACATATAAAAGGACCCTACAGACAGTACTTGGAGGGCCAGAGTCGGGTGGTGGAAGACAAAGCTTACTGAGGAGTGGAAGAGAAAAGAGTAAGAAAGGAGAATATTTGTGTTCAGGTGTGCTGTATTAGTGCTTGGGACTGTGCTGTGAACTCGTGGGAACAGGGAAGACATTACCTACGAGTTAAGAAAATCAAACCATTTGTGTTTTATAAGTGTGCCTCCTGCGTCTGACGGTGTAGGGTTGGGTGGCTGGTATGCCCCCTGCTGGTGTCACAATTGTCATACCCACTTGCTGGGTCACAAGCCCATGAGACTTGTTCACTATGTAATCATCCCCACCACCAACAGAGGATCAACAGAGCTGTGCAAGATTTTTTACCCCAGTTCTAACCAGTCCCGCTTCACCCAGCTGTTGCTTCATAATGCCATCTGACCCGTGGTTCGCAAAAGGCCGCACTTTTATTTTCTTTCCTGTTTCCATTTACATTTGTATCTGACTTTTCGGTAGTTTGTGCGTGGGCACGATTAAAAAAATCACATTGTATGGAGTGAGGGTAGGTTAGGTCTGTTTTTGTGGGAAACAGGCCACTGGCTGAAAACTTTTTGTTCTTTAAATGTGCTCACCACACAGCAACATGAGAGGTGTGATAAAGTAACATTCATTCAAAGGATGGGGTCTTCACACGAAACAAGTACAGTGTAACAGTACTCACAGGTACACTAAGAAGCATTCTGTGTACTCCAGTTTGAAACTGACAGAGCACTGCTTAGTAAACTAACATAGGGATAATATGCAGCAGACATCATTCGGGTGTGGTAGGGAAATTGAATCCATGACACTTGAGCTGTAAAACTACAAGTCATGATGCTTCAAAGTTATAATAAAATCAGTACTTAGTGTTCGAGTGTATCTTTAAGTCCTTTCTCATACATGTCATCAAACAAGTCAAAACTATGATCAGAATCTGACTTAAGCTTTGTGCTTGAAGATGAGCTACTGCAGAAGCCATTTATTTCCAGTCTTTTACGCACAGCTGTGACATGTAATATGAATGGCCAATCATAGACAACTAACAGTGTTTATGATTCTGTGCGTCAAGAAAAACTTTTTGATGTTTGTATAACATTTCTTGTGTTGTTGTAAAAGAATTAATCTTATCAAGTTTATTTATTTGATACCTGTACTTAAGGTAAGTTAGAAAAAATGCAACGCAGAATATCTTTAAAAAATTTGAAAGATTTAAGTTAATAATTAGTAGAGAGCAATACTTGAGTTGGGTGCTAGAGGTTTAGTACTACACTAAGTCTAGTACCACAGTAACTACAGTTAGACTGCATGAAAACCAGCATTTAAACACCAGTAAAGTTGCTTAGTGATGATTGCTTCACTATAGCTGCAGGTATGCAGGAGTAGAGTACAGGAAAAGAAGGCTAAAGCAGTATCAAGATGCTTTGTAAAGAGATGTGTCTTCAAGAGGTATTTGTGTATCAGAAATGTAGAAAATGTTAGCAGTAGTTCAATGTGCATAATTGATTGATTGATTAATTAATTAACATTACTAACCTGCCAGTTTGTAAAGAACTTTTGGACTGACCCTTCTAATGCAATTTTTTTTTTTTACCAATTTTAAGTATATTAAGGTATCATTTTCCCATTTTTATGGTAGATGGTTTAGGATTCTTGCAGTTGAGCAAGATAAAACAAAGTAGATTGTTCATTAAGCAGTGATGCCCCATTTGTTGATGCTTGAATAATAATTTTAAATAATTTTGTAATATTCTTTTGCAGTTTATAAACTAGTTAATAAATTAATATACGCAAGTTTCATTAGCACCTTACCAATTTTTCCTCTAATTTTTTATTTATATTAGGTTGAACTTTTTGAAAAGGATGTTGAGTACCTTAAAATGCCACTGAACTCAGGTTCTTCCACAGACACCTCTCCAGTTAGCTTGTATGAATATTTTCATATATCTCCAATCAAGGTAGTGTAAGCATCATTTCTTCAGTTCTTTCTTCACAATTTAAAGAATTTATGTCAAAAATAATTGTCTCTGTAGCAACCCTGTGTATAGTCTGGGAGATTACTTTTTATCTTTGTTATAATGAATAGAAGTATACTGTGATTGTACTAGTGTCCCAGCCTTGTCTGGTTTCTTCTTTGCATGTTCTATTACTGCCTTGTTATAACCGTGTTGGAGCTTTCAGACATACAGGTAAAGAAAACTCACAATAGCCAATATTTTTTTCTGTTAAAAATGTTTTTTTTTTTATTGTTCATACATGGTTAACAAGTTCCCAATCAAAGCACTTCAGAAAGTCTTACTAGGCATCAGGAAGAATAAAATCAGCATAATTTTCTTTCCAGACTTTGACTCCAGTAATACCCACAGGTTACCTTGGCCTTTCTAAATGTATAAACTTGGGCTCTGTTGGCCGCAAATAATTACACCCATAACAGGACGAGTTCCTTATTTTCCACTCTGTCAAAGTGAACTGACTATTGAGCCACCAGTTCCTCTTTTGTGTCCTGTGAATGAAAGAGGTTGGATAATTCATTGTCCTTATTGTTCTGCCTGGGCATCTTTTGTGTCCTTTGCTTCCATTGCTCTTCCTGGCTATACCCTGTCATGGCTAAGGGTCTGGTCTTACAGTGAAGTTTTCTGGAGTCTGAACATTCATCTATCAGCTTCTCTGCAGCAATATGCGTATTCTTAAGCAAAGGCAAATACTGCTATTGGACTGCCTTGAAGGTAGGTGGCAGTGGATTCCCTGGGCAGTATGAGCAAGTGAAACCTTGCTTTTGGATACTTATCTTAAATAGCAACTATAGTGTCATCTTTATACACCTGCATGTTTTCATTCTACAGAATTATAATAAGAAATATGAGATTTCTGTGGCTCTGCCAGAACTGAAATTTATATACAGTGGAACCTCGGTTCAAAGCAATTTTTCCCCATAGGATTGTATGTAAATACAATTAATCCGTTCCAGACCGTACGAACTGTATGTAAATATATTTTTTTTTAAAGATAAAGCACAAATATAGTTAATTACACCATAGAATACACAGTGTAATAGTAAACTAATGTAAAAACATTGAATAACACTGACACAAAACACCCAGGCTCCCTGCTCAGCTGCTGGAGCAGGCTTGCTCTCTCTCTCAGCAGCACGCACCCTCCCCCTCTCTCTCAGCAGCACGCACCCTCCCCCTCGCTCTCAGCAGCACGCACTTGCTCGCTAGCTCGCTCTCAGCAGCACTCGCTCGCTCGCTCTCTCTCTTTCTCTCTCTCTCTCTCTCTCTCGTGCAGGCAGGCACGCACACGCAGGCAGGCAGGCACACACACGCAGGCAGGCAGGCAGGTCTGACCGAGAACAATGCAACACGTGCGGAAATCATCGGCGCACGCAAACCGAAAGGGAAACTGGCTTGTTCGTGTACCGAGTGTGTTGTCTTGAACTGAGGCAAAAGTTTGGCGAACTTTTTGGTCGTGAACCGAGTTGTACGTGTACCGAGACATTCATGAACCGAGGTTCCACTGTATTTGGCTTTGTATATAGCATTTACAGATTGTGCATACATTGACTGTGACAAATTTAATTTAGTCCTGTTTTTCTTAGTCTTTAAATATTTTCATATGTTATTAATTGAAAGACATGTTAATTGCAACTTTTATTTGGAAAAATAAAAAAATATGGTTAACCACAATTACATGAGTTACATTTTTGTACTTTGTGACAGTACACATAGAAAACAAAAGGATTGTCAGAAGTTATGTTTTTTTCACCACAGATTGTTAGACTAATCTGTTAAAGAACTTGTTTGTGTGATTAGAATCAATGTTTTATATAGTTTTTGAAGTGGTCTGAATTAGTCCAAACCATGAGAATTTATACATTAATTCATCATGAAAATACAACCATAACACTAACTAACGTATTTTTAATTGGTTGTTGATTATCAGATGTACTCAGAATACACTAAGTAAATGCTTTATTATCTATACATAGTCTTTTCAAATTACTGACTGCACATTCAGTTACATCAGTACATGTGCATAAAATCTGTTTGAAACAAGTGGGCAAGTATCACACCAGTTGTATTTGGGTGTGAAATTTCAGCAATAAAGGGCATTAGTATTTTGGGGGTTTTATCAGGGTCAGAAATCCAACTGTTTTTCTCCATTCACAACAGTATTGAAATTATATTAAGAATGGATCAGCAATCAAAAAATATCCAGTTAACAGAGGTTTTTTGGTCAGAATTAAACCATTGATAAAAGTGGCTAATATGGAGGCTGATAGCACAAATAAAACAAGCAAGATTTGATAAACTAACACCTAACTTCAACAGTGGTGTTGAAGGATGTGTCATCATTCCTTACCACGAGTCAGTAAAGCTAACTGAAAATTTACTAAGGACAGCAAAAACATGTACACTGCAGCAATGGAAAACCATTGTTTCATCTGTTGAACTCTAGTTTTCATGGATTCACTCTAGTAGGTGAAGAAGAAGTATAAATATGAAAACTTCATAAGTTTATAAGGATTTTTTCTGTGATGTGTCAGCAATACAAGCTACTTGTTGTGGTGTTGTAAATGATCCGGAACGTGCCCTTTTTTTTTTTTTCTTTTTTTTTCTTTTGGAAACATTTCAGTTCCAATAGGACATGGCAGCAGTCATCAGATATTTAGATTTTTTATTTGTTTATTTTACAGAGTGTTTATGCATCTTACAACAAGGCTAAGAAAATATAACCATCAACAATCTTGAGTAATTATTGAGTAACATGAATGTGAATTTAACCAATGGCCTCCTCATCATCAGATTTGAATCCAAAGAGCAACTTATTGAATGAGACAGCCTGAGCTGTTGAGTGTAGAGAGACACTATTATTTACAGTAATTTTCAGCTATGGTGGGACACACTGATCTCAACATGAGCATTTATATATGTGCCACACTTTTAAGCCTTAGTTTAGAATTCTACCCTGATGGAAGATAGGGAATTTCACTGGTTAGTTTACATCATATACTGTACATTCAGTGTATGTGAATTTATATCACATACGTAATTTATCATTCACATAATTTATAATTACTTGTAGAAGCAAGATAGTTGGATGACTAGGGTTATTCAACCAGTAAACTAAGCAACCAAATTAACTGAACTCTCCTGAGTAATATATATGCTGCTGTGACAATTGATTTCAGAATGATCAGGCCACAAAAAGAAATTCGCCTCTCTTGGATATTAGTGACTTAGTTACTTATGAGCGAGTTCAAACATGAAAAATTAAAAGAAAGAACTAACATGAACAGGAATTTAGCAAATAATCAAATAGCCACAATAATATATAACTATAACATATTACTAATTTCAACCAGATCGCAAATCACGATCAATGGTATTAGCAAGTAAACTAAATAGGCAACTATCCTAAATAATTTGCATTTACCACATGTAATTTGTCATAATTTTGTCAGTTTGACAAAGCCAGGAAAACCAGAAGAACATTTGTTTGAACTTTTTGTAAATATATTCAGAAACTCACAAGACATGCTTATGTTTAAGTACATTAGAAGAAAAAGGAAATCGGGATATTGCTTTGTGTTACCACACTCCTAGCATGTATTCAAAATGCAAAGGATATGTTTATGGGATCTTAGAAGGAAACAGAACCACAGTAGAGGAGAAACACTATAGGCTAGAAAATGAGTGATCATTTCTGGGTGTTTGGGTCTTCAAATGGTAACTTAGGAAAAAAACTGTAGAAAACCAGTGACATTCTGGTACACCCACTGACCATGATTTGGAAATTAAATATGGAATGTAAATGACCACACTTCTTGTACTTAAAGAATAGAGAGTGGAATTAACTGACCGGGAAAGCAGTCAATAAGAAAAAGAGGTAGAAATAAGACGAGGAGAATGTTTGATAATAATGGAGTGGAAAAAAACCAACAGGCCATCATCCAGGGGTGATAATCCATGCCTGACACAAATTAAGCAAAGTTTATGGGGGGAATATAGGTCCTAGTTGTTTTATACATTTGCTGTTGCGTTTCCTTTCTAAACTTTAAACCTCATGTTTTCATGAATTAAAACCTTTTTGTAGCTGTTAGTCTAATGTCATTTTATACCAGGCCCTGGATATCAGCAAGTCAACAGTTATAGTCAGAGAAGACTTTATATTACCTAATTAATAAAACAAAGTATAACCATCACTGCTGTAATAAAAAAAAAATACAGGTGGATTCAGGAAATAATTGACAGCTTTTAAAATAGATTTTTATGCTTTGTTTTGAAATGTCCCTTTCAATCATCACAAGGCTATAAATGCATGTGTTTTAGACAACTATAAAAACTGAGCTGTGAAAGTGACCTGAAAATTATTTAATATGTGGTAAAAGACACAGCATACAGTTTAGAGTCAACATTCATTACCTTTTTTCAATCTTGCTATTTTTTTCTTATTTTCTTACAGTTACATTTAAGCTTTTCTTTAAGCACTGGAGGAGAGGATGGAAATAGAGAAAAACGAGATACTGAATTTATTCCTGTTCAGTCTTTGAATCTGCTGCTCAAAAGTATCGGTGCAACATTGACAGATGTCCAGGATGTAATTTTCAAGTATGTACAGCAACTTTATCATTAGTTCATTAGTGTATTTCCTAATAAAGGCGTGTTTCTAAATTTGACAAAATGAAATAAAAGCTATGATTAAAAATGGACAACATAGTCTGAAAAAATTACCCTTTAATAATTCTATTTTGTCTAGTATCTGGTAAAATTACTATATATTAGAATACTCCCCAAGACTTTGAATATGACTAATCAAGGTAAGAATGTTATGTTACCTGAAAATCATTGCAATCATTTTGCAATATTTTTCCTGTCTAAGGCTGGGTTTCTTTGAATTGACGTACCAGTTCTGCACAACTCAGCAGCTTCAGTGGGAAGTAATTAGGCATTACTCTAAACAGGTATGTGTTTAAATTTGATATGTACCACATGAACTTTATTTTATTATTTGTCATTTTGGTATCTTTGTGTATGCATATGCAAACAGATTTTTTTTTTTAAAAAAGCTCTTTTTATTCTTCTGTTCAGGCCATAAAGCAAATGTATGTCTTAGTGCTTGGACTGGATGTCTTGGGAAATCCCTTTGGATTAATAAGAGGTTTATCTGAAGGCGTAGAAGCCTTCTTTTATGAGCCCTACCAGGTTAGATTATACTTTTCAACTTTTAAGTATATTTTAATGTTTGTTTTTAAATGTTATGCTTTATAAATATTAGAAAACAATATAATAATAATATCAGGTAGAACCCCAGAAAATATATTTGGGGCTCGGCTTTTTGAATTTTGTTTTATTATTTTTAACTCTTTTTCGGTTTTTGTAGCAGCACAGCCAATAGGGAAGAATTATGATATTTGAAAATCACTAGAAAAAGAAATAATTAATTATGTTGTGTTGTTGTATTAGCAGTTATAGGTTACCAAAATAATCATGTTAGAAGCTCACATTTAATCTTGGCATAGGCAGTTTGCTGTTCCATGTCTTACTGGAAAATGGCACTTGGCTTACTAAACTCTTTTCTACTAAAATACATGTTTCTTTCTGCTTGTAAAGACTCCTTAATTTGTAAAAGACATTGTATTATTGAATTTCATGCATAATGTTTTTCTATCAGTAGGAGTATTGTGCAGACATTAATATTTTTCCTTTTTGTTTTTATCAATGTGTTTGTTCCTGCCTCTGTTTTCCAGCATTAGCCAGGCTGAATATACATCATTCCTAATTTGAGCATACATCTATTTTATATGTATTCTAGGAATTGTTTAAAGGATATCATTTTCTGTAGTAAATAATTAACTATTAACATATAATAACCATTGATGTAGAATCACACTACTTTGTTATACACCTGGCATATTATACACTGATTTGCAAAAGAACTCTGACCATTTTAAAGTTTCAGAATGCTTATTGATTGCAAAATATGTTTATACATCTTGTCCCAAAGAATATTTTCACTGTAAACTGATATGTTCAAAAAAAAACATTTTTTTTTATTTCTGTAGTTTTATATATTATAATGTAATGTTGATAAAAATCATCTAGCCCACATTTAGTTCTAAAAAAAAAACAAATATCTATGACAAATAACACATACATTATTAGCATTCTCATTATTTGTTCAACAAAAATAGGCCAACACGCTAAAGCCGTGTGTCCAAAAGTCATTACATCCTGTGATTTGGTAGCTTTTAGAATCAGCTTTAGTATAATTCATCACTTGAAGTAAATGTTTTCTGTATGAGTTTATCAGTCTTTTGAATAGTACTGGAAGAATTTTGCCTCAGTCCTCCTTACATTGCTTCAGTACTCTTAGGTTTCCGACACAGCATCTTAATGTCCTTAATTCTTTTCTACCTTTTATATTTTGTGCCTTGTAGCATTGTTATTTTACATAATAAGGGTTTTGTCCAAGTTCTAGCTTTCAAACAGATACCCTTACATTTCCTCTTAGAATCTTGTATAAAGGAATTGTGAGGTATACAGGTCCTGTGACAGCAAACAATTGCATATTATCACCTGTATCATTATACCTGATGGAGGTGTGAAGTTCTTCAACTGGTTTTGGTTGTTACGTTGAAAACAAAAGACTACACACTTCAGTGTCATCTGTTCAGAGGACATTACCATACTAAACAAGACATATAATATGTATATTATATATCTCTGAAAAAATGGAAATACTTAAATGTTCCAGATTATTTTCTGTAGTGTTTTAAGTATTCAAGTTTATATCTCAGCCAATTTGCATATTCACAGTCTCTGTAATCAAAGGCACTTGACTCTGTTGTTTAAACTGGTGGTTTGATACTAAGTGAAATATAGTCTCTTTACTCTTCACACAAGCATCTACCTTTGTAATGCTTTAATTTTATTATAAAAAGTCAACCTATTCTCTAGTGAATCTTATTGCATATTAAATTTTTCAAGAATATTTGCATCGGTTAATTATTACAATGTAGTCAAAAACACACATTCTTTTTTTGCAATTGTATGTTCATTGGAACATTTTGTAACTTAAAAATGTTGTTAAACATATTTGTTTGCATGTATTTATTGACATCAGAGGAGTATATTGAAAGGTGTAAAGAAAGTAATGCATATTCTTATATATCCTATAGGGAGCTATTCAAGGTCCAGAGGAATTTGTAGAAGGCATGGCACTTGGAGTGAAAGCCCTAGTTGGAGGGGCTGTTGGTAGGTATTGTTGTAGTCAACAGCTGTTCATATAAATGAAAGAAACTAATTCCCAAAATATCCATGTATAAATGTAAAAGTTACAATTTATCAGAATTTTCATTTGTATAGAGTATTTCTTAACAATGTGCCCCATTTTTCAGGTGGTATAGCAGGAGCAGCTTCCAGAATTACTGGTGCTATGGCAAAGGGAGTAGCTGCTATAACAATGGATGAAGATTATCAACAGAAAAGAAGGGAAGAAATGAATAGACAGCCAAGTGGTCTTAGAGAAGGCATTACAAGGGGTGGAAAAGGCTTAGTGTCAGTAAGTAAAACTGTACAGTATATTAAAGTGAGAACTGATAAATCTGAATCTGGTTTTAGTTATTAGCTCAATGCTCTTCCATAAGAAATACAAATTGGAAGTAGTCATTAGATCATAATGCTCTGCAGTAATTGGCATAATTGCCATAGTCATGGTTAAAATATTTTAGCTTAGGCTTCAGAGCTGATCAAGAATATAACAAAAAACAATTAAGTTGAAAAAGCACGTATAAATACTCCAGTACTCCACACTTTTTACATGTACTTGATTATTTCCATCTTTAAAACACACTGATTGCTTGGAAAAGCCTTCTATTTTCTTAGGTAACCTTTATATCTTGTGCGTTTGTTATAATAGCTTCATATGATTAAACCCTACTTCCAGTGTGTGATGAAAACCCAAATCACCATGAGGAGAATATGAAACACTGAAGTTGTTTAGCTTCTTTATTTCTAAAAGATTGCACAATTTAATTTGTATAGTAGTTATTGTCCTCATGCAGGAACTGCTCATTTATCATCAAAGACAAAGATTTATTTTAGTTGTTTGAATGTTAGTACTGAACCTATAACATGTAAAAAATTGAATTAGGAGACAAATCCCAGTGGGACTTAAGTTTTATATTTTGTTGTTAGCTGGCTAGTCTGCTTGGAGCAGTCAGTGGCTGTTGATAAACAATTGTGGCCTACTGCTCATAGGCAATTTACTATTTGATTATTTTTAATGGTCATTATGCTGACATTGAGAGATATTGTTATAGTACTGTATTTTAAATTAACTATTGATAATCTATAATACTTGACTTACTTAATATATGTTTATTGTAACATAATATAACATGATATATCTCTATTGATAAAATTGTAATCATACAGGGAAGTACAGATTATAGTACTTGGGTTCATAGTCTGAACTCTGGAAACAAATAATTGTACTAGTCAAGATCCTATAGAAATTTCCATCAAGCGTGAAGCTAAAGCAGCATTTTTATATGTGCTTCTTTTCAGGGTTTTGTTAGTGGAATTACAGGAATCGTTACGAAGCCTATAAAAGGTATGTTAATACATATTATGTTCTGTCAGAAACAAATACTAAATAGACATCTTGCTTACTTTTGACATGCATGTTAAGTACATCCATTAACACTAGAATTACCAGAGCCTACGAAAAAACTTGTAGATCTGTCCCACCTTAAAACGCTTCGCACCTTTCCGTCAGCGTCTTTTGTCTTCTAAATGTGTGGATAAGCAGCAAACAGCAAGCAGCCTATTATCATATCCCCCCACCCCGCACAGTTGTCTCAGCTCAAGCCTGTCCTGTGTGTCAGTTGCTTAGAGTTGTATAGAGTGAGAAGTCAAGCAAAATGACACCTTTTATAAATACTATATCGTTATTTGGAACACTTGCATTTCATGTGTGTTCCGTGTTTACAGCAATCTACAGGTGCCTGTCATAAAATTAGAATATCATGACAAAGTTGATTTATTTCAGTAATTCCATTCAAAAAGTGAAACTTGTATATTAGATTCATTCATTACACACAGACTGATGTATTTCAAATGTTTATTTCTTTTAACACTAGAATTACCAGAGCCTACGAAAAAACTCGTAAATCCGTCCCACCTTAAATCGCTTCTTAAAACGGAGAGGTGTGAAGGGATTTAAGAAGCGATATACTATGAAATTAGTGTTGAACTACACACAGAAAAAGATGGTAAAATTTAGCTTTTACAGTAGAAGTTTGCTTTATTATTTATGTGAAGTGATTCAGGTCATTTCAGTTTGAAGACCATTGTTACAAAGCCTAATAAATTACAGATTGGAATTTTTATGTATTGTCTAGGCAACTGTTATTTTATAACAAGTGCACACAAGAGAACAACTGTTAACTTCACTTCCATAACCACTCTTCAAGGGGCTGAGGTAGTTTGCAGTTCAAGGTGAAATTGTTAAAAAGGGTTAATTTTGCTACAGATGGATGACCAGAGAAAATGTGCATTGTTTCAGTGAAAAGGCAAGCCCACGACATTCTGTCTAAAATGTTTACTTAAATTCTGGGAAATCAATCAGGTCTCAGAAAAGCAATGCGTTTTGGTGTATATTCACTGAAGTACAGTTATCTGAATCTAAACTACTGGGTAGGCCCTAGAGTCAAATTTACTTCCCTGACTTCTTCATTTTCAAAGTTTGTATCAGCAATATGTGCTATACAAGTGTAGGAAGGAAACAGCTTCTTGGTGCAGACTCAACACTTGTAAATGAGAGTAGAATCAGACTGAGCTGTGGGAGCACTGACATGCTACTTTTTTGATCATGCCTGTTACATTTATAAGTCCCAGTTAAGCTCCACATTTTAATTTAATTATTATTAAGCTTATTTTTGTTGAAATACTGGTTACTTATGAAAATTTATTCAAATATTAGTACATTCATTTGTCTTCCTGTTATGTGCTAATTTTATTGTCCACAAAAGAAATTGAGGTAGTCACAACCCTCACCAGGATAATTGGTTGAGAAGATGAGATGAGATTAAGTTGTCTTTATTTTTGTGTTTAGGGGCTCAAAAAGAAGGAGCCACTGGCTTCTTTAAAGGAGTTGGTAAGGGCCTTGTGGGTGCTGTTGCTCGTCCTGCAGGTGGCATTATTGATATGGCAAGCAGTACATTTCAAGGAATTAAGAGGTATTATTTTGCTGATTTTCTTTGAAAAATGCTAGTGTTGCTTTTCAGTTTTTCAGAAAAAAATGCACTTTGTTTCAAATTGTGGTGTCTATCAAATATTGTCTTTTGTAGTTATCTCAATTTTTAGTATGTCAGGTAAGTACAGACTTGAAAATACATTAACTTTTGTTTTTAGTCAAGAATATATACACATGCAGTTAAATTAATAAAAGAGGATAATAACTTATAACTTTATGTAGTCCTGTTTTCAAAATGCCAAACATGTTAATGTAGGTTTTTTTTTTATTTTTATTGCTCTGTACAGAGCCACAGAGTCTTCCGAAGAAGTCGAAAGTCTCCGTCCACCTCGATTCATACATGAGGATGGAGTCATTAGACCATACAGAGAAAGAGAAGGTTTTGGTAGCCAAATGTTACAGGTCAGTTTACTGTGGACATTATTTAAACAACATTTTTCAGAATTAAGTTTTATTTTCTCACTGTGTCACTTGAATAATTTCATGTCTCTACAAGTCCCTCATTTCACCTACATTTTGAATTAAAGTGAGGTATTTTTGGCAAAATTTACTTTTTAGTATTATGACACAATACTCTTTTATACTGTATGTACTTGGTTAAGGTTTGTTTGGTTCTTTAAATATGCACTTGGTTCACATGTACTGTAGATTCATAATCAGTATCATAGTTCATAATGTCAATGTTGTCACATGTACATAGTACAATGAAATGTTCTGTTGCCTATGCCCATTGAAATGTGGCACATTGTTTCCTACCATCTTTAGGCTGAGCATTTAGCTAATCAGCACTTTTAGGCTTCTAGAAACTAGCAGCATATGAGAAAGAATTTGCAGACTTTTTTGGTGATGCATTCTGACATCCATTGTATAATCCTCTTTAACATACAGCATATATATACTGTATATATTTGTGGTATATTACCAAATCCCTGGTCTGTTCCTCATAATGCATATTTCATAGCCTGACTTAAGAGAATATCCTGCTTTAAGGATCATTGACTTTGCTAATGAACTGGTGAATGACTATTGACATATGCATGGAAGTCGAAAAATAATTTAATTGTCTCTAGACATTTGCAAAAGGAATAGAAAAATTTGGCTGGCAAGCATTTTAACTATTTATTGTGTTCAAATAGTCTGAAAAAACAGTTTGTGTGCACAACTTAGATCAAGTGCCTGTTTTTGGCCTCAGATAAATATATGCGCTTGGCGTAGGAACCATGAAGCAGAAGATTCATGCCATATCTAACACAGCATAATCTTGTAGTTCTGAGAAGTTCTACAGGTAATCTTTCACACACTGCATGAACAAACCAACACATCTCTGTTGTAGTCCTGCCCATGATGGAAACAATGTCTGCATTACTCTAACCGAAAATGTAATGTACTTCAGACAAGTAAAAAATTCTATCAGCTGACAAGTAGGTATGCATAATCTCACCGCAAGGTTAGAATATTTTGCTGATAGCATTGGTCTATTACAAATACAAACTGGATACATGAAGTAACCATACTGAATGAGGTAAACTGCCTGCTGTAAATTCAGGCCTTAACTCATGTAAACCAAACAACAACATATTTTCACAAGATATTTTCTGTCACTAAAAAAATTAAGATAATTCTAATCCTCAGATATTTAAATTTATAGGATCACAATCTTTGATTCAAAAAAGTAATATAGACAATATTTCTGTACCTAAAACCTAGGTGTTTTTATTCACACAATGCCAGGGATGTACAGTAGATAGCTCTTCATAGTTCCATATGTAGACAATTAATTATTGACTGCACCATCATGGGAACAAACACAAATGCAAGAGAAAACAATGGAGAAAGGTCATTCACAAAGATTAATTGAACATTGTGAGAAGTTTAAGCAATCACCACCCCCTCCCCACCCACCAAAAATAACTTAAGATGAACCCTCTGTGTGGAGATTCTCTGTGTCAAAAAGCAGTTCTGACAAGACACATTATTAGTGACACCTGCCCTATCTAAGTAGTTTTCACAATTTGGTGAATTGATTCAGCAGTGTGACTTGTGGTAGCAGCGTAAGACATGAGCAGTCATCCTCTGTAGGCTTTTTTGAAATTGCATCCTTGAGAAATAACATAGAATGTTAGCATTTTTTCTTTCTTTCTTTCTTTTTTTTTTTTTTTTTTTTTTTTATAACAATTGTGTTTTGTATTAAGCCAGTCTCCATAATGGGCCAGTAGGAGTTGGTTTAAAAATGAGGAATATTATTATTTTGTGTTTGTAATCAAATGTTTTTGTTTAACTGATTATATAAAAACGATTAAAAGTGATAAATTAGTATTGCCTCTGTTTACTCTGTGATCATGGGAGTGGCAATTGACTAACAGTAAGCGACTTTAGAGCATCATATAAGATGCTTCTGTGAAAACATCTGACCTGCACTTATCCATATGTTTACTGGGTTTCCGCCAACACCAACAAATTAATTTTTTTTTTTCGTGGAAAAAAAATTGTAAATGATTTTAGGATTGTGATTTTAGCCTTTTTAAGAAGCTTGTGTGCTTTAATGATTCTTATTGCTGTGACATGTCTGATTTGAGTTGGCCAGGCTATGACTAATCAATATATGACCCTCATTACACCAGTTATATCAAAGAGAAATTTGCCTGGACCCACCAGACCAGATTTGGAAGTAGTGTTCACTGGCATGGCCCTAATGGCTTAATGTCCCACTTAGCTCACTCAGGGTCAGTCTGAAAAAGATACATGGACCTGCTATGTGGGATGCTGGAAATTCAAGCTTTAAGATAGTACAGCCAAGCAAAAACATATTCTCCAAATTGTATTACAATAACCCACAAGCAAAAGATAATGGTCAGGTGCAGTGCCAGTGGAGTGATGGACAAGAGTGGGAATGATTCTGGCATAGAGTACTAGACATTAGTAATTGAAATTGGCTCTTGGGATGTGAAACACGACCTCTCTAGAATGGAAAGAGCTGCAATTAATGCAGAAGGTTGAAAAGTACTAGTTAAATATATTTGGACTTGAGTCTTTGGACATGATTAGAGTTACCCAGAGTGGTGTTTCTTACATTGTTTGGAGTGGATTCTCATTATAGGCTCAGAATGGGTGTGAGGGTTCTTAAAAGTCAACAAGCTGATGATGTACAGTTGGAGTTTGTTTTGGCGGAAGAGAGGATTGCTTGAATCCAATTTAAGGTTTCAGTGAGAAAATTTTAAACTGTTTTTTGTATTTTTGAACCAAATTATTTTTGGCAGTTTTCTTTTTTTAGATACTTTGGATATGAAGCTTGATATGGTATGACCTACTGATTCTGTCTTACTGGAAGTCTTGTGTGGGAAACCTGCCTGATCCTAATCCAAACAGCCAGTTGATATTATGTTTATGTGCTAGTCATGGATTGTTCCTAATGAACAAGCCTGCTCATAAGCGTACCTAGTTCCGGAGTGCCTTGGGGCAAAGATCGGGTGCTGATGTTTTAGTCAGGTCATCTACTCTGGAGCTTTATATGGTCTGGAAATTTGGGTAAAGAGAGGTGCTGAATTGTCAGCCCATCATTCCCATTTGGGAAAGTATTATTGGTTGGACTTCATATAGACTGCTCTCAGCAAGAGTAAGAAAATGGTGAGCTCAGCCTGGGATGTCGTTCAGAGGTGGACTCTTTGAGGTACCCTTCTCAGAACATGCAGTACCAGAAGCATTGATTTGGGGTTAGAGCCACATCTGTGGTGGATGACTGTACAGTAACCTCTGAAGTGGTAAGGCTGCAGGTGTGAATGAGATCTAACTGGAAATTCTCAAAGCACTGGACATAAGGGTGTGTTTTACCTAACATATCTGTTCAATATTGGGTGGAAAACTGAAACAGTTTAGTCCCCTTGGATTGTAATCGATCCTATCTCTAAGGACAATTTGAATCACGAACCAGAAGATGAAAAGTTTGAAGGCCAAAACCACAATAGTTGTCTTTTAAACAGACACAAGTTAAAACTGTAAAGTTGAAAAACACCAGCAATCAAAAGCAATACACGAGTCAGAAAATTGTAGGTCAAAAAGGCAGAAAATGGTCCTAACCTTCCCTTCTCTAACTAATCAAATCAGTAGTTAATCAAGAAGAGTTTTGTTTTAAATGTAAAGTCTTGCATACATAGTATAGCCTGCCTACACCTTAAATGTATTTTACCATCATATTGTCACACACAACACAGTATCAGTCACATGTCTAGCAACTATGTTAAAGCCAATATGATGGCAACCAAAAGAAGAATTTGTAAACTGGTGTGTTGCAGGAAAAACAATACATTATAATAATGGTATAAAAATGTATACTATTATAAGGTGCCGGATGTGTTCTAATTATTGACAGATCACATTCCTCAGCCTTCCAGTGAACGCTTATGCTGGTGTACTGGAACAGAGACCTTTTCCAGGATCAGAGGTTCAGCTTTGATTCTGTTCTTACTAGGGAACAGTGAGATAACGCTTTGCCTTTGCACAGACTTTTGAGGGGTGATGACATACAGTTTATGTGCATACTGAACCTAAAAATCTTTTGTATTTGTAAAGCAGTAGCCAACTGTGCATACTTGACATATCTGTTTGAGGTGAGCAGTGGACTGCTTTGCCACATCTGCTGTTTTCTCCTCTCCTGTTCTTAAGTTTCATTGACAGGACATCAACGCATAATTGAGAACTGAAGAGTATTTGGAAATCTAAGGGTTGCATCCCTGCTGCTTATCCTCTTGGCCACATTAGACTGATGTTTAACATGAACTACAAATGTTCACAGCAAGCATGATGAGGATGAGATGGGTATAATCATCTCCAAATGCACAACTGTCAGAAAAGAATGGCTCATTCCGTACAAGAACGGAGTGAGTGGCTGCCCCAACTGGAAGAGTTCAAGATCATTTGAGTCTTGTTTATGAGTGGAGGTAGAGGTGATAGTGAGATTGAACAATGAATCAGAGTGGCAGCAAAAATTTCACAAATTATTTTTCCAGACCATGGTATTGAAATGGGGGGTGGGGGGAATTTGATGTAGTTTGGTAGTGTATTAGTTGTTACCTTTTTTTGACAAGACCTATATCCAGACCTAGGACACACTGAGGATATTAGATCTCTCAAATCGTCTGGGAATTCTTGGAATTCTTCAGGAAGAGTGGAAGGAAATTGTCAAGGATAGGGTGGCCAGGTCAGTATAGTTCATCATGCTGACAGTGCAGACCTCACCAGGGAACAAACATACAGTATAGTGGAAATTATGATGACATATTTTAGGAACATCTAATTTAAATGTTCTCAATTTTGTATGCAGTGAGTGCAATTGCAATCAAAAAAAATCAACTGAGATATGAAACTAGCTGTTTTTTTTTACGGTGTAGCAACTGTTGCATACACGACAGTACAATATTTTTGAGTATAGGTACCAAAGTGTTTTTAAATTGTATGGTTTTTGTTGTTGTTCTATTGTTGTCTTTTTTCCTCATTTTACTAATCATAAATCATTTGATAGAAATGAAAAATACAATGGGCTCAAGTATGTGGCTAAATACAACAAGCAAAGAAAGATTGGTTCACAGTATTGCTCTTCATTTCGGTGGCTTGTAGATACTGTAGTTTTAACCTGGACAAAACAAATGAGATGTGAGTGGTTTTGTGCTGACTTTGGAATATCTGGAGAAAACTTGTGTGTGTATGTGTTTGTGCTTATTCTGAAATACTGCAGTCAGCATTTGGTGGCTGCAAATCAGGTCTGCAGTTTATTAAGGGATTGGTGCCCATAGATTCCCAAAGCTTTTTTTTTGTTTTATTTCTAGTAGTTAATTTTTAATCCTTACCCTCTTTTGGCCAAGAAATCTGCAGCAGACCTAAACTATACGCCAATGCTGAAATGCTGGAAGAAGTAACAACCCCCTTCCCTATAGTCTTTAAAATACGGGTTTCCTTTAAGCTTTTTCTTTTTCTATGGACCAAATATTGTTTAACCTTATATAAATATTAAGAGCCTGATATGGTAAAAAAACAGCACACTTTCATAATGTGTTAGTCTGGTATACTAGGTGAATATACCACTAAACCACTTTCATCGACATTTTCATTAACCCCTTGACATAACCAACACTAACTGGCATATATGAATGACAAAATGGGAGTATATATTAGAAGGGGTTAGCAGTTGTCAAACACGGCCCTGATTACTTACTGTAAATTTAAACAACTGCTGAAACTTAGGTTAACACTATTCTAACGCGATGAACCTTCCCGTGTATGAGAGTAAAAAAACCTTAAACTGCTATTGTCATTTACAGTTTATTAGAATTACTTAAAAATCTTTTAAACTAGCATTTACTAATATTGAATTGCCAAACACTGATTAATAGCATTCATAGTGTTCACCTGTCAAAAAGAGCAGAGCATTTATCCTCTTCTGATGTATGCATGTGTTCATTTGTGTCTCTTTTGCTTCCTGGAACCTTCAATTAAATAGGTAAGGGATTTCTTTATTTTCTTATACAGGAATGCATTTAAGTATACTGGATTTTCAGTGTCTTTCATTATAGCATAGCACCACATAGCTTTGTGCTTTCCAAAATGTCATGCTTACTTCAGAATAAAAGTTCATATTTTCTTCTTTATGATAAAAGCTGGTTTTATATAATAACTATCTTATTAATTATCCTTGATTTTTTTTTTTTTTTTAATTGTTGAAGAAGAAAAATGAAACTTTTAACCCATTGCTGCTAACATGCAAATAGACTAAAACTGCATGTTTAATTTAACATTGGCTATGTTTTCTCTTTTCTTTTTTTTTATCATGCTTGCAGAAAAGAATGGCCTACGCTGAATGGATTAGGACCGACAGTGATGATGATGATATTGACAGCTAGAAAGTTATTTCTAAGTGATAGTAGTGCATGCATTCACAGTTATTTTCTTTGTTAATTGATACCAATTTTGTATCGGGATTTGTATTAATTTGTTTTTATCCAGATTACTTTAATGAATAATGGCATAATCAATGTTTTATATTATTTTAACATTAAATTAATATTTTATTGACTTATAAGTCAGGTAAGAGTCAGTTTATTTAAAGGATAAGCTTTGTTTTTTAATGCAAGGTTATTTCCTCTCAATCATGACAAACTATCATTTGCCCCAGACCTTGCTTTGTTAAGACACACTTTATTTAATTTAAAAAAAAAAATAGAGGGCTCCCTGAGTGCCTTATAATAATGGTCAGGACCAACATGAAAAAAGTAGCCTTAAAACTCCTGGAATATGTCAGTTTTTACAGAGCACGGCTCCCAGTTTTATAAGCCGAGCTTTTAACATTACAGAAGTACATTTATGATAATAAAACTAGATTAGAAATAATGCATAATAAATAGCCTAGAGGTGGATATAAGCACTCTGTGGTGTGATATCACAAATAATCTTGTGTATTTAGTTAGCACAAATAGCAGTCCTTCTGTAATAGAATGTAAATGTGCATACCCAGAATTTGAACACACAATGAGAGCAATCATGTTTTGACACTTTTGAGTCCTTTAGCAATCCCAGTATTTTGAGGCCATGAGTTAGTAGAGAAGTGCTAAAATTCAAACCGATTACCCCAATAAAATTATATTGCAGATTAGCAGAGTATTTCAAAATATGTGTTGTGAAAACCTTGACATCTTACTGTCAGGCCAAAATAAAACAGCCAGCAAATAGGAACTCACTTTGAAATGATCACAAGATCTTGTTTAAAGTTGTCCATTTGGTCCTTCTTGCCTTCATTACTTCTTCCAATTTAATTGTGGGTTGCCATAACAGTATTCTGATAATGCATTAAAGTTCATCAGTAACTGCAGAAAACTATAGGCTGTAACTTTTCTTCTGCCTCTCTGTACATTTTCATTATCCTTTTGTCTGTTGACTCTTCTTTTCATCTGTGTCTTTCGGCTCATTTAGATAAGGATTAACAAGACTGAATATTGCATGAGCAGTCACTTTTAAAATCATTTTTATTTTTGGTAAAAGTGAAAATTTGTCTAAATTTCAAAAGAATAAAATTCAGATGTATAAAAGAGTGGAGCCATAGTAGTTTTGTAGTTGTAGCTTTTAGGAAGCTTGGATAATAAATAAATAATAATAATGATGAGTCTCACCAAAATGTTACGTACTTTGTGAAAACTGTTTGAATAAGCACTTATGTAATATATGTTAATTTTCAAGATATTGATCAATACATGATAAAATTTTTGTCATCAAATATGATACACTGTACTCTTTAAACTGCTGCCTCATTGACTGCTGCCTCATTGACCACAATTGTAAACTTCGCAAGGGTATTTTGTTTTTTAAGCCAAATATACTAAATATTTTAAGCTAAATTTATTAAGCTGTAACAAAGCAAGCCTTTGGGGTAAATGATTAAAAAAAATCCTTAACTTCAAAAGTACTTAACTTGCCCTTTAAGTTCTGAGTATGCCTTGGAGTGAAATAATAAAATACCGATAGTATAATACTATTGATAAGAAAATATCTTTGTACAATTATTTTATAGTTCAATGCATGGTATGGTAAAAAGGATGACTTAAATTGAGTCAAATACTATATGCTTCATGCACATAACCTCAAAGGCTTTTCATGTCCTTTGAAAGTAACTAAATTTAGAATTTTGGCAGAGGAATGCAAAATAATCAAATGCTGTCAGGGAAGGCACTTCAGAGTTTTATAAAAAGATGAATAGTAAGACATTACGCCTAACTGGTAAATTAATTGTTGTAATTCTAGTGTCATTTAGGGAAATAGGACTGTGTTCTTTGTATAAGCTGCGTGTCTAATATGGTATAGCTTTAAAATGGCTGTATCCTTAAAACTGTCCATTCTGAATCTGTAAGATACATTTTCTGGCTGTCAAAATCAGCTGGTAGAAAACAGAGAATGCATCAACTAAGCCTTTAGTTTTTCTCCTTTGTATATATAGCTGCCCTCTTGCTGATATTGTCTTAATTGTGTTGTACACTATATTTTGATTATAGTATGGACACTACAGTTTAAATAAGTAAACACACATTTCAGACCTGATTTCAGACTAAACATATGCAAGCATATTTATTAATTTACTAAAGGCAGCAATGAGCAGGTTATTTTTTAATTCTTTGTAATATTATTTGACTCAGCACAGATATATTATGTTTCATGTCATGTTATTTATGTTTCTTTTGTCCATTTCTGTGTTTGCTTTTAGAAAAATCAAATCTAGGGAAAGTTCATCTTTGTACATTAAATAAAGTATTGTATAAAAAAGTTGTTTTTGAAGTTTTTTGTTTTTGGTTTTTTTTTTTATTGTTTCTTAACATACTTATACATATTACTTTTTTATTATTCTAGTTCCTGTTATTAGTTTTTCTTTATTTTATTTCAGAGGAAAAGGATGAAACCCATGTTTTTCATAATTGTTTTATTTTGTAATCAAAACTGTCTGTTTTAGCAGTCCTTTGGAATTTAAAAATCTTCTGCTGCCAGTCAAACAAACATAATTTTACTTAAATGTATGTCTTTCAGTGGACTTTTATGTGTGATATTTTCAATGCTTTAATATATGTCTTTACAGGTCATAACCAGGCCTTATCACAGTGTTCCTAAGTATTGCAATCTGTTTAGTGCTATACAAAAAATACTATGATAGAAATAACCTGCATAAATATCCAGAAATAATTTTGTGAATGAGCTGAATTGGAATTTCTTTACCTTATTCTTTAGTTTTCCAGAGAAGGACCTTTTCCAGTTAAAAAAGGTCTTTCTTCTCAGTAAAGCTGCAGTACTCTCTTAGTCATGAAAAGACAAAAAAATATGCTATGAACCAAACTTCTGTCCTGTAACCACAAACTGACGACAATATTGTGTAATTTAAACAACAGAAACACTAGTGTATTTAGTGAATTTTGTCTTTCAGTTTCAACTAGTAAAATGTATATTGTACTGCAGCATCTCATTTTAAAGGCTTTTATTGTGATTAAAAGTTGGGGAACTAATATATGTCCTCTTCCAGGTTATGAAAGATATTCTGGCATTTGATGCATTTCAGTAATTGTCCACACCTTAGAGTCAGAAAGAATAAGGAACAATTAAACAACAAATAATCAAACAAACATTTCAGTTGTAATGACTGGATGTACACTTTTCACAATTAATTAATTGATTGAGAAATTAATTACATTTCCTGTTTAGGATGCAATAGTCAGTGCTTTTTATAAAAGTTTTTAAAGCCAGACATCTGTCCAAAGCCTGTTTTCATATTCACACTATTGTTTGTTGGAGAACTGAATATACTGTATATCCAATGTGAATTGAACAGGGATTGAACCATATCCATTTGCCACAAGGAGGAAGCAGTCATGTGTGGGCACTGACATTGGAAGTGACTCTTGAGCTCAAAATTAAGTAAAGATACTGTAGTTGTATTAAGGGCTTGTTCAGCTTTTGGGACATATAGTGATTAAGTGAGTAAAACAACTCAAGTTTATTGGACTAAAGAAAAAATGTTTGAGTGCTAAGAAACAGTCGGGGTGTTTTGTTAACTAGGGACATGAATATGCTGATGAGTTCCATTGTTTGTGATAATCCTAAATGTGTATACTTCCTACCAATAACTGACTGATTCATTGCTTATATAGTTTTTTTTTCATATGAAAAAAAATTTGTTTTTATACATACATATGCATATAAGTATAAAAATAAATCTTTAGCATATAATTTTACAATAACATACATACAGTATATTGATTTTTGTTTCTTTTGTTTCTATCCATTTTTCCAGTACTATGTTGATTGAAAATACAGTAGCTTTATTTCATCAAGTAAACAAGTCAGTTACCTTGTTCCCTGTTAAGTATTCAAGGGATATGCAGTGCACTAACCTCTTCAGCTGACCGCCACATAAAGATATTCATCCAAGAGTCATTTGTTAGATGTTCACTTAAAACTGTTCATGTATTTTGCCCTAGAAAATAGAAAATGGAAGATTTGCCAAATACAGATACTTTGCCCATGCAAAGGTGAATGATTCAGATTTCTTCATGATCACAAAAAGGTAGTGTATTGTATCTGAACTAAAACATTTCAATAGCACGTATAGAGAGAGAGACAGTGCATTGTGTATTGTTCTGTTTTGCAATTTTTTAATTAATATCAATTTTATAATATCTCATAAAATATTGAAAACTATTTTCACTGTTATTTTTAGTTGCATATTCTTTGTTACAAAAGGAACATTTGGGCAATTAACTTGTGAGTGGCAATACTGTTTTGATGAGTTTACCAAAGAGCCAGTGATAGTTGAAGGTCGAAGGCTCCGCATAGAAGCTAAGGTTAGTAAACCATAGTGTTTTAATTTATTAACACCTGAAATTAATTAGCTTTTAAATTCTATGGTGTGGTCACACTGCTTAAGGTTTTAACTGTAGTTAAGTAAATTGATTTATCGTATGTTTTTGATAGCAGTGCAGTTCTTTATTTTTACTAGTTTGTATTCATTGTTCTATTAAAAAAAAAAAAAGCCTTTTCAAATGCCTTTGTCCTAGCAATGATTGGCAGCATGGCACTGAAAATGAAGAAGTGCAACCAAACATTTTGTCTGTATTACTCTACTTGCTTAATAGAAATCGCATAATTACAAAGCCAGTGATGTTTTCACTCATTAGAGACTAGTATTTTTTTAATACACATCTAGCCTTGAGTGGTATCACTGGCTTTAAAGATACACAGTGCTGTAGGTTACAAACAACAGCAAACAGCAGAAGTATACAGCGGTAAAGCAGATAGCACTGCACCGTTTTACCTGACTCTGTTTCACAGCTACCACAGTGCATCTGTGGAGTTTGGTCATCTTATCCTTATGAGGCTGGCACCAGAGAAAAATAGGTAGTTAAAGAGGAGTCCTTAATTTAATAATTATCTACCACTTGTATATTTGTATTGTTTAAGTGTGTATTAATTATTCCTTATTTACTATTTTTGTCATTTCATTTGTTCATTAATATTTGTAATTTATTGTTTTTCTTCTTTTATATTTTATTGAATTTATTAAAAGCATGTAATGTTCCATACAGTCAAGTCAAACTTAATAAAACTAAATTCAATTCAACCACCACCAATGAGAAAGAGAGGAAAGCCAACAGCCAGAGTAAAACTTTGAGAGTAGTAAAGAGGGAAAGAAGTCCTTCTCCACAATATAAATGCCTATTCTAAAATGTTAGATCCTCCCAGGTTTTAAAAAGATTTTGAACAGATCCTCTAAGAGAGAATTTATTTTTTTTCCTATTTCAAATAGTACACAACATCAGTTACCCACAGACTTAAAAGAAATGGGCTGGGATTCTTCCACTTGAGCAAGATAAGTCTACATGCTAATATTGAAGTGGCAATTACAATTTGTTTGTCCTCCACTTTAAGCCTATTTGGGAGTACACCAAACACAGCTATTAATGGATAAGGAGTGATTGTGACACCAAGGCTGACTGATAGGCATTTAAAATGATTAGCCCAGAATGATTTTAATTTGGTACACACCCGGAACATGTGGCCCTTGTGAGGCTGGAGATTGATTGCAGTATTCACAGATTGGATTTTGCCCTAGAAACATTTAAGGCAATTTTAAAAGAGGTAGATGTGCTCAATAAAAGATTTTCAGTTGAATAATTGAATGCTTTGCGGATATGGATCTAGAGTGAATCCTATGCATGGCTACCTTTCACTCCTTTTCTGAAATGTTGTGAGAGTGATCCTTTTCCCACTGTACTCTGGGATCTTTAAAAGAAAGGGACTTTAAAATGGTTTTATATATTATAGAAATGCTTTCTGAATCTTCAAGACTGATAAATATCCCTTCTGGATTAGAAATAGGTGGGAGGTGAGGAAAATTGGGCAGATTTTGTTTAGCAAAGTTTCTAATTTGGAGATAGAGGAAAATTGTGTTGATGGGAAGCTAAATTTGGAGTGTAATTGTTCATAGGATGCAAAGATATTATTTATATAAAAATCTCTAAATGATTTAATCCCATACATTTCCAAACATTAAAAACTGTGTACTTTTGAGAGGATGGAAAAAGGTGGTTATCATGTAGCAGTGCCTCAGATAAAATATACTCTTAACTTGAAGTGCTTCCTACATTGGTTCCATATTCTGAGTAAACGAAGGACAATTGGGTTAGTAGTATATTGATGATACCTTGTATTTACTGGTGTACAACGCAGGGAATATAAAAACTACTGCAGGATTTCATTTCTATTGTGGATCAAGCTAGTATGTGTTCCATCTATTTGTGTCAATGTCCAGGTTTTTATTGTTGTATATTTGCCGCCCAGTAATACAATTGAAAATTAGGTAGAGCCATGCCACCTTCTAATTTAGGTTGTTGTAGGGTCGCCTTTTGGATGCTTGGATATTTCAAATTCTAAATAAATGAGGTTATAATTGAATCTAATTTCTTAAAAAATTATTTGTTAATGTATAGGGTGGCCCATATTTATGTATATGATTTATGTATATGTTTTTTTGTCACCTGTTCGATTGATACGTGCCTGAAGAAGAACCCAACTTTGAAAGGCATTCACCACAAGAGCTGTGTTGCCATTGGTACGCACACGCCTGGGCCTGCCTGCTTCCTTCGCTTGCAAAACAGTACTGCTGATTTCGAATTTTATGTTTTATTCTTGCAGTGGTTAGCACACTAGGGCTACTGCTTCCAAACTCAACTGCCATCCTCCATTTCACTATCGCATAGTTGTTTGTTGCGGAGTATAACCACACACAATGTATGTGCTGCTCTAGTACAATCGTTTCGCCGCCATTCTGTATTCTAACACAGCAGGGTTTGCGTGGTCCAGGACATTTTTACTTCCATTCTCAGGCTACACAGTAATTCAATTTTCAATACATTTCGCACCATAGTTTAAATGCTACAGCCTGTGAAACTTCATATAGATAAATATGGGCCACCCTGTATATGGGGCTATTTTGAAACAGAAGCTTAGGGAAGATATTCATCTTAATATGATAATATTAATTCTCCTTGCTAAAATAAGATGAAGGGTTGACCATCTATGCACATCTTGCTTAAGTTTTTCCAAGCAGACAGCATAATTCTGTTGAAAAATAGCTTTATATTTACTTGTGATGTTTACCCCTAGGTATTTAAACTGATCTGCAATGATAAAAGGGAAGGTGTGCAATCTAATGTTGTTTGCTAGAGAATTCACTTGAAAAAGCACACTTTTGTTCAAATTAATTTTGAGTCCAGATATCTCTTGAAATTTCTGCTAGTGCAGTTAGGGCTGCAGGCACAGAATTTTTTGTGTCTATAGAGATGTTTTCTGTTCAAGTCCTTCTCTGAAAATCCCCTTTATCTGTGATGCATTTCGAAAGTAAACAGCCAATGGCTCAATTATAATTGCAAATAGCAGTGGTGACAAGGAGAAAGACAGTCAGTGCACCCCTCAAGCCCTTTAGCTGCCTTCTACTCACGTGTGTGACAACCATCAAAAAATATAATCACAAACTGAACTTTGCACGATACCTTAGCGAGCTCTGTAAGCCGTGCTGTTTCGTTGAAGGACAGGTATGGGGCAGAATGACACCCAACCTGTTGCTGCATCTTTCGCTTTTATGCCTGGTGCAGCTGTGTTGTTTTTATGTGTGAATGGATGTTTCTTGCAGGGAGGTCTTCTGTTCTCTTTCTCTGATTTAGAACCCTCATCCTCATCTGAGCTGACCTCTGTTATAGCACGTCTTTATTTGAAAACTAGCAGTGTCAGATAGTTGAGAACGTGAATGTGACTGATAGAATAAAACTGAATTTAAAAAAAAGTACCATAAATTTACACCGGCTGTTACAGACTCAAATCAAATGTACATTTTTATTCTATAATAGTAAGAATAAGAGCAGCTTACTCCTCAAAACTGAGGCTTCCAGAATCAAACCGCGAACGTCTTGGTTACGAGTCAGACGTTCTTACCACTACACCATCAAAGCAGTCTTATTAGGTGCATGTCAAAGTCCACCCTAACGCAAGTTCTTTTTCTGCAGTTATATTCTTGTATAAAAGAGAACTTGTTTTGTTATACTTGTACCTTGTGTGAAAGTGTATATTTGATATTTGGACTTCAGGCTTCACACATTATACATGTCATGTCTACATTTTCTTAATTATTTCTAAAACATGAAAAACATTTCTGTTTTAACGATATGTTTACATAGATTGTTGTAGACACGGAACACACATGAAATGTATGTATTCCAAATGATGATATATTATTTACCCTCTACAACTCGAGCACTTAACTCCAAGATAAATGCTGAGCACTGAGAACCTTCTTTGCGAATTGAACTGTGGCAGTGGGCGGGGAGATTGGATAGCAGGCTGCTTTGCTGCTTGTGTTAATCGACAAATTTACAACACAAAATATGCTGACGGAAAGGTGCGAAGGGATTTAAGGTTGGCCGGGATTACAAGTTTTTTGGAGGCTTTGGTAATTTTAGTGTTAACTCTTGTGACTACCCAAATGAAAGTTAACTTTTTACTTCAGTTTATAGGGACTAGAAGTGAAATAAGTACTTCCTACTAAAATTTAATATTATAAAATCAGTCTGATTTTTATGTAATTAATTTTAATTTATATTTAACCATCCTATTAATATCCCCTGCCTAAGAAAAATAATATAATTCTATCTTTGACGTACCTTAACTGATTCATAGATCTACAGCACAATATACAGTATTTATAAATGTTTAGGAAAGATCAACATACATTGAATATACATTTATAATTAAAGATCAATTAATTTACTATACATATAACTCAAACCAAAAGTAAAATTGCCAGTACTGCCTTTATCCCATAACTGCCATAACTGATGCATGATAATTGCTGCAAAGAATTGTTCAAAAACCATTAGACTGCTTTTCTTATTTCTTCTCATAGTGTTTCAAAATGGAATGGAGTTGCTCTTAACTGAACGGATGTATATTAGTACTGTACCATTGTGTTAATTTTTCATATGAATTCACAGTCAGTATAGTTATCTGGCCACTGATTAGATACAACTTTTTTAGGGCATAAGTGTCCAAAATTACTTTTGTCCAAACCTAAGATAGTGACAGCCACATTTGCCCTGCCTGACAAAAAACTTCCAAGTAAGAATTTTGTCCATGTAAGTTTTCTGCCACAGTCCAATAACTTGCTGTTAGTTAAATTGGCAGCCGTTAATTTGTCCAGTTAAATTCTCTGGAAAGTGTGCTAGAAGTAAAAACTCCTTTGTACCTAGAAAAAAAAAATCAATTCCAGAGTAACTGAGATTAGTTGGTCGCCAAACCACTTTTAGTACCACTAGCCTAGAAGTACTCAAAATTAGTATGGTGGTATATTTCAGTTTTTTAATGTTTAAACCTGAATTTAAGCGTTGTTTGTTTTTTCCAGTTTTTTGTAATTTAAATACAGTTAAATGTTCTGAAATAATATTTTTTTCTTCTTTTATTCAAAGGAAAGAGTAAAATCTGTGTTTCATGCCAAAGAGTTTGGAAAGATAATTAACTTTAAAACTCCTGAAATTGCTAAGGTAAGATTAAGCTGTTCTGTGTATGAAAGCTATAAATCTTTTCTGGTGTTTCTGGTACCTGATAAAAATTGACTTGTCTTTTTACTTTATTTCCACAGTGGGTCCTTAACAAACTAGAGGATGCGAGAGAGATCCTGCCAAAGTGCTAAGATGTCAACATTACTGGACACTAACTTGCCTTGTATTTTTGTGCATGTTTGAAATGTGTTGATGTACAGTAATTGTCAATGTGCACAAATCTAATTCTAAAATTGTTAAGCACATTGTAATGCATTTTTTTACAATTATTATGGCCATGTGGTAATAGTATATTATTTTTTAACTTTTAGGTAATGAATTAATGATTGAAAAGGGCATTGCTCTTCCAGGAGATTTTTTAAGAACTTGGTTATATATTATGTTAGTTACATTTATACATTTACCCTGTATCTTTTTCATAACAGTTAATTGTTTTTGTACCTTACACACTACACAATATGTGAAACCTTTTCAAAGCTGAACAAACTTCAGGTGTGGGGGCAAATTTTATTAATTTTTAAGTAAAATCATACACAAAGCAAAGTGGTAGTTCATTCTTTATGCATGGCAGAGATATTATTTTTAGTATTTATTTTGTATATCCTAAAATGAGTGTTGATTTTTCATTTTAACTTTCATTTTTGAACTAGTAACAATATCTTCAAAGATATATTAAAAGACATGTTAATATGTAGAGTTATTAGTTACCCTTGTCACATTAAATGTGCTGGTTATATGATGATTTCAGTTGGTCACCTAACTTAGGTTGAATTATAATGTTTCAAAAAAAGCTTGAACATTTTCTCACATTTTACCCCATACTTATCAACCATACAAATATATGAATAGATTTGATTTGGCTTTACATAACACCTCACCTACTAGAATTAACGCTTTGTGTATGGAAATAAATAATTTGCTGAAAATATATTAATTTAATATGTTGAATCCTGTACAAAGCTATGACATATAGTGCATTTTTAGTAACACAATTAAAATGTTAAAAATGTAGTAATATATATTTTTTCTTCGTCGGCACGGTGGCGCAGTGGTAGCACTGCTGCCTCGCAGTTAGGAGACGTGGGTTCGCTTCCCGGGTCTTCCCTGCATGGAGTTTCCATGTTCTCCCCATGTCTGCGTGGGTTTCCTCCCACAGTCCAAAGACATGCAGGTTAGGTGCATTGGCGATTCTAAATTGTCCCTAGTGTGTGCTTGGTGTGTGTGTGTGTGTGTGCCCAGCCCGGGGTTTGTTTCCTGCCTTGCACCCTGTGTTGGCTGGGATTGGCTCCAGCAGACCCCCATGACCCTGTAGTTAGGTTTGGATAATGGATAATGAATGGATGGATACTTTTTCTTCAAAGGTGACTTTTTCTTTGCTTAAATATGAAGAGTCACAGTGACGCCAGCTGCTGTACTAAATAACATATAAAACTCCATTTAAATTTGTGGATAATCTAAGTAAAAATTTACCCCAGATCGGTAAAACACGATACTGCTCATTTATATAGCAACTCTTTGCTTAAAATTTCCGTAAACAAGATAAATGTTGAAATGCGCTGAAATAATCAAATTTTACATTATGTATTGATAATGTGCAGTATGCTACCTTGATATGTGGCATTGTCTAAATAGTTTATGCCTGTCATTTGCAATAAAGTGCTTCCATTTCAGTCTCTTACTCCCACAGCTTCCGCCTTAGACTGTTTTCAGTGTAGTTAAAGGGAAAGATAGGGTTTGACCAACCCATTTGTGAAATCTCCTGAGAAAGTGCTAGCCACCTGTATCCCCTGTTAATCGTAACAAATGGAAAAACAATAATGTCGAAACAGGATCATTTTGTTGATATTGATACGCTTTATAATTTTATTCATCCAGCTTCATATAGTACTGAATCATGTTTGCTCAACTTAATAAAACTGGTATTGTACATTATTAATAACAACATTAGGGTTGCTTATGTTTCAATCCACTGTTAACACACTCATGAACTATGTTTATGTGAGATCTTTCTGTAAATAGTGGAGGAAAAAATTGACTAATCATAAATTCTTCAAATTAAGTTATTTATTAAGCCTTCAGAAGATCATGAAGTATATTTTAATTGAGTTAGTACTAGTACTTAATAACATACTTGTTTGCATTTTTTTCTGTTTTAACACAGTTTAATGGAATTTGTTGTGAATTCTTTACTAAAGTTTTCAGAAAATTGAATCCTTCTATAACTAGTTAATGTCAAAAAATTAAGTAAAATTTTTCCTTTGCATTTACATGTTGTCTTTGTTTTCTAGACATAGGTTTATTTTTTCTTTAGTAGATCAATTATACTTAACTCCAGTACAAATGTTAACCAATGTCATTTTCATCATATGTTGGTAGACTTTTGCTAAGGTTGCGAGTAAATTATATTTTAAAATGAAGAAATTTCATATCCTGAAAACTGTGTTGTAAAATATTAAAGTGCTGAACTGGCTATTACCAGTCTTAGCAGTTTGTAACACTTTGTAATTGCTGTATCTGTGAGTGTAACATCATGAACATTAACAGTGCTAATCTAAGACAATAAGTGTATTGAATTTGTGAAATTTAGGGTCAGAACTTCAGGCCTTCCAACACTGATGTGATTTACCTTATATTAACAGCAAATGGATATCATTGCTGCATACCTTACAATACAGCTCTAATTGCTAATGAGATTATCCCAGAACAAGGAGTTAGCTAAAAGTGGTGCCATAATTTTGTATTTAATATCATTCTGGGTCAACTCATAACTTCTAAAAAAAAATTTCCCCCATTGAGCTTGACACATTGTTAATATTGTACAATTTTAAAGCATTGTTTTATTTTCTTATAAATATTGAAGTGCCCAACATATATCATAGTGCAATATTTCGTTTGACAAATACACATGTAGGTCATAAAAAGCTGTCTGTGTACTATATACAACTTCTTGTTTCATTAATATAATATTCTTCCCTTCTTAACTGAGGGCTGCCTGGGTGCAACTATATAATGCTAATTCAGAATGTAAATTAGAGACCAGTTTTGTATGTAATGTTTTATTAAATATTAACTAGTACTCCGAAGTAGAATTTGAAAAGCACCAAACTATGCATTAAATACGTTAATTCTGATCTTGTGTCAGAAGGTGGAAAGAGAGAGAGATGGGTTAACCATTCCAGTTCATTTGACAGACTGATATCCACTGCACTAGACAGACAATGATCCCAGTTTTTTCAGTATATAATAATGGCCTTCCTTTCTGAGTACTGTTTACACTATTCTATCCCTAGAGTTTACAGGGGTAGTAGAAGCAAAACTATTTTCTACATTTCTATTGTATCCTATGTATAATCATGTAGTAGTGTAGATAATCCACTGTAACAAATGCAAACTTTAAGCAGTATAGGCAAAATAAAATATTTTTTGTTGTATCATTACATGCATGAAGTATTAGTTTGGTCATAAAATATAACGGTTGAAAGAAAAGTGCACTATTTACATCTTAAGAAACCAACTGCAATCTTGATTTCACTTAATTAGTAAGTACTTCATTTAATATTTTTATTATGTACACAGAAAGGAATATGTAATTCACAACTTTGTTCTATTTTCTATGCTTTTAATTTTGGCTTAGGAGAGATGTATTCAGTTTTTAATTCAGTGTAAAAATAGACAGCTTTTTTACAAACTGTGTGCAGTATTTTTTTTCTTAACTACCTGCGTTGTTTATGATAAATTAGATGTTTATTTAGTCCAGTTTGTGAGCAAAGCCTTAATTTCTCTGTCCAACTCATGATGTACAGAATTTGCATATCTTTTTTTCCCCACTGGTTTCTGTACAGCTTTTTATAAATCAAAATTGCAGCATGTTAACTGTTAAAACATATTAAATGGTGGGTTGCAGACATGTATACAGCTGAAACTTTGTCAGTATGTTTTATAGTTACCTGTAAGAATAATATATGGACTGATGAATGCAACGTGTAATCTGCAGTGTTCTAAAATTATAAATTGTATGGCTGCAGTGGTAAAAGAAATTGAATAAATGTGTTTGTATGTACTGTATATCTGTTAGTAATTAAAGGAAAAAGTGCAATTTCACAAGTGCAAAAAGTAAATAAAAATTGGGGGAAAAGTGAACAAAACTGAACTTTTTATTTTCTGTATCTATCAAATACAAGTAAGTAGTGTCAAATACCTGTATATCACCTTTACTTTTTTCATTCAAGGTTGAACATACAAAGTAAGTTGTGACTAGATCAAATAACATCTCTTGTATTTAATGCATATTTAATATCCTTTTTGCCTCTGATTTTAAAATCCTTTCTGTAGTATCTGTTGTTTTATAAAATGTAGCATTACAAGTTAAATTAGACAGTTGTCCCAAGCCACTCCACACTCTCTGGTAACCATACACACTAAAGCTCTGTCTGCTTTTCCTGCTGGCAGTAGTGGGGGCAAGACACCAAGCTGGACAGGCCTTTCTATTCTATACTTAGCTACAGTGTCCGTGTTCACAACTGAGCTATGCCCAGTATGCCTATTCTGGGAGACACCCAAACCACTTCATTTCTCTTACTCTGGGAGACAATGCAAACTTCAAACAGACAGCTACCAAGGACAAGATTCAAGTCGCCAGATGCTAGGTATTCTTATCTACCGTAATGTCAGAAAGTTACTACTATTGCTACTACAGGTGCTGTTACTACTCTTGACCATGAGAATCAGTAATTCCACTCCTTTACTGTTGAGTTCAACATCCTCCACAGAATGAACCCAGCAGTCCTGTAAACCTTTTTCCTCCATTTGCAGCTGTACTTTTGTTGTTCATTCACTACAAAGGTTGTGGTCTTAGATGAGGATGGCATTGATGGACACTGACCATTAAGTCAAAAGCTTTATTAGACGGCTTAATTCATTCCCAACAACACAATCCAATGCAAGGCTTGCAATACTGCAATCACAAAAAGAGATTTGTTAACCAAGGCTCTCTACAGCATATAGTACTTTCAGCAGTTGTGCAAAGATTTCGTCCACCTTAGCCACCTGAACACTGAAATTTTTCCACCACCAAAGTGACAAAAACCAAGGAACTGGATCCACACAGTAGTTGTATTGTAGAATGACACAGAAAGCCTATAAACAGAATTCACCACACAAATCCCCAAACTGTGAAAGCCTAACTTAAAGATACGCTTTGTGAGCACTTCATTAAGTGTCCATATATATCAGGTGCACTGAAAGTCACACTATGATAAGAATTGCTCCTGCCTCAGAGTAGGACATAACACATATTTACAAAGCCTTCTAGTCTCAATGACAACAAGGAACCATATGTGAGAACGAATGGTGTCACAATTTTATAGCTGGCTTTGTCACAAATTAACATGATGACATTTTGTAGTTTTCTGATATTAACTCTTCAGTCTTCACCACCAAGATGATGCTAATAATCATTATAATCAAAGAAGAGGATGAAGGAAAACATTGTATAGAAGTATGTGCACCAAGCTGCATGTTACTGTTACCACTCTGTAGCATCATAAATAATACTTTAACATTTTGCCTTCTTTGGGATGTGTCTGCCAGTCTCTGCCTAAATGCCATTTTCTGGAAGCCCATGGTAAGTTAGGGTAGTCCTGGTGAAGTTAGGAGTAGTTTCCTAACTTAGGAAAACAGATAAAATACTTTTACTCCTACTGCTAATAAAGTAGGATCAAATTGCATCACTGTGAGAATTATAAGACAGGGCTGTCTTTCTATTCTGAAATGCTTGATAAACACAGACACTGATCATTAATGTGAATAGCTTACTCCACAACCACCAATCTGTTTTGATCTGGTGGCACAAACATGGCGGTGAGAAAGGATGAGAAACTTAAAAAGCTCCACAAAAAAAGCCTCACTAGCCTGTCTAGAAAAGGCTTGCCTTTAGGCAGACAGGCCCCCAACTGCTACCTGCAGGCCTTAGCCTGCCAATGCCTAAAAATGAGAAGCTAGCATTAAAACTTCAAAATACACAGAAATGCCTTATGTAGGAGAACAGCCGTCGAAAACCTCTGACTCAGTGAGACAAGTCTACAAAAAAACTTTAATAAACAAAATATTTATTATATAAATAGAAAACCCAAAAATGGCAAAAAAAGTGCTTAAAAGGGAAATCCAAAGCGCAATATGTAATCCCATAAAATCGGAATCACAAAACAGAATATATCCAAAAAATAACAAAGGCAGTACTCACAAACTCTGTGATCCACCACCGATATCCTCTCTCTATGTCCGACTATAAAAGTGGAGGGAGGAGGCAGCAGCAATGATGTCTGGGGCTTCACACGTAATGCCCAGGGAATGGAGTCATGTTTAAAGACACGGTACCCAAATATTAAATAATTAACAACAGAAATTACATACAAATGTGAAAAAGAATAACTACAAAATAAAAAAGTACAACAAAGCCGAAAATAAATCCAAACCAAATATAAAAGAAACTCCTCGCTGTAACACAACATGATCTTGTAGCTGCAGCTCCTTATACAATACAATTTATTTTTGTATAGCCCCAAATCACACAAGAAGTGCCACAATGGGCTTTAACAGGCCCTGCCTCGTGACAGCCCCCAGCCTTGACTCTAAGAAGACAAAAAATTCCCCTCATATGGGAAAAAAATGGAAGAAACCTTGGGAAAGGCAGTTCAAAGAGAGACCCCTTTCCAGGTAGGTTGGGCGTGCAGTGGGTGTCAAAAAGAAGGGGGCCAATACAATACACAGAACAGAACACAAGTAAACCTCAATACAGTATAATAGTAAAATAAAAATATTACAAGTACAGAGCAGAATTTAACATTAGATGATATCACGTAATATGATTTGGATTTGTTTAGAGTCCTGGAGACCTCAGCCGTCAAGCTGCCTCCCCGAATTGGCCATTCCACAGCTGAGACAGCGCTGGGCTAGCCAATCCCTCTACCTGACGATTCCTGCGATCTTCCATCAGAGATGACTTTACCTTAGGCAGGCAAAACAACTTGGCAGGTGGGCAGTGGTACCAAGTGCCCCATTTGAGTACAGAGAAGAGAAACAGAATAGGTGAGGGTTAGTAATAAATTATAACTATCATGTTACTTATGTTCTAGTGCTAATGACTAACAACAGAGATGCAGTCTGTACAGTTAATCAGCAGCTCTAGTCAGGATATGCTAAACTGAAGTAGTGAGTCTTCAGCCAGGATTTGAAAACTGAAACCGAAGGGGCATCTTTTATAATAGCAGGCAGACCATTCCACAGTTTAGGGGCCCTGTAACTAAAAGCTCGACCACCCACTGTTATTTTATTAATCCTTGGAATCATAAGCAAACCGGCATCTTGAGATCTTAATGTGCGCTCTGGTTTGTAAGTTATGATAAGTTCAGACAAGTAAGCTGGACCTCGACCATTTAAGGCTTTATATGTTAAAAGGAGGATTTTGAAATCTTCCCTAAACTTAACCGGGAGCCAGTGTAAGGATTTAAGAACTGGAGTTATGTGATCATATTTTATTGTTCTTGTAATAATTCTTGCAGCAGCATTTTGATTAAATGGAGGCTGTATAAAGAACAATTTGAACATCCAGTGAACACCACATTGCAGTAGTCAATCCTACTAAAAATAAATGTATGAATTCATTTCTCAAATCCTGTTTATTTAGAAAGCACCTTAATTTCCCAACATTTTTAAGATGGAAGAAACATGATTTGGATAACTTTATAATGTGCGCTTTAAATGAAATGCTAGAGTCAAAGATAACTCCTAGATAGCGGGCTGATTCAGGAAATTAGTGGTGATTCCAACTGAGTTAAATGATGACAAAATATTGTTGTGATCAGCGTCATTCCCTCCAATAATTAACATCTCTGTTTTCTCAGTGTATTTAAAGAGGTACAGTAGTTCTCATCCATCCACTCCTTTAATTCACTAATACAACTAATTAAAGACTTCATCGGAGAAACTTCATCTAAAAGAAAGGTATAACTGGGTGTCATCTGCATACGAGTGAAAATTAACATTATTTTTTCTAATGAGAGATCCCAGTGGAAGCGTGTAAAGTGAAAACAGTAAAGCTCCTACAGTAGTACTGAGCCCTGTGGGACACCATATATCACTTCTGTGTATAATGATGGAGTACTGTCAGAACATTTCTGTATGTTTTGGAATCGATTTGATAAATAAGAACTTATACTCGGCATGTAGATGTGGTGAAGAAGTTTTGATTGACCAGGCATTAAACTGGCCAGGTCATGAGCTGAGGGGCTTTGTCTGAATGACAGTTGTTGGTGTCAGCTGTCCCAGCCTTTCAAAAAGCATTGCCTCCAACAATACACATGCTGCAGTATCGGGAGACCAGTTTGATTAACAAAGAATGGCTTTTAAGATTTTAATGATGAAGTTTATGATGTTCTACTTTAATGACAAAATAAACTACGTGATTAAAGTGGAGATTTTGAGATTGAAGTTGACATTTCGAGCTTTTTTCGCACTGTGTCCCTATTTTTTTTTTCTTTTCTCTGTACCCTAATAAGCTTTCGTATGACACTCAGACGGTGGGTTACGACTCATCTTTTCACGGCGACTTTGATCTGACATCTTCTGTTTTTATTTCGGGCACTGTGCGACTTTGTGAACTTGAGCTTTTGAGTTTCTCTGACACTCTATATCACTCGATCAGCTTCCCTTTTGTTGTTTATACCACTGTTTAAACCAACAAATGGTACGTTTTTCTTTGCCTCCACATGGTATTCGCTGACATTTTTCTATTTCCCCCCGTGCTTTTGCCATTGCCTTTTCACAGAACGCTGAGCTTAAGGGCTATTTGTATTGATTTGCATCTTCAAGGAGGCATAATTCTGGAAGGAGAATGGGAAGTGGCAGCAGGCGTGTGCAAGTGTATTTCTTTTCACCCTGACCGGGATTTATGGAGCGGAAGAACGTGGAAGTTGGCGAACACACAGATTTATGCATCTGGATTTTTTTGTGTGTACGAACATTTCCGCTTTTGTCCATATGCCATGTTTTAGTGTGAATTCTACGCACAGCGTTATGCATGAGGCCCCAGGAGTTCTGTGCTTGGTTTTGGTTTCCAGGCTACAAAAAAAGGCATAACAGCACTAGAGAAAATATAGAGAAAAGCGACTAGACTAAGGTATGAGCTATGGAAAGTGTCTGAAGGTGCTGAACCTTTTCAATTTAAGCAATCAAAAATTAAGAGGACATGATATGAAGTGTTTAAAATAATGAACAGAATTAGTCAAGTAGATCGAGACTGTTACTTTAATTAAGAGGACATGATATGAAGTGTTTAAAATAATGAACAGAATTAGTCAAGTAGATCGAGACTGTTACTTTAAGAGTTCAACAGAAACAGCAGGGTACAATCGAAAACTTGTCAAAGTTTTTCTTCACACAGAGAACTACAGACATATTAAATAAACTACCAAGTAAAGTGGTGGAGAGCAGTGGTTTAGGGACCTTCAAATTTCTGTTATTTTGGACAATTGGCAGATACAATGGAATAGCTTGTTGGGCTCAATGGCCAGCTCTCATCAGAATTTTTCTACTGTTCTATAATTAAATTCAAAGTTAAGCTTATTACCAAAGGGTAGGAGGTTATGTGGTCTTGAAAAAGTTAATTCTGTATTGCATTCAATTTTCAGATTTAATTTTTTCAGTGTTGGATTTAATGGAGCTGAAGGCTGTGCCATCATTGTCACACTGAAAGAGAAACAAACTTGTCAGACTCACAAGCCCATGGAGACGGGAACCTGGAAAGCAGATGGACTTAACACACAAAGACTAAGGCAGAACTTGAACTGCTGTTCCACATCATGAAACCCAACTTCCCAAGTACAATGTTTAAGGGTAAGCTAGTGTGCGATGTGTTGTATACTCTAGAATGGTGCTGTTTAGGGCCAATCACGTCTGAGATTACACACATAAATTACACCTTCCATAAAGCAGCATGGAGGGTTGAATATTATTAATGCTTTGCAGTAACTGTTGTTAAGAAGTAATTTGTCCATACTTAACTGCTTATTTTCTTTGATTATGCAACATAAATATGGTAAACTTCAAACAGCATAGCAAAACTGCATCACCAAACTGAGAAATGCTGTCGTGTCATTTCCAGAAAGTGCTTTAATGTTGACTGCCTTTACTAGCAAGTGGAAATGACTTGACTCACAGTTAAAGGAGCGTCTCCCGAGGTTAGATGACATGCTGTAGACATTTTCTGAGCTGCTTCATTATGACCACAGTATGTGGTGTTAATGTATCCGCAATAGACCAATTATCAGAATTGCAGAACTTACATGGAACTGACACAATCTAATGTGTGATCTGTACGTTGAAAGGGAATGAAAAAACAGTCCTGCCAGTAGATACTGCAAAGGTGAAGACGGGTGGATGGGTCAGGAGTGCTCCTTTTCTTGCGGGAAAGCCATGAATCCACTATCAGTCCTCAGCACACAGGTAGACAAAAGACGATCCAGACCCCAACAACGAAACAATCCAGGATACAACGATTAAGTACGGTTGATCAACAGAAGCCAGCCAGACAGGTACACGGAACACAGAATACAACAAAAAAACACTTTTTTTTTTTTTTTTTTTTGGACACCTGCCCTCCTTTTAAACCACTCTGACCACCTTTGACCCTAACAGCCCCTGCAGGCACCACTGGGAGATGCGGTTTTAACTAATACATATTGAAACCAGAGACAATAAAATTCTACCTCAAAGGTTTCGCCGAGCATTAATTATCGTTTCTCCTAAGAAAAATAAAGACTTGTTACAATGTGCATTATACAGACCAATATCACTTCTGAATAATGATGTTAAGATACTCTCTAAAGTTCTAGCTAGAAGGATTGAGAAAGTGCTCCCTTCTGTAATAGCACAAGACCAAACCGGATTTATTAAAGGCAGACACTTAGCTACCAATCTTTGACACCTATTTAATGTAATATATTCACCCACAAAGTCCAACACTCCAGAGATCTTATTATCTTTGGATGCAGAAAGAGCATTTGATATGGTTGAATGGGGTTATCTGTTCACCACTTTGCATAAATTTTGGTTTGCCCTAACATATGTGCATGGATCAAACTACTGTATACCAGTCCAGAAGCTTCAGTTTGTATTAACAACATTTTTTCTGACTACTACAAACTAGAATGTGGTACTAGACAAGGGTGCAATTTTACAATCACCATTGAGCCATTGGCTGTTCACTTTAGAAATGCATGAGAGATAAAGGGGATTTTCAGAGAAGGACTTGAACAGAAAACATCACAATATGCGGATGATATGGTACTGTATATATCAGACCCACAAAATTCAGTGCCTACAGCCCTTAATGTACTAGCAGAATTCAAAAATCAAAATTAATTTGAACAAAAGTGTTTTGTTTTCTAGTGAATTCTCTAGCAATCAGCATTAGATTGCACACCTTTCCTTTTATCATTGCAGATCAGTTTAAATTCCTAGGGGTAAACGTCACAAGTAAATATAAAGAGCTTTTTCAACAAAATTTTGCTGTTTGCATGGACAAAATTAAACAAGACGTGCATAGATGGTCAACCCCCCATCTTACTTTAGCAGGGAGAATTAACATCAAGATGAATATCCTCCCTAAGCTTCTGTTTCAATTTCAGAACATCCCCATGTACAGTACAATAACAAATCATTTTTTAAGAAATTAGATTCAATCATAACATAATTTATTTAGAATTCAAAATATCCATGCATCCAAAGGGCAACCCTACAACGACCTCAATCAGAAGGTGGGCATGGTTCTACCTGACTTTAAGTTTTATTACTGGGCAGCAAATATACAAGCTATAAAAACCTGGACATTGACACAAATAGATGAAAATACACAGGCTTGATTCACAATAGAAATAAAATTCTGCAGCACTTCTTTATATTCCTTGTTTTGTACCCCAGTAAATACAAGTTACTGCCAACATACTAAACACCCAATTGTGCTTCATTCACTCAGAATATGGAACCAATGTAGGAAGCACTTCATGTTAGAGAAGCTTTTATCTGAGGCACCTCTACATGATAACCACATTTTTCTACCCTCTCAGACTGTAAGTGCCTTTACTTCACTGTTGGGACGTAGACTTATCTTGATCAACTGGAAGAATCCTAAATCACCTCTTTTAAGTCAGTGGGTAACTGATGTTATATACACTGTTTGGAACTGGAAAGAGGATCTGTTCAAAACATTTGTAAAACCAGGCAGGATCTAATCAATAACATTTTAGAATAAGCACTTATATTGTGGAGAAGGACTCCTTTCTCTCATTACTACTCTCAACGTTTTACTCTGGCTGTTGGCCTTCCTCTCTTTCTCATGGTGGTGGTTGAATTGAATGTAGTTTGTTAAGTTTGAATTGAATTGTATGGAACATTACATGCTTTAAATACTGTACATTCAATAAAAAAAGGAAATACATGGAACTGGAGGTAGTCAGGGAGGGCAGACTGAACATCAGAGAGGTCATCAGATAGCTCAAGAAAGACAAGATGTTCTGGTGGATGCACTGACCCAATGTCCTTTTCCATAAAGGGGTCATGGAGAGGTATAACCAATTCCAGTGGCCATTAAGTTGCTGAAAGCAGGTAAACCTTGATGATAGAGGGCGACACTAAACAAACAAACAAACACGTGTATACAGAGAATCCAGTGCTTAGTGGTGCCAGCCGAACAACAACCAGTACGGCTCCTGTTTGGACTGCATGGTCCACCTCTAACTTTCCAGCGTATGATGGATCACATTTTGCACCCCATTCTGAATATTCTGTGTCGTATCTTGATGATGTCATCATTTTCAGTAATGATTGGCAGTCACATTTGACAGCTTGAGGCAGGCTGGGTTGACAGCTAACCCAAAGAAATGTAAGTTGGGAATGTCTGAAATGTGTTATTTGGGATATTCTATTGAAAAAGGTTTGATTAGACCTCAGTTGAAGAAGGTCGGTGAGGTGCTTGCATATCTCTGTTTGGAAACACAAAAAATGGGTTTGTGGCTTCCTAGGACATGTTGGTTATTATAGAAGATTCGTCCCAAATTTTGCAAATATAGCTGCTGTACTATGAACTGATCTTATGAAGGGCCAGAAGAACCACTGCATCGTCTGCTTTGATGGCTGTGAACAGTCCTTCTCTGACTTGAAGGCTGCTTTGTTGTCATACCCAGTTTTAAGGAATCCCGACTTCTCTAAGGACTCCTCCTGCAGACAGTGTATATATATGTGTATGTATATGTATATATATGTGTATGTGTATGTATATATATATATATATATAT
>JANRMT010062822.1:23561854-23583030 GCA_026402145.1 Polypterus bichir lapradei | reverse complement strand
TATGTATGTATGTATGTATGTATGTATGTATATATGAGATTTGCTCTTACAGGCCTATTCTGTTTTCCATCATTATACAACGTACACCAGCGTCGGCACCATGGTGGTCGCTTTCTTACATGATGTGACCAAAGTTTAGAGCTGCAATGCTAATGATGGATGAGTGAAAATAACAAGAAATTGACATGCATGTTGGGGAACCAATGCCCCAACACGACTGGGCCAGTTACCACCTCTGCATGTTAGTGATTGTGTCCTGCATTTTTTGTGTTACTTCATGATTAGTGTGCTCTGAAAAGTGCATATTACTGTTGTAAAGAATTGTATGTAGAAAAGTGTATTTTGAGCAATCTCTAGCAAAAGATAATAGTTTTTGGTGGTCACAGGAAGCTAACCCCCTACTTCCCATGGGCCCAGCGTATTAACATTCACGTCTTTGATATTTGCATTGTTTTTCTAGCAACTTAAGGGCCGGAAAATAGTTAACGTTCTGCAATGCGCAAACTTGCACGTGTACTTTATGTAAATCTGGAGGATTCCACCAGATGGCAGTGTGAGAAGTTATGATGCTAAAACAATGTCTCGTTTCGGAGCAAAGAAAGATGCTGAAGATAAAATTTCTTTGCATTCTAATGCTGTTGTGAAGGTTCAAAAAAAGATGGCATCCGCAACGCAGAGGGATGGAGAGACATTTAAATGTATCACCTCATTATGATGGGATATGCGATGCTTGTATTGCCAATGCGAGAAATGAATGAAGGAAAGCACCATGAAGACAGTTGCATGTCAGCATTTAAGTTTGATGATTTGCTTCACCACATCAAACCATTCATCAAACATCGACGTCCGCACATTGGTCCTGGCCATCACACTGCGTTATCTTATAATGGCTGAATCCCCACTTCTTTCTGCTTTACAGACGTCTCTCTCGAATTTGCTTCCATGCATCTTTTCACATCCACTTTCAAAGAGCTGGTAATTTGTTGCCTGCTGTTCTGACAGGCCCGTCTGTGGAGATCTTGGTAGTAAACGACGATGCTGACGTCGTGTACCAAAATCTGAACGCACACCTACATTATTTGTTTTTTTAGAAAATCCAAAATAAATTCAAACTTCTGCACCAAATTAATGGTGTATGTTGTGCAATCATTCCACCCCAGAAAAGGAGCAATTAAAAGAAATCATCGAAAGCTGACAATTACCACGATGTTTATGTGCATGATGAGTGTGTGTGAACATCTGACCACAACTTGTAGCAGTGCTACTATTAGTGAGAACTGCATCTCCCAGCAGTCCCTACAGGGGCTGTTGGGGTCAAAGGTGGTCAGAGGGGTTTAAAAGGAGGGCAGGTTGTCCAAAGGAAAAAAAAAAGTGTTTTTTGTTGTATTTTGTGTGTCGTTTACCTGTCGGACTTAACAGTCATTTTAATTAACAGTCATTAATTAATGACTGTGAATTAAGTCATATTTAATCGCTGTGTCCTGGATTGTTTCGTTGTTGGGGTCTGGATCATCTGTCTACCTGTGTACCGAGGACTGATTGTGGATAAACAGCTTTCCCGCAAGTATAGGAGCGCTCCTGAACTGTCCATCCGTCTTCACCCTTACAGTGTCAACATACAGATCTCTGGACTTACTCTCGTCATCTCTCCTTGCATCCGGTTTGGTATTCCATGGACTTTGCTGTGTGGTATTTGTGTTTATATGTTTAATGTAATATTGCCGTAGGGGCACAGGGGTGGTGTTATTGTTTTCATTTATATTATTTAATTTCATTATATTCTTAATTGTCCTTATTTCCCAGCGTGCTTTATTTTGTCTCCGTTTGTGAGTGTGTGCGGGCGGGCCAAGGCTGGGGGCGTCCCTGGGATCCTCTATAAAAAATAAATAAAGCACTGTCAGCTTGACGGTGTGAATCTTAGCGGCACTTGACTGCTACAAACTGTATATATAAAGAAAAAAAAAGAAACAAACTGTGAAGATTCAGGCATAAAAGAGTTTATTAAAAACCTAAAAATAATGTTTTGTTTATTTTTACAAGATCCAAAATATAATCCAGGAATAAAAAGATGTGTACAAACATTTAGGAGGTTTCGTCAGATTACAAATGGACGTCTGGCCTAACACGTTGCGCCTCCTCGTGAAATGTCTCTCGCTCCTGAGATACTGCAGAAATATCAAAGCATCGTGGTGAGGAGGGCCGCGGGAGACCCCTAAATACAGCAAGTGTGTGCCCCCCCAACCTCCTCCATTCCCATAGGTGTTGCTTTGTTTAAACCAGTGTCTTTGGTATTTGACTTTTTTGCATTATTATTGTACTTTTTTTTTCTCCTTCAAATAACCATTGTGAAAAATGTTTCTAATTTATCAAGTATTTAAAAAAGTCGCCAGTAGAAAGAAAACCCAAATAACCACTAATGGCACTTCACCCGTGGTAAGAAACTGAGGTTATTTAATTTGTACATTATATATATATATATATATATATATATATATATATATATATACTGTATGAATGGGTGTGCGTGTGTGTGAGAGAGTGTACATTTACACACACGCACATCCATACACACACGGGCACACGTGTGTGTATATACATATATATATACTACCAAAAGTGTTTACCCATAAATCATTTTTAAATAGTAAAACATTGGAATCCTTGACGATAGGACCCCCAAAAAGTCTTCAGATTGCATTCCAAATTATCATTAGTTTAAAAAAAAGAACATTTGGCTTAGTATACCATAAAACAATCTTTTAAAAAGGTTAGCTAAACTAAATTTGGAGTCATAAACTGAGTGAACTAAAAGATCAGTAAACTTAATAAGCCCCACACAAAGACCCTGATAAGCTGCTTCGCAGAAAATCCTCACCCCTTTCTTGTGCTAAAAAAAGGGAAAAGTCAAGACTCTTCGGAGCACCGCAGGCAGATACAGGAGAGGCTCTACAGAGTCGCTCATCTACCATTTGCTTTGCCCCTCTGCTCCAGCCGCTGCGCAGGGGCCTCTGAGTGAACCGTCCCAAGGCCTGTGCGGGGGCCTCCTATACGAGGTTGAACTCCTTGAGGTTCAGCTGCAGAATCGTGTCCTTGACGGCCGCAAAGACGAAACGGATGTTCTCTGTGTCTGTGGCACATGTGAAGTGCGAGTAGATGACCTTCTCCTTGTCTGGGTTCTGTTCCTGGTACATTTTTAAAATAAACTCTTTGGCAGCTTTGGAGTCCTCCTTTGGTCCTGAAATTTGGAAGGAGAAAAGAAAAATCAATGGGGACTCAAAAAACCTCCCACCATTTTCCCCATCTCTTTGTTGCTCACACATCCTGGCCACAGTCACACATACTTCCAATACAACTCGGAGTCCTGCCACGTGCAAAAGTTCGCCGACAACACTGTTATCGTGGGCAGGAGGAGGAGTATAGGAACCTAATCAAGGACTTTGTTAAATGGGGCGACTCAAACCACCTACATCTGAACACCAGCAAAACCAAGGAGCTGGTGGTGGATTTTAGGACAACCAGGCCCCTCATGGACCCCGTGATCATCAGAGGTGACTGCAGAGGTGTGCAGAGGGTGCAGCTGGCTGATAAATTGGACTGGACTGCCAATACTGATGCTCTGTGTAAGAAAGGACAGAGCCGACTATACATCCCTAGAAGGCTGGCGTCTTTCAACATCTGCAATAAGATGCTGCAGATGTTCTATCAGACGGTTGTGGCAAGCGCCTTCTTCTACGCGGTGGTGTGCTGGGGAGGCAGCATAAAGAAGAGGGACGCCTCACGCCTGGTAAGGAAGGCAGGCTCTATTGTAGGCATGGAGCTGGACAGTTTGACATCCGTGGCAGAGCGACAGGCACTGAGCAAACTCCTGTCAATAATGGAGAATCCACTGCATCCACTAAACAGGATCATCTCCAGACAGAGGAGCAGCTTCAGCAACAGACTGCTGTCACCGTCCTGCTCCACTGACAGACTGAGGAGATCGTTCCACCCCCACACTATGCGACTTCTTCAATTCCACCCCTTGTGTTAAACGTTAACAAAGTTATTGTCTGCTTTACCTGCCTCACACTCTCTCACACTCTCCACCCTGCATTTTTTAACTTGCACTGCGATTTTATCACTCTTTAGTTTAATATTGTTTTTTATCAGTATGCTGCTGCTGGAGTATGTGAATTTCCCCTTGGGATTAATAAAGCATCTATCTATCTATCTATCTAGATAGGCCAGATGTATAATGTCTATGTCTTTAGACAACCATGAGTGAGTTTTGCTTAATGTTGGGTGGGAACAATCACACGGCTCGCTGAGCGTCACATTTCTAAATTAAACCAACGCTTCATGAAAGCAGTGCTGACATTTACCTGCCCCGGCAGACAGAGAACAAGCTTACGATGTTTATGATGAACCGTCTACAGTCGAAGTCTCCTAATAGACAGAACTATAAATGTGTGTCACGTGTGCAGAGAGCGCACTGTACATCATAAAAATAAAAACCTTTCTGTAGCATCTGATTATATGCACTACACTGGCATTCAACGGCATCAATGGATAAATGGTAAACGTGAACGATACATTGTCGCAGGCGCTGTGTCCACCCTCAGTAATGTTGAAGTCGATGTACGCTTGAAAGAATTGCATTTGAATTAAGCGTGTCACACTTTATCAAGAGGGCTGCAGTTAAGAGAGTGGATAACAAAGAGCTACAGGAGATGTGGATTTCAGTACTCAAAACACCCGAATCAACAAATCTGCCAAACGACACCAGGAAAGCACAGACAAGGCATCACAACCTCGACCTTCTGAATGAACGTCTAAGCCACGGGGATCGAACTCCAGTCCTGGAGGGCCGCAGGTTTTCATTCTAACCATCTTCTTAATTAGTGACCAGTTTTTGCTGCTAATTAACTTCTTTTGCTTTAGTTTTAATTAACTTGACTCCAAACTCTTAGTTGTCTCTTTTTCCTTAATTAGCAGCCAAACAATAATGAGGCACAAAACAAGCCACCACATGACCAGCTCACCTGTGCCCATCACACAATATCTTAAAGTAAAGAAAGGCGATGGTCTCGGTAAGGTTGATATCTCAGGTCACCAAAACATTTTAACGGTGCTCTTAGAAAACGCAGAAAATCAACAGTTTTAGAAATGTCTACTGCGGTAGAATGAGAGCAGAAACAAGCAATGGAATTAAATAACGGGTTTAATTAACAGCAAGAACTGGCTTCTCATTAAGGAATTGGCTGGAGTTTGAAATCCCAGTTTGGTTGGTCATCTGCTGGCTCGTTTCTGTTCTGCCACTTAATGAAGAAACAAATCAATCACGGTCACGGAGCCCTTAACAGGGAAAATGGGCGAATTAGGTGGGCACAGCCACCCCTCATTAGCAGTTCCGTGTGTCAATTAATGAAAAGCTAAAGAATCAGCAGAGAAAGAGCAGAGGGGATTGAGGGTGCTGGAGAACTCGCTACAGTGGGCACTGATGGAGGTGGAAGGGAGGCAGCCGGCCTCTCGTGGGCACAGATGGAGGTTGGGTTTGGTGGCTCACATCTCACATCTGTTGAATGAACTCGGAGAGACAGCAGTGAGCCGATGGGTTCACTGGCGTAAGGAACTATGTGATGGCCGATTGTGATTTTAAATATGGTATTTATGGGATTTTCCACCCACTGCCCTGTTTTTATGGATTTATTTATTTATTGAAGATTATTTTTGATTTACACAGTGACACTTTTGCTTTTTAACAAACATGCACTTCTTCACTTTTGCCCCAGAACATTGTTGTTGCCTCCTCTCTTGTCCGAGTCCACCCCAGTTCATGAACTACAAGATGTCCCAAAAGTGGTTGGTGTCCATTGGCTGCAGGCTTAGGGCATCGCCTACTGGACGGGTACACAGCGTTTTAAGGATGACAAAATGGATAAACAACTGGGTACTTACATGCTTCTACATCTACCGAACATGGAATTTGTATGCTAAAATGCTTGTTGTATATACTGTACATATGCTCATATACAGCGGGGAAAATAAGTATTGAACGTGCCAAAGTGTTTGTCAGTAAATATATTTCTAATGGGGCTATTGACATGAAATTTTCACTAAACGTCGGTAATTAACCAAGTACAGGCAGTCCCTGGGTTACGTACGAGATAAGGACTGTAGGTTTGTACTTAAGTTGAATTTGTATGTAAGTCGGAACAGGTACATCATTTTAATAAATGCTATTGTTGACCGACTGTAACCAAGTGCTCTGCCAATGAATGATGGAGTTTCACCTCTCTGACCTTTTTATTATTTCTACTTTATTTTCAATGGTGATGGTTTTTCTCTTCTTTACTGTATCGCCAGCACTTGTATCAGATTTGTGTTTCAGAGACATTCTTGAAGGGTGAAGACAAAAGGTTAAGATGAGCTCTTCTGCACAGCACTGTACACGCTATCACAGCAGGAAGGCACCCGTCGTCAACATGTCTGATGTACTGACGAGAGACAACTTCCTGCTATGTGCGTAACAGAACAAGCAGGCTTGTTATTGAGAATGAATGGGGGCGGCAAGGGGCAGTTCATCACCAGCCCACCTCACAGTCACCTCCACTACAGTATGCTGTCTGCAGCGTCCGTCCACCGAGAACAAACACGGTGCGGCCAAAGGCGGGTAGTGAATTGTCCACCACCGCCACCCTAGGCACACTACAATGCTACCTGCTGCCGCCTTGTTCACCCTCAATAGCCTCCGTTCAGCCACAACCGGGTCACCGCTTGCAGCATTACCAGCCGCCCACCGAGAACAAACGGGGCAGCCGTGTGTGGTGGGCAGGCAGTGAAACCACTTGCCACCAGGAGCCGCCCGAGGAACACTACACTGCGTGACCAGCGAAATCACCCCCCTCCAGCCACCGCTTGCAGCATCCCCAGGCCGAAGATGACGGAGCGGCAGTTACTGAGGCGCATGCGTCGCAGCTGCAGCCCAGTTTGTAAGTCCTAGGTCGGATGTCCGTAACCTGGGGACTACCTGTAATCCACACCTAGAAAGAAATCAAAACAAATAAGTCCATAAATTACGTTCTGTGTAATAAAATGGAATGACACAGGGAAAAAGTATTGTGAATTTCCCCTTGGGATTAATAAAGTATCTATCTATCTATCTATCTATCTATTGAATACATGAAGAAAAGTAGGTGCAAAATGGCATGGAAAGCCAGAAATCTGTCAGTATTTAGAAAGCAATCATGCCCCCATCAGTGCAAATTAATACCAGCTGGTTTAGTTCTAATTGATGGCCTATAAAAAGGTTTCTCATTATCAAGGTGTCACACAAGAAGCATCTCACGATGGGTAAAAGCAAAGAGCTCTCTCAAGACCTTCGCAGCCTTATTGTTGCAAAACATACTGATGTTACCGACATCTGGTGAAAACTTCATGTCAATAGCCCCATTAGAAATATATTTACTGACAAACACTTTGGCACATTCAATATTTATTTCCCCCGCTGTAACTCCTTACTGAATGAAATCACATATTTATGCAGAAAATTCTCCCTTTTCCATAATATTTGGAGTAAACACTCTGTGTGTTCATTGGATTTTAGTTCCCTTGCTTTTCTGTATCAAGCCTTTTCACTTTAACTTTTGCTCTTGACATGCGTTTGTTCAGGTATAAAACTTAGCGACAGTACATAAATTCCAGAAATATTTCAAATTTACCAAGAAAGTAAGGTGGAGGAAATGGCACATGTGTTTATGTGCCAAAATGCTTTACGAAAATGAATGAATGCAGTGATACGATTAAAAACTCACACATCTGTGTTTTGTATGCAGGCTGTCCAAAGTGGAGTTTGTTGTGTGTTTTTATTACTTTCTGTACATTCACCTCATTCGTCTCCACATGTTGTGCAGTTTTATCCTGTACATGTTGTGATTCACCATCCATCCATCCTCTTCCGCTTATCCAAGGTCGGGTCGTGGGGGCAGCAGCTTGAGCAGAGAGGGCCAGACTTCCCTCTCCCCGGCCACTACTTCTAGCTCTTCCGGGAGAATCCCAAGGCGTTCCCAGGCCAGCTGGGAGACATAGTCCCTCCAGCGTGTGATTCACAGCACACAAAATTAGCGAAGGTGTGAGGCCTCCGAAATGGAGTCACAAAGCAGGCCAGAATCCTAGAAGGCCTGCCTAGATTAGGTACACACCAAAGCAGCGTTAGGCGACAACTTCACTGGCCGGCTTCAGCCTAAGACAATTTGGGTTTTGAATTCAAAAGTACAAAAATAAGCTACAAAAAATATTTCAAATGATCCAAGAAGAAGAGGATTACCATCAACCCCTGGCTTGTGCAGTAAATGGGAAATAAAAGAATCTTTACTTAAGAAATATTTTATTAGCAGAAATGAAGAAAAAAATAACAAAATATTAAAACATTTCAAAAAGGCAAAATGATGCACCCAAAATGTAATCCGCACTCATCAAGACTTCTGCAAAATGAGGTCACTTTAACAGCCTGCCTTTATGGGCTGGGGGCGGTTCCTTAGCGGTGCGGTATGGGTGGCCCCGCCCCTTGGGGATCTAGCCACAAAACACAAGAAACACGAGAGAGACAGAAATCCAGACTATGCACATAGAAACCTAATAACAGATAAATAAAATTAATAGGGCATACACAATTAGATCTATACTAATAAAAGGCAAAGCCCTCACTCACTCACTCACTCACTGACTCATCACTAATTCTCCAACTTCCCGTGTAGGTAGAAGGCTGAAATTTGGCAGGCTTATTCCTTACAGCTCACTTACAAAAGTTGGGCAGGTTTAATTTCGAAATTCTACGCGTAATGGTCATAACTGGAACCTATTTTTTCGTCTATATACTGTAATAGACTTCAGCTCGATGGCCGTAGGAGGCGGAGTTGCGTCTCACGTCATCACGCCTACCACGTAATTGAGTGCCTGCCCATATAAGGTAAAGTAAACACTTTTAATTTTTTCCTCCTTTCCCTGAGCTATAGCCTAGACAACTGCAAACACGGGATCCCATTTCTAGACCACGGCAAACTAATATTAAGGCGCTTCGCACTTTCTTTTGCACGTATACAATTATGAGGTCGTCAGGTCGGATTATGAAGACAAGCACAGGAGTGGAGGACCAACAGTGCCATCCCGGCCAGTTAATAGCCGGGCCGTCTCTCCAGTCTACACGAGACCCGCCGCGACGCTTCCCAAAAGGCGCTCATATCGTCAGCGAAGACGTCTCTCTACACTATAGAAAACAAAAAGGCAAGTTTCCTTTCTTTACACCTTTTTTCCTTTTATCCTAAACCAAAGCCTTTCTCTCTTAACACTGCAGAGGACACAAAATTAATTTTCTTTAATGGCTGGTAATGCCAGTAAGGCACATTACCAGAGGCAGAAATTTGGGCGTTCACATAGAAAATGTAATTTCTATACCACAGCCGTCGTGTAGCGCCTTTCAAAAGGGATCAACTACCGAGAGATGATCCATATACAATTTAGCTGCTGTTAGTACTACTTACCTGTTCTGTTACACCGTCTTTAAAATGTAGTTTACTGGCAACCACTCCAGTAGTGCTCAATGTACCTGTACTTCTTAAAACGTTAATGTTTTACTGTTTAATAACTTATAGACTAAATTTTATTTTTTTTCCCTTGCACTCAGTGACCAAAGCCAATGGGCAATCAGCGCTATATATATATATATATATATATATATACACACACACACACATACAGGCACATACATATATATACACATATATACCTGTGTGTGTGTGTGTGTATATGTATATATATATATATATATATATATATATATACTAGCAAAATACCCGCGCTTCGCAGCGGCGAAGTACTACATTAAAATTTTTATTAAGAAGAAAATTAAACCTTTTTAAACTGAGGGAAAATATGCCAATAATTATTTGTTAAGGATCTCTTTGTATACCACATTGTCAGTTCGGCCCTCCAGTTGTAATATGACCAAGCTGTGCGCTGAGCTTACTCTTGAGCGTGCAACTTACAGTTGGCCATGTGAACAGTAATCTTCTTTCAAATCTCACAGCTTGGATTGCTGCTGTCATAATCGGTTTGAGTTTCATGGTGTGTTTCAATTACGACAGTATTTGCAGGATTTGTTGTGTTGAAGTGACATTCGGCATCTGTCAAGCGTTGTAAGCACACAACCGGTTTCATCGATAACTTCACATCCAGCCTTTGAGAGTTTAAACATTCATAAACATCAAAGTGTCCACTACTGAAATCGTCACCTGTGAATCTAAGATGTTTAAGAGGCATTGGCGGTTGTCGAAAGGTGTAAAATATTTGGCCATTTTGGTACGCTTGAAAGCGACAACCGAACAATTCAGCGGCAGCCATCAACTCACATGCAGAACCATAGGTGAAGGGCTTAAGCATTTCACTCTTATAGTGCTCCTGTGTAGTATAATTATCTCCTGTACCGTCATCAGTCCACACCTTGAACCTGTCCCAGTCATTCAATACATAAGACACAATGTTCCTCCAGATATCAAGAGTGAGCCTGATATGGCCGTGCAATATGTAACAAAGAGAATGGAAAAGGTAGGTGCCATCTCCGGGCATGGAAACCACTCAGTAAGTGACAGTTCTTTGATCGATAGTGATCACCTCGATAGACATGGTAATGGGGGTACGGTTGGAATGATAAAGGAAATGGGCACCTGAGCAATGTAAAGTAAGTCTAAAATACCTGCACAATAACTATAATCGTAATAAACGAACAATAAAACAGCGGAGAAGCCGTGGATTAAATAAAAAGGCTGTAGTTATCAGCAGGGAGACGTGAATCCCATGGCGAAGCAAGGAAGGGAATGTAGAGACCGGAGCGACGGACTGCCTTATATAGGCAGGCAGCCAACAACGTGGGAGGCGTTGGGATGGGGGACCCTACACCGCCTCACACGGTGACCTAGCTGCAGGCTATGGACGTATATATGTACGTAAGTAGGATTCAGTTAGCGTTGGGAACCCGTGTACCAAATTTCTTGAAGATGGGCCCATAAGTAACAAAGACTGTTGAAAAGTTCAATATGGCGGCCAACAGTGGCATCATACCACCGAAATAAGTACGTACATTGGTTTCGGTTAGCGCAGGGAAGCCGCCTACCAAATTTCATGAAGATGGGGCCATAAATAAGAAAGTTAAACATGGCGGATGTTGTCGACCGTTATGGCCGTTACGCGTAGAATTTCGAAATGAAACCTGCTTAACTTTTCTAAGTAAGCTGTAAGGAATGAGCCTGCCAAATTTCAGCCTTCTACCTACACGGGAAGTTGGAGAATTAGTGACATTGGAAAGTTCAATATGGCGGCCGACAGTGGCATCATACCACTGAAATAAGTACGTACATCGGTTTTGGTTAGCGCAGGGAAGCCACCTACCAAATTTCGTGAAGATGGGGTTAGCCTTTTACCTACACGGGAAGTTGGAAAATTAGAGACGTTGGAAAGTTCAATATGGCGGCCGACAGTGGCGTCATACCATCGAAATAAGTATGTACATCGGTTTCGGTTGGCGCAGGGAAGCCGCCTACCAAATTTCGTGAAGATGGGGCTATAAATAAGAAAGTTCAACATGGCGGACGTTGTCAACCGTTATCGACCGTTATGACTGTTACGTGTAGAATTTCGAAATGAAACCTGCTTAACTTTTGTAAGTAAGCTGTAAGGAATAAGTCTGCCAAATTTCAGCCTTCTACCTACAAGGTAACTTGGAGAATTAGTGATGAGTGAGTGAGTGAGTGAGTCAGTGAGTGAGTCAGTCAGTCAGTGAGGGCTTTGCCTTTTATTAGTCTAGAAGATACACACCTATCTATCTTATATATACACACATACATACACACACATATATTTATATATATATATTTATATATTTGTGTGTGTGTGTGTGTATGTATGTGTGTGTATATATAATGTAGATATGTACTCAAACCGATTATGACAGCAGCAATCCAAGCTGTGAGATAACAGTAAAAAGGAGGCGTGTCAGTCGTCGCGGTACATTTTCTGATGCAGCTAGACGAAAACAACTTCGTGACGCTGCTGCCATATACTCGCAGAAAAATCCACAAGTTAATAGACACACTGTCGCTAAATACTCGCATAGCGATTTGGGTAGTGAACACTTCGATGAATGAAACCTGTTATTTTTACAACGGTTGGCAAACACGGAATGTAACTTGAACACAACACGTTTTACAAATACGAACCTGATTGAAAGAAATAATGATAATCAAATCCTTGATGACAACAACACTCATAACAGTGACAAAAAAATTACTTTGACAATCATGTTACGTTATTTTTAAAATGTTTCCTTTTCTTTTTCATAACTTCTTTAACACACGACTTCTCCGCTGCGAAGCGCAGGTATTTTACTAGTAAATAATAAATACAAATAACAATTTAAACCAACGACAAAAAAAAAAAGAAATTTTAAGCATAAGCCAGGGGAGGAACCTGGGCTTAAATGTAAGAGTATGGTGCTTGGGAATACTGTATATGGGCGAGATACAAATTTGTGAAATCTAAAGTGTCATCTGTGAGCCGTATGCAGACATTAGGAGGAGGCCCAGTGTGTCCTCAGATCCATTCAAACGACAGTGAAGAGAAGCCAAGCTCTTTTATAGCAGCACTGGTGTCTTCACTGAGTTAGACAGTGAGTCTTGTGAGAGCCGAGTATTGTTGGGTACCATGAGTGACATTTTTACAGAATGTGATCCCATCTGGTGTTACTCCAAAAGTTCATGTCATGGGACTTGGGGTGATCTTAAATACCAGGCCATCTGAAAAACTTACAATACATGTTAGTCCAAAATGGTCTGAGCAGAGAGCACTCGCATAACAAATGGGCTTGGGCCGTATGGACAACGTTCATCATGCAGACCCTGTTCAGGATTTGTGTGCATGAACTCCATTTTTTAGCTGAGTTATTGAATAATTATAGCACAAACTGAAGGTGAATGGATTTCCTGAACAGCTGAGCTCCATTCCTTATCTGAAATTTGTAAAGAAAGATCCTTTTTTCATCGTCTTCAGGTGGACATCTGGGGATAAATTCCTCGATTTGTTGTCAAAACCTAGAAGTTCTAACCGTATCTTCATCAGAACCAACCAGAATTACTGTAGCAAATGAAACTGGTGGTTAGGAAAGGTTAGGAAAATGAAGCAAATGACTTCTCACAACATGTCTAACTTAGAAATCACGTTGACATGATGGCAGTCCAACAAATGCGCAGAAAAGGCTCTACAGGCCCGAATACCCAACAGGCTGAAGAAGGCTGGTGTTATGTGTTAGCCGAGGTAACTCCCCTGCCTTATTTTTTTGTCTTGTTATTTATTACAATATTTTTATTTTGGTTTATTATGTATATAATTATGCATTTTTTTGTATTGGTTGTGTTTAATATTGTTTCTATGTGCTTCGATTTGTTTTCTGATGTTCCTTCTATTTTGTGTGTTCCTTCCCAAAGACGCAGTCCATCTGGTTCATCACTGTTACATAAAGGCTGATGGGAAATGGCAGCCCCTCGCCGTTCACTGAATGAGTTGGTGGTTTGCCGAGTTCTCCTTGTCTTTATTGCTCCTTTGGATTTGCTGGGACTATTGGCTACTATTTTAAGGATTAAGATTTTTGGTTATACGTATTGAGACTTGTTTGCTGAGGTTTGTCTTTTATGCAACTCTTTTTTTGGTTGTTGTGCATTTAGTTATTTCTTCCAATTTTTGTAAGAACTCTTCAACTTTATACACATTTCTTGTGGACTTGTCTCTATCGCAGCTGGAGTTTTTACACTTCTCCCCCCAGAGACACACACTTCAAGCCTTTGATACTGCTGGCTGTTCATTTCTTGAATGTAAACGCCTCATGTCCATTTCGCGGCCTAGTGAGGCCTTTAGCCTCCCATTTTCCTAGAGCCAGCCCTCCCTGTTTTGTGGGCTATTTTTGAAGGCCTCGCCCTTTTCTATGCTATGGAGCCAGAACATCTATAACCGCTACAATATGTGGTTACAGCCAGTAAGAGCTTCCCTTCTTTAAACAGCTGTATGTTCTGCAGCTACTCTTGAAAATGGATGGTCTTCTCGGTGCCCTTCTGTGTCCCAGCCAATGGCCGACCTCCTAACGGCACTGAGACTTCCTGCTGCTCATCTGCCGCCAACGTCTGGTGATTTTGCTCACCTTCTAACCTTGGAGGATGTCGCCTACCTGACGTGCGGCCGAGGAACTCAATGAGAGAAAGGCAACAGAAATTCTGCTTGTTCATGAGTTATTTGAGAAGAAGACATATAAACTGCAGAATTTGGGAGGCTGTGTGCTAGCAGAACATTCATTCTGTCTCCTGTCCATGAAAATATGACATTAAAATTTTTCTCAGTCATCGCTACAAATAATAAAAGTTGAGTAACATATAAAAAATATCATTTGTGGGTGGATTATCCTCTTAAAGGGATGTAATATTTCTTTAATTACATATAAAGTAGTGGAAAACATCGAAGCGTAATTGGTCTTTAAAAATGATTAAAAAAAAGAAAATCAAAAAGGTGGCCTGCAGACATTCAACGGCATTCACTCTGAAGGTGGGACACCAAATGCACAACACTTACCCATGAAGTCGGGGAAGTAGTCCGCTAAATGGGAATACTTGATTTTCTCTTCCAAAATGTCCGTCTTGTTAAGGAACAAAATAACTGATGACATCTGGAACCAGGGGTACGTGATGATTGTTCTGAAAAGTGCTTTGCTCTCTTCCATTCGATTCTAGTTATAAAAAAAAGCAACATGAAATTGTCACTGAAGACTTGCACGTCATTGTTTGTTTTCTTTTTGTTCTCTCTTATTTCATTTGACTTTATCGTCTTTTTTGAACTATTGCCCTCCAATTTACCAATGAAAGCAAAGGGTAAGCCGTCAGCACCCTAAAGACGGCCGTGGCTGGCCTCTGGGACTGCTGCCTTTTATCCCTTGGAGGTTTTCTGGTTATCCAGCAGCATCCCCATTGTCACAGCCCAAGGAAGCATTACGACTTTGGAAATTGTGAAGAGAGTTCATTAAATGGAAACATATCAAGAGTATTTTCTGAATTGTTGCGGTTAAATACAAATGTATGACTTTCTAATGTTGCTGAAGTTTCCTGTTTTACCTACAGTGGCACATTACAAGCCCTGAAGTATCGAAATGCAATGACTGTGGACATAATCCAATCCGAAAGGGAATAAATGATAAATGTATTAAAACAGTAAAATGATTACCAGTAATGAGACCCCAACACGTCAAGTGAAGGTGCACTTAATGTTCGGTTTCCACTTCAGTCACGTTAATTGTAGCAAAAAAAAAAGTTATTTAGGTTAGTGGTGGGCAAAACAGCAGCTGATCTGCTGCACCAGATGAAATTCTCCCTCTGGTATGGATTTTGAGAAAATCGTTTTACTTGTCTGCTAAAAAAAGACTGGAAAACTTGATAAAACACAAAACGCGTATACGACAGAAAACAAGAAACGTGATCTTCTCTCGGCGTGTTTATATCTTAAAGGGAAGTGTGTTTGTGTTAGGACTTGCATGTAAATTGTGTGTGATAAGTAACCTTAACCCCTTTAAGAAACTACCCAGAGTGCTGTGCGGTTCAACCTGATTGGCAAGTTGATGCAAACAGAAAGATGTGTGCTGTGCTCGCTTGACAGCATCACGATGCGTGAGTGACAGAGAAGCTGCACTTGTATCGGTGAGCAGCGAGTTCAGATGCAGTCTTTGCTCATTTTTTTTTCATTTTCCATTCTGGTACATATAACACGAGACATCAGACAGACCAGCTTCTCTTCTGTTTGTGAGGTCCAAAACACCCATGTTCCTTAATCCTCGTCGCTGCACTCTATGAACTGTTCTTCAAGATGAGCATTCATTGGTTGTCAGCTCTCGTACACTCAGAGCCCACCACTACGACTAAAGACAAAATCAAAGAGTTTGATTTTGTTAAGGTGAGTCGTTGGGTATGTCACATTACAGGACCGGTCTCACAGGAGCGTGACGCCAACTACCTCCTTCTCACTAAGATTATGTACATGAAGGCTACAAATGAAAATTGCTGGAAAGATCGTCAAATGTGACATAAGCCGTTAGAGAGTGGTGAATATCTGTACACAAATCGACTTTGTCCTGTGGGTTTGACAGGACGAGTGGCGGTAAGAAAGCCATTCCTTAAAGGACAAAATAGGGCCTTGAAATACCGGCTGTGGACTACTGCAGACTGCATACAGTGTCCTCTTCATAGAAGAATGTGAGCTAAAGCTGTGCGTGAAGCTGTTGTGCTGTGAGGCGCCAATCACGTTAGCTGGTGACGCTCAGGAGCTTGTCTTCTGATTGGCTTGTGACTTTGGTCTGCCTGATCTCTTCCTTTCAGAGTTTCTTCCAGTTTACAATTGCCTTTGGATTGTGTAGCACACCACTGGACTCACAGACACTGCGGGTTCTCTAAAGGCCTACAGATTAAGCTCTGTCTCATTTAATTTCTTAATTGCCATTTTCTTGCCATTATCACTAGAATTTACAACTTTCTATGGTGTAATATTGTCCAAGTAGTACTTTGGAGGGTGTAGTCACACAGTCTGCTTCATCTCTGCGTTTAGACAGACTGAGGGCTTTTAAGTAATCAAGTCGGGACACCTGTGCAAACTGTTTACTTCAACTTGCAAGGCTTAATTAATTTTAATCGTTGCAGAACATCTACAGTATAGGCTGTAACTCTGAAGAAGACCCGCTTGTAATATTCTGGAATTTCCTTTTTTCAGTTTTTGCTAACCTAAACTTTACTTTTAAACCTCTCACAGTTTACTTCTTACCTTTTCACCATTTTAGGCCACTCATTGCATTTCAACTGCTTAAATCTGATGAAAAACTGAAGTGTTTGGAAATTTTTGACCCGTGATGTAAATACATGGATGAGGGCCGCCTTCCATGGACTGCGTGGTTTGCAGTCAAACCTTCTTGCAACTTTCCAGTTTGACTTGTATGAAGTTCTTTATTTTAATATGTTCCCGTTCATCAGGGTGCCAGGGAGTGCCAGTGTGTTGTATGATGGTTGGAAATGCAAGCAAGAATTTCATTGCACTCTTATTAATACAACAATTACAGCTAGAAATGTAACTTTATTGAAAATTCTGCCCAAGTTCATTTAATCATCTGGGCCTTCCTTCCTTGACGGACGCGGCTGATGAGGTTTGAAGTGAGTGCCTCCTTCGAGGTCACGACTGCACCAAACCCAACAAGCTCTCACCTCATTGTCACACTCGGCCAGGATCTGGTCATATTCACTTAGTGCAACAAGGAAGATGATGGAAGTAACATTTTCAAAACAGTGTATCCACTTCCTCCGTTCCGAGCGCTGTCCACCCACGTCTACCATTCTGCAACAGAAAAAAAAAAAAAAAAAAGATGACAATGGCAACCTGGGAATGAATGCTTGACAAGCTCAGGGCCTCTTAAAGTGCTGCCCATGAGTGTGGAGATGAATTCATTTATTAAAAAAGCTACAGCACATGTTCAGACTCTTATGATAGTTAGACAGAGCTTGATTTGTCCCCAGGGGGAAATGTGGCTTTTTACAGAAACTCTTTAAATAAATAAATACATAAATAAATAAACAAACACACACATACTATGGTCTGAATACACATCAGAATGGCTAAAACGAAAGTAGAACTCCTGGCTTGGCTGTCCCAGTGCCAGTAAGGCATTATGCGGACGTATTGCTGTTGGTATGAAGGAGCCCCCGTAGCGTTTCTTGACACACTTGTGTTGATGTGTTGGCCAAAATGTTTGATGAAATGTTGGAGATGTTTGCCATAGAAGTGAACCCAACATAATTAAACATACTCAACCTCTATACATGAAGAAAATGAAGAAAAAACACATTCATGATAGACGTTCGTCCTCTAGATTACCTTGTCTGATAGTTGTAGGCCCCCAGCAGAAGACCATTTCCACCATGAAGTGGCTGAAAAATCTTTCCAGCAATCAGCATTCTTCATTTATTTATTTTATGTACAGTGCATCCGGAAAGTATTCACAGCGCATCACTTTTTCCACATTTTGTTATGTTACAGCCTTATTCCAAAATGGATTAAATTCATTTTTTTCCTCAGAATTCTACACACAACACCCCATAATGATAACGAGAAAAAAGTTTACTTGAGGTTTTTGCAAATTTATTAAAAATAAAAAAACTGAGAAATCACATTGTACATAAGTATTCACAGCCTTTCTTCAATACTTTGTCGATGCACCTTTGGCAGCAATTACAGCCTCAAGTCTTTTTGAATATGATGCCACAAGCTTGGCACACCTATCCTTGGCCAGTTTTGCCCATTCCTCTTTACAGCATCTCTCAAGCTCCATCAGGTTGGATGGGAAGCGTCGGTGCACAGCCATTTTAAGATCTCTCCAGAGATGTTCAATCGGATTCAAGTCTGGGCTCTGGCTGGGCCACTCAAGGACATTCACAGAGTTGTCCTGAAGCCACTCCTTTGATATCTTGGCTGTGTGCTTAGGGTCATTGTCCTGCTGAAAGATGAACCGTCGCCCCAGTCTGAGGTCAAGAGCGCTCTGGAGCAGGTTTTCATCCAGGATGTCTGTACATTGCTGCAGTCATCTTTCCCTTTATCCTGACTAGTCTCCCAGTTCCTGCCTGAAAAACATTCCCACACCATGATGCTGCCACCACCATGCTTCACTGTAGGGATGGTATTGGCCTGGTGATGAGCGGTGCCTGGTTTCCTCCAAACGTGACGCCTGGCATTCAGACCAAAGAGTTCAATCTTTGTCTCATCAGAACAGAGAATTTTGTTTCTTATGGTCTGAGAGTCCTTCAGGTGCCTTTTGGCAAACTCCAGGCGGGCTGCCATGTGCCTTTTACTAAGGAGTGGCTTCCGTCTGGCCACTCTACCATACAGGCCTGATTGGTGGATTGCTGCAGAGATGGTTGACCTTCTGGAAGGTTCTCCTCTCTCCACAGAGGACCTCTGGAGCTCTGACGGTGTGACCATCGGGTTCTTGGTCACCTCCCTGACTAAGGCCTTTCCCCCGATCACTCAGTTTAGATGGCCGGCCAGCTCTAGGAAGAGTCCTGGTGGTTTCGAACTTCTTCCACTTACAGATGATGGAGGCCACTGTGCTCATTGGGACCTTCAAAGCAGCAGACATTTTTCTGTAACCTTCCCCAGATTTGTGCCTCGAGACAATCCTGTCTCAGAGGTCTACAAACAATTCCTTTGACTTCATGCTTGGTTTGTGCTCTGACATGAACTGTCAACTGTGGGACCTTATATAGACAGTTGTGTGCCTTTCCATATCATGTCCAATCAACTGAATTTACCACAGGTGGACTACAATTAAGCTGCAGAAACATCTCAAGGATGATCAGGGGAAACAGGATGCACCTGAGCTCAATTTTGAGCTTCATGGCTAAGGCTGTGAATACTTATGTACATGTGATTTCTGAGTTTTTTTTATTTTTAATAAATTTGCAAAAATCTCTGCTTTTTTCACGTTGTCATTATGGGGTGTTGTGTGTAGAATTCTGAGGAAAAAAATGAATTTAATCCATTTTGGAATAAGGCTGTAACATAACAAAATGTGGAAAAAGTGATGCGCTGTGAATACTTTCCGGATGCACTGTATTTCTGCCCTTTCAAAACAGACCAATTTGCTGCCCCTCCTCACAGGTCTGAGTACTCGTCTTCCTTAATGGGGTCACATAAAAGACGCACCAGAAGGCTGGTGTCTCACGCGCAGGAGCATCAATGTGTTTGCATTCCTCTTCCTTACTTTCAATGCCACAGACCCAGGAGTGGACGGTTGATCCACTGGTCCCTGAGTCAACCCCAAGCTTAGAAGGACACGTCTCATTCTGCACTGAACCTTTACAACTCACTCACACGAGAACATGCCGTACGACTGAATGGCCACTGGCACTGCGCCCTTTCATTCAGTTAATGGAGAGCCAGCCCAGGTCTCCAACTCTTTTTGATTCATCCACTCTCTTGTACTTTCTACACACCCACGTCTAATGCTGTCACTCCTTGAGTTTTCAGTTAATTTCTTTGTGGACTTTTTTTCATTTTCAAACACATTCTTACCTGAAGATGACATTTTCTAAATTGAACGGGTATTCTATGATTCCTGTTGTGGGCACACGGACTCGAAGCACATCCTGCTGGTTAGGCACATATGATGGAGAAGCAATCCGGTCGATGTCTACAATGTAACTGAAAGACAAAGAAAATGAGTCAGCTACATGACAAGAAGAGCTCAGCGATACCCAAATCAAAGAGCTCGGCTCCAATTGTCCTGAGTCTGCGTAAGCGACACCCACGAAGGAGCATCACAGCATGAAATACGTCACTTAGAGCTAAACGTTAGGCCGCCATTGTGCCCACATTATATAAAGGGTAATGAAAACCACATTGAAATACCAAACATGCTCATTCTCACCCGTCAATGTCGAACTAGGAAGAGAGCTTGGAATGTCTGCTGTGTCTGTGAATCAAGCAGCTTCAGTATATGCCAGTACGGGGACAACACTCGCTACGACTTGCATTAACTAAACGATATGTGGGTTGCCTATTGGCAGAAACTACCTGAGCGGTAAAATCTGTCGTGCCAACAGGATAAAAAAAACTGGAAAAACCCCACAACTTTGCTTTCCACTAGCATCTTTGCCATCCTCCTGTTTAATAAATGCACGGTTCCATAAAAGTGATGTAAATGGTGTTGAGGAGCGGGCGGGTGAAGCCAACCCCAGAAGTATTTAACTGTGAATTGGAGCCAGGAAACGTACATTTTTTGACAATAGATAGCTAAAGGATAAATACAATAACAATGTCACTTTTATGTTGCGCCTCAACTCACAGCACCACCTCAGCCTTTACTCTGCTCACTCATTCCGTTTATAATATAGCAGCTCGTATCTAACAGAGTACATCAGTTTGCAACCTCTGAATCAATGAAAGTGTGTGGTAATGTACAGGAATGTCCATCTTAAAAAGCCTGCAAATGACAAGTTAAACAGACAGACAGATAGATTTGTAAGGTGCTATATAATAGACAGACAGACAGATATGTAAGGCGCTATATAATAGATAGACAG
>JANRMT010062822.1:23532983-23561844 GCA_026402145.1 Polypterus bichir lapradei | reverse complement strand
ACAGATATGTAAGGCGCTATATAATAGATAGACAGACAGATAGATATGTAAGGCGCTATATAATGGATAGACAGATAGATATGTAAGGTGCTATATAATAGATAGACAGACAGATATGTAAGGCGCTATATAATAGATAGATATGTAAGGCGCTATATAATAGATAGATAGATAGATAGATATTAAGGCACTATATAATAGACAGATAGATATGTAAGGCAATATATAATAGATAGACAGATATGACAGGTGCTTTATAACAGACAGACAGGTGCCAGGATGCCATCCACTTACTATTTAGCAGAGTCTGACAGCTGATATTCCCTTCGTCTGTCGTAGCATTCTTGAATCCCCGGGTCATTCCATAGCACTTTGATGGCTTCTGCATCACTGCTGCCTAATGTCGTAACTTGGTCCACTTCTATGCTGCTAATTCTTTGTGCATTTTTCTAAAGTATGGTAGAAAAATTATTTCAGTGTTCAGCATGACAATTCAAATCCAAATAATTCTATCAAGATGCAACACATAGTTTTATTAAATTTTGAGTTCTTCTAGACAGTATTCCATGTATTACTGTACATAAACTTAAAAATGTCCTCCTGTCTCACCTGAGCCCAACATCACATTTTGTAGAACAAATATAAGAGTGCAACAGCCGTACAGGCCCACCAGTTAAGGTCCGTTTTTTAATAATCCGATCCTTTCCACCAGATTATGTTACTTGTGATGTTCTGTAAAGCTATTATAAACTAACAAGTAAAACTTAACCATTCAAATCCTGGCAACAGAGTGAAAGTGACAAGTAAAGCTGCTCATGTCAAGAAAATAGGAAACATGCAGCAACATTATGATGACAAGCTCACCTACTTCAGCGATTCAATTTTAAAAAGCAAATGTCCCGTGTGCCGGACTCGACCCCAGTCAGCACTCCAGACACAATAATGGCAAGCAGCGCGTCATGCTGGGTAGCGCGTGGACACCACTGGCCTCGGAGTGTAAGAACGACGTGTTGTATGTCGGCACTGAAACTTTAGATTTGGCCGTTTACACTCAAATGTGCCCCTGATTGTGAGAGATGAGGCACCAAATCAAACTGATCAGAAACAAAGAAGGAGTCTGAATTAGCATAAGCCGCCCTAATTCATAACATAACTAATCATAACGGCTTACTTTATGAGGTAGAAGGAGATAATAAACAAGAATAGCTGTGTTAGGTATCTGAAATATTAAAATGTGTGCTTCAATTTAAAATGTTCAAAACCTAAATATTCCTGATTATAATAGAAATGTGTCAGTTTTCACCCTCAGAGAGGTCCATACAGGACTAGATCTGAAGTAAAAGATCAAAAGTAACGTCCTATTCCAAATCACAGACCTTGATACAGTCTATATCTCCTTATGTTTGAATTTTTTTAAATTCTGGGAGTGTCTCTTAAAGGGCTGGGACCACCAGTACATATCAAGAACCTCATCATATTCATGATTAGCGATCTCAAAATTGTATAATATGACACTCCACATACCAAATTACCAATCCCCTCTCTTTGAAGTTTTGTGAAAAGGAGCAAGGAGCAATCCCTCATATCCCATTAGGGGGTGAACCCCTGGGGTCGGTGGATGTGGCCTGCACAACGTCAGGTCCTCCTTATCATTTTTGTTGGGAGACACCCACTGGTTTACTCTTTATCATAAATGTCCTGCATAGAATATGGTTCAAAAATGACCCAATGATGAGGGAGTTTCCAGGTTCAGAAGTCCAAAGATAGGCTCAGCATCTCACCATCAGGACACGTCGAGCGGCATATTGTATGCGGAAGTTTTCTAGTCAGCATTCATAAGTGCAGTCAGTCTTAAGAACACAAACACGGCCGAAGTGAGCCACCTGCACTCGCTTCACATGAAAACCGATCAAACTGACCCGTCACTCTCACCAACGTCAACGTAATATGACATGTTAGTGGGTGGCTGACCAGTGACAGTCACAATATGTGACATTAAAGCCAGCACTGTGACCTTGACCACCAGCTGATTTTCAATTCTTTCTCTTCGTATGTGTCAGCTCTGTGGGTCATTCTTTGTGGTCCATTTTGCCTTTTGTAAGGTTGGGTTTTAGCAAAGATTTTTTTATTCAGTTTGATTCTGATTTGATTTTGATTCAGACTGAAACAGTACTGTGCTTGTGACAAGGCAGCGCATCAAGAGGTGCAATGACAGGCATGGTTGGGGGTCCTCCCCAGACTTAACCACCATGGCTGTCTTCTAGGCCTCAGTGCCTCCACGTCATCCTCTGCTGTGGTTTTGTCCGCCTCATTCTTACACACTGCAGCTAAGATTGCAGCCCGTTGTTCAAGGAATCTTTCAAGCCCCTCCAGTCTTGCGCTACCCCATCTGGTTACGTTGTCTTGGCTTGTGTGTCGGCAGATTCATCTTCAGTTAATGACTAGCTGTGGCGTTACGGTGAAACAAACGTGCAATGTGTCTCACTTGCCTTTGCAGCCCGCGAGGCTTGTTGTTTATGTGTCCACGTTGGGTTTATTCTCCGTCATGGTGGACGAGTCTTTTCAGTCATTCATGTAGTGCTGCAGTCAAAAATTCAGTGACTCGTCTCAACACGCGAGACATGGGCACCCAGACATCTGAAATGAAGTGGCAAGTTAGAGCAACTGTGGTGGGCTGGCGCCCTGCCCGGGGTTTGTTTCCTGCCTTGTGCCCTGTGTTGGCTGGGATTGGCTCCAGCAGACCCCCGTGATCCTGTAGTTAGGATATAGCAGGTTGGATAATGGATGGATGGATGGAAGTTGGAGCAAGATATGAGTCTGGATGTCCGGCTGTCACAGGTAAGGACCACTCTCTTCCATCTACAATGGTTGTTATATTTATGTGTCCAGAAAAAATTTAAATAAAACTTTTTAGGAAGCTCTAGCAACTGTGAAGCACCCGTGAAAATGACTCGGACAGATTTACTCAGACTATTTTTAAAATGATTCCAGTTAAAGCCAGCAGGGGGCAATGGTGGATTTTACTAAATCTCCAGTGCCTCCTCCACAGGATTAGGAAACAATGGCTTCAATGAAAGTGAAAGTGGCTTTCCCATGTTTCTTCACTTTACGTACGCCTTATAACAGGTCTGTGAAGTGTGAGCACAAGCTTGAGGGTGCCCGTCAGCCAGGTGGCACCCCCTCTTCTTTTGCCTGAAAAGATTCTGACCCTGAATAGCATGAAGAGGGGTCAATGATTGACGGATGGAAGCTATTTCACATCGAGTGTGGTCATACCTTCTTTCCATGCACTATCAGGCCCACTCAGATTACAGCTACAATGCAATCGGCACACAAACACACATCATGGCGTCCTGTCCAGGTGCCCAGCCTGTTGAAGCCTACTGGTGTGATATTGAAGCTGTCAGAGTTTCCATATAACTTAGACATGAGGCATTAAAAGATGTGCCTAAATACCGGAGTCAAAAGAAAAGCTACTCAAATGAACAGAGAATCACGAACACTTACGACCAGAGGCCTCATCCTTTTAGAGACCGAGGGCCCAAACTGCAACCCAAAACCCACTTATTTATCGCAAAGTGCCAACATGGCAATTTAACCTGAACACTGAGGTTTTAGTTTAGAAAAAACAACTTATACATTAGCATCTTTTGCCTTAAAAGAAAAACACAATAACAGCTTTCAATGATACAAACAACTTTTTATTGAAAGTTAGAAGTTTGCATTCGGCGTGCTTTTGAACAATTGATGTGCTGTTGTATGCATGCTGATAATTTGTCTAACCTTGGCTCATACTTTGTAAGTTTGAGAGCAACACATGCAGCACTCAGGTCATCTGTTAGTCCGTTTCTGGTGTCAGATTTGATAGAATTCAAATCACAAGCATAAGATGATCCAAACAAAGTAAGGGAAGCAATCCCCAGCGCTTTCATTGATTTAAAATTATTTGTCAGAGGATTCCACACTTAAGGACTTCATTTTCAGAACTAACTGTGCTGTCCTTTGTCATCCCTTCTACTTCTCACGTGTTTCACGCAGGTCTTCCCCATTAACCTTCGTTCCCGTTCTCGCTCTCTTTTTTTCCCCATTTCCATCCGCCTCGCGCTTCTATTATATATTACGGGGACGTGGATCAGGTGTGGCGATTAGCAGCTCCCGGCAACAATTACAGATGTGGACGACTCCTCACCTGTGCACTTAAGAGAGGACCACCCGCATCATGAAGCTCTGCTCTAAGCCACGAGGGCGGCGATTATCTATTAAAACTGGCCTTTTCAATTTTGAGCTGTGGACCCACTATATCACGTCCCCTCCAACCCCACCACGGGAATCACCTTCGCCACAGACTCAACAGGCTGCCATCCGCGCCACACCCTCACGCCACATGCTCCAGACAGGAATTGGAGGAAGTGCTCCCATTGGGCTGCTGGGCAGGCACGCGTGGAGAGGGGGAAGGGAGCAGCCCAGCCCCACGTCCCTCTGGCTTTCTAGTAACGAACTCTGGGCTGGGGCGATGGCACACGTACCATAGGTTCGCCACCACTGTCCTAAGCCATTAAATACTAAAATCATGGCCTACAGAACCTCAGGTCAAACAGTTTGAAATACACCGATGATTACCACCATCAGTGTTACGTCCTCCTGAGAGACAGTCATGGAGATGTTCCTACAGACTCGTGTGCCTGCTGGGCTCCTTTCTACAGGCAGATGTTGGGTGCTTTTGCATGAACTTCATAACCTGATTACTCACATAAACCTCATTCTAAAATGTAAACCCTTATTCCTCTTAGAGAAATCAGGTTAACAGAGGTGGATTTCTTTACGAATAATGTGATTTTTAGTGGCCATGTAAACCCTTAACCAGGATACTGTTAAGGATTTTGTACTCTGCACAAGTCTGTCAGTCTGCACATGTATTTGCTTCTCACATGATTTCGGCAGCCATGGGTAGAAGCGTCCAAAAAATAAATTTAACAATAAATTTGCAGAAGCAAATGTTCAGGCTATTGTCTTGTCACTTCTGCTAGCTGATATAATTTCCCTCAATATTCCAGAAATCGAACGTAAAGCACTAAACTCGGCAGCACTATATTGGGTGCAGTGTTACGGTAACATGCGCTACATACATTCTGTAGCTCAATTACTTTTTAAAGTAACGTATAACCTAACGTAATGCTTGCTTTATTGAAGTAACAATCCCTGCGTTATTATTATCCCAGCAGCACCGGGTGTAAGGTAAGGAGCCCACATGGCGGATCCTTTGCAGAACTCAGTCGCACAGCCAAGAAGTAAAGAGTGTGCTGCATGCAATCCGGTAACAGAAAAGCGTTAAAGAAAGAGTCAATTTGACTAAACATATTTCTAAAACACAAGAGAACGATCTCAGACATCATGCTTATACTCTGATTGACGGAGGACGATGACGACGTTTAACTCGTTTTTGCGCAGTTCCATGACGTTGGAGTGTTTTGCCAATGGAAAAGTCCATAAGATTACATACACATGCGAACGCGGATTATTAAGAAAGCAGGTTTCTGCCTTAACCAGGTTATTAATCTTAACCTGCTTTGTGCTTTCTACGCTCTTATTACGCAACTAACTAGATACATGTATTTATATGACAGCATGAACTGCTTGTAGGTAAGGTTAGTCTTTTATTGGTGTCAACATATTGCAGTAGTTTTATTAAAAATAAGTGTCGCTCATTCTAAAACCGTTCACATTTGAGATGCCCATGCACTGTGTCATTCACGGGAGCCTGGGATTACCGGGAATGACATGCAGGATTCCCGAATTCCTGGGAATGGATAAACCCGTCCGGGAATGGATTCCCTTCTGGCAAGTCTGGATGGATTGATCTTATTAACTTCACACTCACTGAAGGCTCATGGGACGACTGCAATTGGAGCCGTGGCTTTGGGTTCATGCTATAATGAATTGAAGCGTTTTTAATATTCCCCTCTATCCTTTCCACGTATTTTCTTGCTGTTTTCTTCACTTTGTTTTTTTTTTTTTTTTTTGAATAAGTGAAGTTCATGTCCTTAATAGTTTAGTTTTTACATACCTAAAAATATTTTGTATCTTGGTATGCCGCCATTTTGGTTTGTAACAAGAGCCACCATTTTGGGTAGCATTGTGTGTGATTAGCAATCCCATGACAATGGATGTTGGGATACGTAACGTCATTGTGGCAGCTGTAAGAAATTCAGCCTCACACACTCAGTAGTCCAAGATATATCAACAAAAAGTGTTCATGGTGACCATTAGTGTGTAAATTACCTAAAGGTTTAAAAAAATGTTGTGTTTCTACTTGACGTTTTGATTTTTGGTTTGCATACTGGGGTTTGTAATTTGGTTTACCTCGACTTTTGGTGGCGAACCTCGCTATTATTAATGACCACAATGTTGTCTTGCCCATCTCCTGCCCTACTTATAATATTTTCCCTGCCTACATCCTCTCAGGCAGTATGGATGATGTGGGCATAATGTCGGTGTGGGGGATACGGATGCTGCGCTCACTTGCTGTGCTCTGGTAAATCCAAGTTTCTGCGTCCAAAAATCCACGTGAATGGCCTACAAACTCGGAGCTACAGTTTGAACAATTCAAAGAAAGCAAAGCTACCCGAATTGTCTGAGTTGTGACGTAACAATATGACCTTTCACCTTAATCAACTGTATAAATTAAGATATATTACTTTTTTTTGGTTAAATTGCATTTGGGGTAAAGTGATTCACATTTATTACATTTGTTCTTTATTTCCACAAAAAACAAAGATTGTCTTTAATTAATTTTGCAGGCCAAATAACAACTCAAGAGGGACCTTGCGTTTTCCGGACATTCCAACTGGAAACCCAAATCAATGCACAAAAGTGGAAAGAAGAAACGTCACAACTTGGAGCTCCAAATTCTCCAAGATCACGTGAACGCAGCATGAGTGTGAACGTCTTTGTGTTCCAAATTGCTGAGGCCATCACAACAGGTCTAGCAAACAACACGGCTGTCTAGAGGATCTCTCAGAATGTCTTGTAGTTTATGTCAGACTTGTGATGGGACCTAAGAGCTTCCTGTAGCTAGGATCTGAGGTGAAGGAAACCATGAGGAAGAAAGAAAAGGAACGTTTACTCATCAACCTACTATTGAACCCCCTTAGTCCAACTCTTAAGAGCCACAGTGGCTGGTGTCCTATCCTAGCAGCATCAGGTCCATGTCCATCACACGGCTCACTCATCCTCAAATCCTCACATATTGTGAGTTGCCAGTTTTCCTAACACACAAGTCTTTAGGATATGGAAGGAGAACCCATGCAGACTTGGGGGGAACATGTCACCTCCACACAGAGTGAAAAGTAACTGGGGCAGGAGCTGGGAGGCAGCCGCGTGGATATCAAGCAAACCCCCAGAACACAGGGAGGGGCAGGCAGATGAAGTCTCAGGTAATAAAGCACATGATACCAGGAAGAAGTTGCGGACGTGGGCGCGGACGCCTCCCTGCTGAGATGGTATCAGACCGCCACTCTGCTCTTCCTGGCAGTCTTGTCAGGCTCTAAATCAGACAAATGCGCCTGTACTGCTGTTATTTATTTATTTATTTTTTTAAATAGCTCTTTCATTGTTTCAAGTCTCCTCCTGTCTGCAGCTGGTGTCAGGAGTAGAAATCGTTAAAATATTTCAACCTGTAACACATCTCAGCCTGGAAGGCCTACACAGCCAAGCCAAGGTTAATGATTTTTGTTCAGAACGCCGTTGGTGTTTATCAAGTTTAGTTTAAGATGAACTACATAAAGGGTCATCCCAGAATTATCCCACCATATTTATCGAGCATCTCAGAATGACTCGTGGGAACTGAGCTAAAAGTCACACTAGGCCTCAATGTAGGACATCAGGCGTATTTATGAAACGTCCTACAAGCACACAAACGGACACTCATGAGGACATTTTGTAGTTTTCTTACACTACTGCTAAGGCTTCACCACAAATATATTGTAATAATGGTAATAATATGCAAAGGCGTAGTCGCACAAGAAGAAGAAGGAAAACATAATTAGGCAGGATATTGTGCTTGGCTGCACATAACAACAAGAATAATCCTGAGACACTTGGAAAGACTGAGACCCCCACATCGAGTAAGAGTGTTATTTATCAATGAACGCTCCTAGGATTGTTCCTGCCTTGTTCCCTATGCATGCTGGGATGGGCTACAGCTTCCTCATAACCCTGCTCAGGATTAAGTGCCGTGCTGTGCCTCTCTCCATGATCCCCCTTTATCCTCACTGTAAAAAGTTTGCATGAACTAAAAACGTCCCACAATGCAACGTGAAGCATTCCAAATACAATTTGCTATCTTATGATGGAAGGTGGCTTAGACTGCTCTGATTATGCAATACTTTTCCATTTCAGTATTTTATTAGAATAGAATAGAAAGCCTTTATTGTCATTGTAAAATAATTTACAACAAAATTACAAGCGCCATTCCAACTGGGTACAGAAGCAAACAACTCTACTTTCATAAAAAAAACAACCAATGATATAACACATAATACAAACAAGAAGAATATAATGAATAATAATAACAAGATAAAACAGAGTTAACGCCTGTGAAATGCCGGTGATTTTTTATAACACAATGCCCTACAAGTCTCTGTCTGCCACCACAAACCTTCCCAGGTTTGTAAAACGTAGCAGGAATGTGCCAAGAGTTCATAGATTTGGTGTCGTACTTTGTTCTCGGTCACCCATCCAGTGTCGTCTATCTTCAGGGTGCCATGCTGACGACTACAGTACAGTTTGCACCCATGACCACCTGTGTGTTGACATCTCTTGCAACTCACACATGCGTGTCTATCCTCACTCGGGGTAATAATGTTTATGTGCGCGCTCCAATTTGCATGAACGCAGCTTGCTTTAACATTAACTCACATGGAATGATGGGTAAATGTATAAATCTGTGTATTACCAAGTTAAGGGGAACATTTGAGACTTTCGTTTCAGCTGACAGTGCATCGCTTCTTCACGTACCGTAGATCCCGGAATACAAGCCGAGAATTTCGTCCTAGATTTTTGGCTTGGAGTTTGGGGGTCGGTTTATACAACGAGTATCATTTCAGATTCCAGATTTCCAGCGCAATGCCGGTTTTGCCGATGAATATGGAAGTAAATAATGACGAAACCACAGAGCCATCTTTCAGATGAAGAAGTAACTTTGCATGCCGGTACTTTAAATGAAATAAAGAATTTATTCAAAAAAGTGTTTTAGTTGTTGATTTTATTAATAAAATTTATAATAAATTATCGGGAAGTTTAAAATAAAATTTTTTATTTTGATTTACGATCCACATCTTGCGTTACAAAACGGATGCGGTGACGTGTATCCGCTTGCGCGATTGTAAACAAACAACCGAGAGCGTTAGTAGCGTCAGTCGGAGCCCAGATACATGTGTTTGTGGATGTAATTTCGAAACGAAGATGGACATTGTGTGGAAATATCTCCTCCTCCTCCTCCCTTCCTGCAGCCCAAAGATGTCAAATTAAATGGTGAGTACAGTATGAAATTGTTTCTAGAATAGAATGCCTTTTACTGTCACTATACACATCTACAATGAGATTAAAAGCAGCTCCTTCAGTGCAGAAAAAAGTTCTGTATATGGCTTGTATGGTTGTTTTTTAGCCTTAGCATAACGCCGTATCTGCGGCCCCGCTTCTGCTTTCTTTCCCTCCTCCGTCTGTGTCGTCTCCTAGACCCGACAACAAACCACGGAGAGCCCGCTGGTCTCGCTATGTTGTCTGGGATGTTGTGCGTGTGATGAAAAACACTCAAAGCAGATGTCTGGCTCTGGACACCGATGTCTATAAGGTTCTGAATGGTGTAGCGGATGTTCGCCGAACCGATCGTGCACAAACAAGGACAAAAAAAAAAAAGTACAAAAACCACAAAAAAGTGCACTGAAAAGGAGAGCCTTGATCCGCTGCGACGATGCGCGCCGCCATGCTCCTAGCCTAATCGAAGTAGGCTAGGCACTTTTTATAACTTTTTGGTTAGTACGTTAGAAAAATTATTGGTGTTTTTTATTATGAAAAGGTTAAGCAAGTGTTGCAGTGGGAGGTTCGGAACGCATTATGGGTTAGCCTTTGCAAACGAATTAAGTTCGTAAGTCAAGGGTCCACTGTATTGCGTATTTAAGTTAATCAAATTTATAACAAGTCTCCGGAAATCCACCCGCCGATGTACCGTATTTGCGTATATAGTTTCAACGCAAAGGTTCCATTTTACCAAACTTCTCCGCAATCACTTCCTGGTTTCCATCAAAAATGCCGGCAGTCTCAAATTCTCGCCGATAAACATTATAAATATACCCGAAGAGACACTTTTAAGGAAATTTAGAAAATTTTGCTTGGAGAAGGGGGTCGGCTTAAATACCGGTCATCGGCAAATACATGTAATTTAGTAGGTAGAGAAGGGGATCGGCTAATATACCGGGTCGGCTTGTATTCCGGGATCTACGGTAGATGGAGCGGTCATGTAATTCATAAGATTTGTTCTGAACATTACTCCATCTCTGTCACATCGAAATCTCTTCATAAGTTGATTGTTGCCCAGCGTTTCAAGGAGGTGCCCGCCGTGTTCTGCCTGAACGCCGTCTTCTCGCAACATCCCAGTAAGTCAGGACTGCTCCTGAGCTCTTCTGAACCCTGGCGAAGTTAGGAGTTGTTTGCTAAATTACAAAAGTTGATAAAACGCTTTTAGCGCTCCTCCTAAGAGTAGGCCCAAATGTTTGTCACTCGGAGACGTCTGAGGACCGTTTCCTACTCTGGGACGCTTGATTAATACGAGTACAGGTCTCATTCCAGCCTGTGCCTACCGCTGCCAAGATAAGTTTGGCTCCCTGTAATTCTGCTCTGGAACAGTGAATAAATGGGTAAAGGCTTCACAAAGATACCAAAAACAGTGAAAGCTCACTACACAAAGCAGAATAAAGACACAGGAGGGCCATGAAGGGTAATACAGGCCCACTGAAACAATATTACAGGTTAAGGACAAGGATTTACAAATGAGGAGAAACGACGAGAAGGACTCTTCACTGTGGGGCTGAAGGCCGAGATCATCGTAAAAGGGTTAAATCTGAGCACAAGACCCACAAGGGCAAAGTGTCAGGCTTCATTGTTGAGCGCTCAGTTCGGGTTTACACTATCTGTACAGCAGAACCTCGGTTGGCACTTCTTAGCACTCAATGCATTTCAAAGAAATCATAAACATCTGTTTTTCCCATTTATTCCAAAAATCTGTAAGCCTTGCACCAAGCCAGCCTCGACTCTCCATGACAACCTAAACAGGTGACCTCACTCACCAAAAACGCCTCCTTCAGCGATGAGGAAGCTGAACAGACTCAGGCATGAAACATTAAACTTCCTCACTCCTCTGTGGCTGCCATGTGGCAACTCGCACTCCAGCATAGCTTCTTTGTTGTTGTCATTATGTTGCAATGCACGCTCTGGTATCGGTTCCCAAACAACTGTGACGCCGTGTGTTTGGTGTTGTGTGGCTATGTTTGATTTTCAAGTGAAATAACTGTGACAGCCAATCTTGGTCATGATCCAGGACACCCACAGTCAAAATGCTGAGTCAAGTCTGGGGGAATATTTTGACATATTTTACTTCCATTTCATGCCTTTGATGTCTTTTTGGTGGGATGGACTCTAAGAACTCAGCATCTGCCCCCTCACAGAAAGCTAATTGGCTGTTAGGTTAGATATCTTGAATTGTGGAGCATGAGTCACGGGAGGTTATGCTTTAGCTTCATAATTTTCATAATTCATAATTTTCTCCGGTCCTATTCAGCCTTAATACATCGGACTTCCAATACAACTCGGAGTCCTGTCACGTGCAAAAGTTTGCAGATGACACTGCTATCGTGAGCTGCATCAGGAGTGGGCAGGAGGAGGAGTATAGGAACCTAATCAAGGACTTTGTTAAATGGTGCGACTCTAACCACTTACACCTGAACACCAGCAAAACCAAGGAGCTGTGATGGATTTTAGGAGGACCAGGCCCCTCATGGACCCCGTGATTATCAGAGATTTCTGTGTGCAGAGGGTACAGACCTATAAATACCTGGGAGTTCAGCTGGATGATAAATTGGACTGGACTGCCAATACTGATGCTCTGTGCAAGAGAGGACAGAGCCAACTATACTTCCTTAGAAGACTGGGGTCCTTCAATATCTGCAATAAGATGCTGCAGATGTTCTATCAGATGGTTGTGACGAGGACGCCTCACGCCTGGACAAACTGGTGAGGAAGGCAGGCTCTGTTGTAGGCACAGAGCTGGACAGTTTGATATCCGTGGCAGAGCGACGGGCGCTGAGCAGACTCCTGTCAATCATGGAGAATTCACTGCATCCACTGAACAGGATCGTCTCCAGACAGAGGAGCAGCTTCAGCGACAGACTGCTGTCACTGTCCTGCTCCACTGACAGACTGAGGAGATCGTTCTTCCCCCACACTATGCGACTCTTCAGTTCCACCCGGGGGGGGTAAACGTTAACATTATACAAAGTTATTGTCTGTTTTTACCTGCATTTTTATTACTCTTTAATTTAATATTGTTCTTTATCAGTATGCTGCTGCTGGAGCATGTGAATTTTCCCTTGGGATTAATAAAGTATCTATCTATCTATCTATCTATCTATCTATCTAATGCTCACCCTCACCTGGAGGGCTATGTTCAGTTTTGGTCTCCATATTACAAAAAAGACATAGCAGCACTTGAGAAAGTCCCGAGGTGAGCAACTAGGCTGATACAAGGACTGAGAGGCAGGACCTGTGAGGACAGATTGATTGAGGTCAACGTTTTCCATTTAAGCAAAATAAGATTAAGGAGAGTCATGACTGAAGTGTTTAAAATGATGAATGGAATTAGTCCAGTGGGTTGAGACGGTTATTTTAAAACGAGTTCAACAAGAAGACGAGGTCATGGTTAGAACCTTGTTAAGGGCAGATTTCACACAAAGACAGGGTCTGATGGAGAAGGATGATCCACTGTGGCGACCCCTAAATGGGAGCAGTCAAAAGAAGAAGTCAGAAAGTTTTTCTTTTTTCACATAAACCATAAACACATGGAATAAATTAACAAGAAATGTGGTGGAGAGTAGGACTTTAGGAACTTTCCAATCTATCGACTTGATATTATGTTGGACAATCAGTGAATAGGATGGACGAGCTTTTTGATCCGAGAGGCCGGTTCTCGTCACGATTTTTCGAATCTATACTAATAAAAGGCAAAGCCCTCACTGACTTCACTCACTCACTCACTGACTCACTCACTCACTGACTCACTCACTGACTCATCACTAATTCTCCAACTTCCCGTGTAGGTACAAGGCTGAAATTTGGCAGGCTCATTCCTTACAGCTTACTTACAAAAGTTGGGCAGGTTTCATTTTGAAATTCTACGCGTAATGGTCATAACTGGAACCTATTTTTCTCCATATAATGTAATGGAGTTGAGCTTGATGGCCGTGGGGGGTGGAGGTTCGTGTGACATCATTACGCCTCCCATGTAATCACGTGAACTGACTGTCAACGCAGTACCTAGAAAACAAGGAAGAGCTCCAAAAAGTGCTGAAGAAAACATGCATTATATAATTGAGAAGGCAGCGAAACAATAAGAAACGAGCGAGTCACACATAGAACCATATTCATGAGTGCAGCTACTTCGGAAACAAAGCACGGTGTAAACCTAAAGTTTAAATTAAGTTCATAGACAGGCTGCCGCTGGCGTTTGTCATGCCCACGGCTAATGCGGGATACAAGTTTAATGAGAGGACGCAGGATATAAACGAGAGTTTTGATCACTTTGTAACTAAGTTAAAATTACTGGTGAAGGGCTGTGCTTATGCAAATTCCGACAGACTGTCTTTGTGGGGGATTGACAGGCGGGTGGGGGAGTCACGTCATCATCTGCCCTCCCATTCACTTTATTTTGCTCTGAGCTGAGCTCCGCACCTAACGCAGTCTTGAGGAACCAAGTTTGTGACGCTGCCACCAAATACTCACAGAAAAATCCACAAGTTAATACACACTCTGTCTCTAGACTTTCTCCACACTGAATCCTCCAGGCACTACTTACAAAAGGTTACATTGACAATCGTGTTACGTTATTTTTAAAATGTTTCCTTTTCTTAGCACAAGCACAGCTGAGAAGCTTCGATGCATGTGCTCCATAACGCGTTAAAAAATAACGCACTTAATCACACTTTGCATTAACAAGCAAAGGGGAACTTCTGTCAATGCATGATTACCTGGTACACCGATTACATTGATCAGCGCTTCCCGATTCATTTTACCCTCGCACCATCTTGGTTTGAGAAGAAGTATGAAAAAATATGAACAAAGCACGGTGTAAACCTAAAGTTTAATTTAAGTTCATAGACAGGCTGCCGCTGACATTTGTCATGCCCACAGGTAATGTGGGATACAAGTTTAATGAGAGGACGCAGGATATAAACGAGAGTTTTGATCACTTTGTAACTAAGTTAAAATTAGTTGAAGGGCTGTGCTTATGCAAATTCCGAGAGACTGTGTTTGTGGGGGATTGACAGTTAAGGCGGGTGGGGGAGTCATGTCATCATCTCCCCTCCCATTCACCTCATTTCGCTCTGAGCTGAGCTCCGCAGCTAACGCGGAAGCGACTTTGTGACGCTGCCACCAAATACTCACAGAAAAATCCACAAGTTAATACACACGCTGTCTCTAGAGTTTCTCCACACTGAATCCTCCAGGCACTACTTACAAAAGGTTACATTGATTCGCCATCAATAATTGTTTTGGTAAAGCCATACTCAGTGTAATCCTCCTTCCATTTTATAATTTTTCCGCCACATGATTAAATGAACGGTAAAAAAGTAAGAGCGAAGCGAGGGTGACTTATTCAGGCAGGCAGGCGACAGCTCAATAGCTCGAATTTGGATATAAGTGGGTTCTATTTAGTTGCCAGAAATATCTTTTTTAGGAATGGAAGTTGAATTTAGTCTTTAAATTTCTATGGTAAAGAAAAAGTTATGCAATGATGACTAAATTTAACTATATAAAGTCAAAACCTTTATATATAAAGTCATTCCCGAATATATAAAGTCAAAACTTGATTATATAAAGTCACTGTCGGAATAAATAAAGTCAAAACTTGAATATATAAAGTCAAAACTTAAATATATAAAGTCAGCGTTGGAATATACAAAGTCAGTGCTGCAATATCCATCCATTTCCCAACCCGTTGAATCCGACCACAGGGTCACGGGAGTCTGCTGGAGCCAATCCCAGCCAACACTGGGTGCAAGGCAGGAACCAATCCTGGGCAGGGCAAATGCATCATTTTCAAAACATTAACCGAACAGTGTTTTTTTAATTTATTTTTCTGAATGTGTTTTTGTTAACTTAGTTCAGTTCAGAGTCGTTTCAATCAATAGATTTTGACTTTCACTTTATATATTCAGTAGTGAGTTTATATACTTCAATGTTGACTTTATATAATCAGGAATGACTTTATAAATTCCGACGCTGACTTTATATATTCAGGTTTTGACTTTATATATTCCAGCGATGATTTTATATATTCAACTTTTGACTTTATATATTCAGAAACAAGTTTGACTTTATGTATACCGACGCTGACTTTATATATTCAAGTTTTGACTTTATATATTCTGACGCCGACTTTATATATTCACAAAATCAATGTATTTGCCTGTTTGGCACCCCATAGTATATGTGTGTGTGTATATATGTACACATGTATGTATGTATGTATGTATATGTGTATATATATGCCAGCAACACACATGACATGAAAAAACAATTACATTGTCAATCATATTACGTTATTTTTAAAATGTTTCCTTTTCTTTTTATTTCTCCGCTGCCAAGCGCGGGTATTTTGCTATATATATATATAGATATATATAGATATGACAACAACACTCATATCAATGACAAAACAATTACATTAACAATCATGTTACGTTATTTTTAAAATGTTTCCTTTTCTTTTTCATAACTTCTTTAACACACTACTTCTCCTCTGTGAAGCGTGGGTATTCTGCTAGTGCTCTAATATATACAGAGGGTTACTGACAAGCTGATGATCTGAGGTCCAAATCCTTAGCCGTCAGTCCTGTCAATAGCCTGTTTGACAGTTTCATCTCTCAAAGTTTATGTGTTTGGAATGCCTCATTACATGGCCTAAATAAATACATAAATAAAAAACAGCAAAAACAGTGTATTACTCCGCTCAAACGTCTGAATATTTTTTTTAACATAACAGTGGTCATTAAGGTTAATACAAAGGGGTGATGAGCTGCACTGTCAAACAGAGTCGGACCACCCGGCCTCCAAACAATGCCTGCCTTCTCCGTCTCCTCTTCCTCAGCTTGTAAACACAACAACACCATTTATTTCTATAGCACATTTTCATACAAATGATGTAGCTCAAAGTGCTTTACAAGAAAGAAAAAAGAAAAATATAAAAATAAGCTTAGGCAATGCTAATTAACAAAGAATAAAATAAGATCCAATGGCCAAGAGGACAGAAAAAACAAACAAAACAAAACACCAGAGGGGTGAAGAAAAAAAAAACAAAAACAAAATCTGCAGGTCAGGAGACCCCCGAGCCCCCACTAGGCAGTATGCCACACCATATACCATGATGGCCACATGAGTATGTAGCCAAGAGCAAACAGAATCGAGTCAGTAAAGGCAGCTGGGAGCTCTTACTATGTTTTCTGGAGTCTTGAATGAAATTCCTAGAGGCACCATGGCTCGGATCATGGATTGCATGGCAGTGAAGATGTTCTGGTAGACAAGTTTTGTGAAGCCTCTCCTGTCTTCATCTGTGTAGCCTGATCCATGGATGATCCTCATCTGTTTAATGAAAGTGCTTTTGCCACTCTCACCAGTTCCTACAAAGAGACAAATACACATCTCAGACAAATACTGCAGTTGTCACGGTAAAGGATCTGGCACCGCATCACGCGTGTTTACATTTATGACCTATTTGATAAAAAAATAAGGTCTGCAAAATCAAGTTATGAATCAAGACTAAAGTATGATGCTGCTGTAATTATTTATTTCATTGCTTTATTAACCCTGATTATAAGCAAAATATGTGATAAGATGCCAAGTGGAAAGCTAACACCAGACTGGCACAGCACAGTGAACAGGCCTGGCAAGGAACAAGGACACCACCACAATGGGCAGTGAGCACTGCGAAGGCACCCGGATAGTGCCGCGTCTGATGGCACCAGACAGACAGTGGAGTTTCCATTACTCTCCTGGGATGCTAGCAAGGCCTTAGCCTCTGCTGATACAGAGAGAGAGAAAAGAGAGGGGCTGAGGACACAGACGGCCTACTGACCAGTAAGAACCCAGGCTGGGACAGCATATGTAGAAAACTTACATCAGATTTAATGAGATATTTGTTATTACAAAATCCATCCATCATTATCCAACCCGCTATATCCTAACTACAGGGTCACGGGGTCTGCTGGAGCCATTCCCTGCTAACACAGGGTGCAAGGCAGGAAACAAACCCTGGGCAGGACACCAGCCCACCGTAGGGCACACACACACACAGGACAATTTAGAACCTAACCTGCATGTCTTTGGACTGTGCGAGGAAACCCACGCAGACACTGGGAGAACATTCAAGCTCCACACAGGGAGGACCCGGGAAGCGAACCCGGATCTCCTAACTGCGAGGCAGCAGTGCTTCCCACTGCGCCACCGTGCTGCCCATTATTCCGAAATAATTTGTTTTTTGTTTTTGTTTGCTTATTGACGGTCACACATCGATAATGTGATCAGCCTTCCTTGTGATAGCCATAGCTAGTATGCTGCCTTGTTTCCAAGTGGGAGTATCACGCCGTTGTGACATGAGGGAGATGATCTTACTTAAGCCAAGCTTCACGTTAGAAGCTCATCTGTGCTTTGTTTATTGTAGACAAAGAATTCATTTAAGAGCATTCAAAATTTGAACATTTAACCCTCCTCTGTTATGTTTGTCTTCTCGTTATCTGGAGGTGCCACTGCTCTACTGCCAGATGGCTCGCCTGTGTATGGAAAATTCAGACAAAGGGGCGTTGAAATCATCAGAAGCAGAGATCACGCGGCACGGCAGCAGCAGCAAGCCAGCAGCTGATCGAGCAAAGGGGAGGTAAAAAGAACAACTGTTATTTGTTTCCCATTGTATCAACGTTTAAGAGGGGTTTCGGAGGAGCGACGAGCGACCGTGTCTCCTTGGGGTGCGTTCAGCCCCCCTCTTCACAATGGCGCGTAGTGCTGGCGGGGGAGGGGAGAAGGGGTTAGTGAGCGAAGCGAGCAGGTGGCAACACCCCCTAGTTATGATGTGATGGAAGATATTTCACATCCTTGAAAACAAATTTTAAGAATGACATTAATGAACTACAAAACACCTTTTAATGTAACTCCTATAAGCGAAGAATACAAAGCCATCAAAAAAGATGGATAGGACCTGCACAATGTCGAGTGTAGAGTTGAGAGATCTTTTTTTAGAGAACGAGTTGAAGCTCTCATTTTCTGACTCCGCTTGTTCCAATGTGAACAAAAGTAAGCTGAAGGCCAAAGCTGACCTGTTGCTGGTCAAACTCACGTATACTTCACAGTGGTGTTGTGCGGTATACCAGAAAAGCCCCCTTTGAAACACTAGTGAACCAGCATTACACTCATCTTGGTGTCAGAAGTAAATGTTATCTTACATGCTTGTTGCGCTCTGTCGTTTATTATCGCAATTGGAACTACAAGGGGAATTCGCACCCTCCCCGTTATTTGATATTAAATTCGTGTTTCATCGAGTGTGGCACTACCCCTCACCTTGCTCTCCTTAATGATTTGTGGAGTGCGGCCGATGAGGGAGGCGCGCACGTGTGTGGGCCGGCTGAAGGAGGGGGAGTTATCCGTTATTTGCTTTGGTACTGTTTTAGCACTGAGGTGTTGGTACCAAAGTCAAACATTAAAGTACCGATCCAACACCAATGCACAGTGTTAATTGATGAAGACACAGACACAGCTAACTGCATATGACTCATTATGACAATTACCTTTGGTTTATTAATAGATAACTTATTGAAATAGCAGTTTAACAATTAGTACTGTCAGTGACGTTTCCAGACTCATTGGCTTATGAATTGAATTTACAAACAACTAACCAAGGAGCTCAGCTACAAACCTGTAGAGACAGCCAGTCATCACAGGCCAGGGCACATTTGATTGGAGTATTCAAAAGATTTATGGGAGATACCTATGGAGGTTCCTGAGAATTTCTCACCACAGCAGCACTTTCTTCTGATCCCTGTCATTCTCTAACGTCTCAGTGCTTGGGACGAGAAATAATTGCATTCTATGCTCCATAGTCCATAACCTCCATAGAAGACAATATGTCCTCATATTTTCTGGGAGACATTTTGCTGTGCCATACAATTTAATAAGTGTGGGACAAAAAAAAAATGGCAATGCCAACCTGCTCCCAGTAACAATTCCAAGCACATGATGGAAGCACACGTACACTGGACCAATCTGCATCACAGGATGAGGGTTAAATGGCACACTTCTTTGAAAATCAGCAGAAAGTGAAAGCCACTTTGTTGCACACATGGATTTCGCTTGTTGTGAGTGAACCCACAGCATTCTTCATGAAACCAAAGTGATATGAGAAACCGCAAAGAGCTATGAGGGATGGAGTAGACCTTTGAGATTATGAAATGCAGAACTACATCCATTTTGGTGATTGTTCACGCTGTTAAGAAAAGAGCTGCTAAATCTCTCAGTCTGTCTCACTATCTACCGTATCTGCACTTGCATTGTGGGAATAACAATGACTTGAAGTGACTTTCAGATTTCAAACCAAAAGCTTTCAGAGGACTGCGTTTCCCTGTCCATCTCTTAGAGGGCCCATCTATCCAAACAGATGCCAGGCTACTGAAGCCCATGATACAACTGGTTTCACGCAGGTTTTCATAAATTGCAGCTTTCTTTACATCATCCCAGCACATTCTCATTTGGGTCACCTGTAACGCCCCCTGGTGGCTCATCTACGCGTGTACTGGTTAGGGTGCCAGCAGAGGGGCACCCAATGTGACCCTGCCAATAATTCCAGATGCCACCATAAAAAGGCATATGGTTACACCCGACGTTATAGATTTTTTTCCTTCTGGCACTTCAATGGGGTGCCAAATCGTTTGCCTAACACTGAAGCACATCCTTGGTATTTAATGCTTTGCAGAAGGTGCCATATATACCACAACAAAATATTCAATGTCCAAAAGCTGTACACCACCCACGTGTGACTATAGAAAACTAATATCCTAATCTCAAGTGAGTGATGTGCTTGTGTCGAATAAAAAACAAAGAGGCCCGTGCCTCCAGATTTTCATTTTCGGTGACATTTAACTCTTCAAAACCATCCGCTCTTAAAATTAAATAAAAAACTCAGTTAATCAATTCAAACAGACGTCATACAAGATGACAACTTGCCCTTAACGGCCGGCGAGCAGGGCACACGTCCAGCTTCGGATAGCAGGACAGACAGGCAGCCTTTGTTCCTTTCAGTTTCGATGACTTTTAAGGTGATGAGAACAGAACGCGTGCAGAGATCGGTATCAGTCGACAAGTGGCACGAATTCAGAGAGTCCTTTTGAATGGCCGATTTCACAGCAGAGAGGGCCGGCAGCGTCCGATGAAACACAGCTAAAGATCACAGGCAGGGTTACTTTTAACGTGTGTCAGCACGGATCAGAGCACTCGGCCGTGTGTTGTTTGAAGATCCCACCTGTTTAGCAATATCAGCCATAACGCGGTGTGCACCTCATCTAACCGTCAGCGCATTGCTGGGCTTTCCCTCTGATGTAAGCGCCGTTCATCCTCTCCTGAGTCACGTCTTGTTAGCGAGAATGCAGGTCAGCTTCTCAAAGGAGGCTAATTTCACTTTTCTCAAATGTTTTTTTCTGAACAAGTGCGTCAATTCTACCATTTTCCTTTTATATGAACAGGACTTCACCGCCATTATCTTCTGATCTGTTCATGCCTGTGTCTGATGATGACTCTGGATAACCCACCTTCCTGTGAGCAGAACCCTGCTGACCTCAATAGCCTGATGTGGTTTTTAACAGCTCAATAATATTTACTTCTGACTCGAAAGGCTTTGTCACCGAGAGCGCACCTGCTGTTGGGAAATACAAGGCTGTGCGCCCATGTTGTCCCCCGCTCCCTCGAGTTCAGGGAGCCATTTGCTTTTCTTATACATTTTTCACAGCTTTGTCTTGCATTTCTTGGACTTTAAGGTTCATCTAAGGCAGGGGTCTCCAACCTTTTTTCCCCTGAGAGCTACTTTTACAAAATGAAAATGGCCAAGAGCTACTCATATTTTCTAACATTTATTCTCATAGCTTATTTCAACCCAAACAAACTGAATACGCTTGTTTTGCCTGAATATTTACAAAATGTTGGTGCCCACAACTCACATTTTGCATTAAAACATTGCAAAAAATATTTAGTTCACCTGCAAGTGCATTTTGTATGTCTGTATGCATTTTCTAGTGTATCTCACACTATTGAATTAAAACATGAATGCTGTCAAAACAAAACAATGCAATTCCAAATACACAGATATGACTTATTCATTTGTCATTTTGTTCCATGTCACTGTTTTACTTCACAAGAGTATCCACGTGTCCAGTTGCATGGGTGATGTGTTTTTTAGTTAGTCAGATGACTGGCACTGCATCGAGTCAACAAGATTTCATGCCATTCATGTCACATGGGTATGTAGACCCAAACAACGCAGACATTTTCAGAGCTCCTTGGTAAAGATTCTTATAGTTATCTGGCTCTACTAAGCTCCAGAAATGTTTAAACTGCACATTATTTTGAAGGTTTACTAATATATAACATGTAAAATTCAATGTCTCTGTCTGTATGTCTGTCCGCTTTTCACGAGAGAACTACTTAACGGATTTAGATTGGTTTTTTTTCTATAATTTGTTTGAACATTCCAGTTGATTTTACGACTTCTCTCATTTCGCTATGTATCATAGTTCGCTTGCAGTACGGGCGAATCCGAGATCCATGCAACAGACCGAAGGGAGGGGCCTTCCTCATTCACTCGCCAGCTTCGGGGCATGTTCCTTAACTCCACTCAGCAAGCAAGCGAGATAATTGAATTCAACTTTGTTTGATATTTTAAATAAAGTGTTACTTAGGTCTTGATGAGTTTGAGTCCGGATATTCTCTTAAGTGTATGCCACATTGAAAAGATTCGGATTGTGGATCGTGATTTTGTGTTAAAAGGATCGAGATAGGAGTTTTTGGAAAGATCGCCCACCCCTAATTTGACTTGTCAAGTTTTCAAATTTATGTAGGATTCATTAACCCTTTGGCGAACTACTTGGAAAGGGGTTGCGAGCTACCGGTATCTCGCAAGCGACATGTCGGAGACCCCTGATCTAAGGGTCTTTGAAGGCTGCTGAATCTTATTGTGATAACAGTTTTCCCATCTTTTACAGAGCGCCACTTTCCTTTTCCACAGGTGTTGCCTTTTTGGGCTCAGTGCTGCCAGCCACTTTGCTACACAGAACAATCGTGAGTAGTGAGCCGTGGTATCGCTGTTTAGAAGGTATGAAGATCACCTCAATGACGTCCTGGTTATCCAAGTTTGTCAGTAGAGGCCTTTTTGGTTATTTTTGATCCATTTTGGTTATCGATTTTCTGGTTAACACCCTTCACTTTAGCTCTTCTGACTTTGATTTTTGGAACATTTTTTAGGCTTGACGACAGATCGACTTTGATTTTTGGTTAACAAATTTTGCACGACTCTTGACAACGTGTCTTCTCTCAGTCCTTTTTCATAGAAACCTGCTTCAGTTCTCTTAGGGCGCAACAGAACCCAACTTGACACTGAATTCAACTCCACCACAGGGCCAATTTAGAGCTGTCAATTGACAGGAAATTCAGAGTACCTGGAGGACGCTCCATGCAGACGTGCAAAGAACATGCAGATGGCACTGTCTGTTTAGATGCTGACCGGGCAGAGATTTAAACCTAGGAACTGTGAAGCTGTGAGTCAAACACAGTGCCGCTGTTCTGAAAAAGGGGCATTGAAAAATAAAATGACCCCGCTAAATCAAGAGAAGCAAGTTGCAGTGGGATACATGTGTGCATCAGGCAGACCCACTGCGAGTTGTGAGCTCCTTTGTAACGCGCTGTCCAAACCTGAGCTCAAAGTGACCTTCGGGGAGCTCACCGTCCCATTCGAGATGCAGCCACACATTGTGTTTTTGGCAAGGGAGTGTGGGAGAGGGCACTTCACACGTTTACGGAACAACAAAAGGAGAAGTGGTTGGGGTGGAGATGAACGACCCTCTGAACGCTTTAAATTCACTTCTTATCTGCAGACACTCCTATTTCACATCACCTGACAGGACGTTTCAGTGTAGCAGGCTGGAACTCAACTTTAGTTCACCACAAGTGCAAACCCCGCCAGGTGTTCAGTTTGACGCTAACTGCCAGACAGTCTGGTGAGGTTGTGGCTTCTAATCCCACTACTGACACCATTAAATCACCTGCCTGTGCTCTAATTGGAAAAATAAAAGAAGTGGAACCAATTGCATCAGAAATGTTCTAGACACCTTGGACAAAGGGGGTCAGCCAAAAAAGTAATTGTAAATGTACTAAATTGTTTCGAGAGGGCCACGACTCTGAGAGACATGATGGCAGAAGAGGCCTTAATGCATAGACATCCCTCAGATTTTAAAACACACAACTTACTCGAGCCCAGGATGGAAAGGAGTTAGTGGCTGGTGAACTAGTTGTCACCACATTTGCGAGAGGACTTCGTGTGACAGCCACACAACAGAAAAAAGTCTAGCATGTGACAAACACTGAACATCACGTGACTTACTTTTTCATGATTTTGTCAACACATACCTCAAAAGATCTGACGCCGATGATCTGACCCCCAATCAGGGGGTCAGTTATTATTATCAAGTCCAGTCCAAGCCATGCCATTATAAACGTGTTTCCCTAATTTTGTTGAGCCGTTCTTCTTAAGGCCGTCAGTGGGGGTCTCTCAAACCACAGTTATATTTATAGCTGGTGTACAATGAATAGTTAGGCATTACAGTAATCCCTTGCTATATCGCGCTTCGACTTTCACAGCTTCACTCTATCGCGGATTTTATATGTAAGCATATCTAAATATATAACGCAGATTTTTCGCTGCTTCGCGGGTTCTGTGGACAATTTTCTTCTGGGACATGCTTCCTCAGTTGGTTTGCCCAGTTGATTTCATACAAGGAACACTATTGGCAGATGGCTGAGAAGCTACCCAATCAGAGCACGCAGTTAAGTTCCTGTGTGCTGATTGGCTCAGCGACGGAGCGCCGAATTCGATTCCGGTGCGTTAACCAGGAAGTCTCGTCTCGCTCATTCAGCATCGTGTTTCGCTGTGTAAAGAGTTAACTGTTGTGTTTATCTTTGTGTATAGTCAAGCCCTTCGTTATGGCACCAAAACGATCTGCTCCTGCTACTGCTTCAAGGGCCGTGCCCAGGCGCCAAAGGAAGATGTTAATGATTGCCGAAAAGATAAAAGTTTTGGAAATGGTGAAGTAAGGGAACAGCTACACCGCTGCAGAACGCCATTACAGCATCAGTGAGTCCACGATTATTTTTATTTAAAAAGGAGGAAAAGAATATAAGATCTATGGCCGCAGTGTCCTTTAACCAGGGCGCAAAATGAGCTGTAAGTGGGTGTAATAAGGCGGTAGTCCGGATGTTATCTGCTTTAGGGATTTGGATTGAAGAATGTCGGAAGAAGAACAACAGCAGCGCTACACAATCGCCTGAAGAGGCTCCTTTAGAAGAGCTGTAACGCTCTCCTTTGTTGTGCAGTAAAATTAAACTCGTCGTTATTGGACAAGTCGTCGTGTCACTGTTGGTGAGTAACCATAATTAATTTTCTACATACTTTGTACACGTACATACGTTTATTGTAACTGTACACACATTTACTGTATACTATTTTTCTTGCATTGTACGTATTTATTGCTGGTGACCTGTCTATCGTAATGGCTGTAACATATGTGATATCGGAGACGCTCAATATCTTTAAAATAATATTTAGGTTTTACTGTATATAAACAGTGTGTTTACATACATCATTTCAATGAATCTTACCTAATATCTAAGAGAATACAAAGGGTTTATGCTGTATAACTGTGCGGGAAATGTTTATAAGAGTGTGGGAGAGTTTATAAGGGCTTAAAATATCTAAAAATAACCATACAAACATATGGTTTCTACGTCGCGGATTTTCACCTTTCGTGGGGAGTTCTGGAATGCAACCCCCGCGATCGAGGAGGGATCACTGTTCATCAAATTAAAAATGTACAGCAGATTCCATTTTCCTTTGCTAAAAAAACAAAAAATGCCAATACCAGAGAAGTATGGTTCTGCTTTCACTTTAAACATTCTTACAGAAGACCATGGTGACAAAAGCCACTAGAAGGGACCCCACGTGTTTAAAGAGTAACTGCGGTCACCTGAAACAAATTTCCCTGCCTAGCCTGAGGTGGGCCACACAAGTCCTGCTTCACTAAGATAATTTTGAACGCTGAATTCTCGTCAGTGATTCTAGTGCTAGTTGAGAGTCCAGAGGACTAACTGTCAGGGTGTCGCAGATGATTCAAGCAAACACAGTTGCCTTTGGGTGAAACCTGAGCTTCCTGGACAGCCATGTATTGTACACTGCATGACTACAAAGCGTATCGAAATGCAGACGAGGAAGCCGCACTTGATATGGATCTGAAAGCCGTCCTAAAACAGCGAGGGCCGCGCTGCTTATTTACATGCGGCTACAGGCCGAGCCTGACAGTCACCAGTGTGCTCAGGGGACCTGACAAGTTTAAAACGTCAGACTCACGGGCCACTAGATCAAGGTGAGTCTCTCATCCTGAATGATAAGAGACTGGTGGGGGGATTCCTAGCCCATCTAGGGGATAACAATATATGAGAAGTCTTTCCACATCCAAATTTCACTCAATATGTTACAAAAAAACGGTCTTCTACAACGTGAAACGATTTAGCACAGAGATGAGCAGCATTTCTAGTAAATCTAGCAGGGTCTGAATTTTAAAAGTTCTTCTAGCGTTCTCGCAGCAGTAATACAAGTACTGTCATGTCTATACAGTGCAGTGAAATTCTCACTAGTATGTCAGACCAACATAAAACACGGCTGGCCTGCTAGCCGACAGAAATGCCCGTTCAATGAAAAGTTGATCAGATGATTTATGTGAAAGGAGGAATGTGAGGCTGCTTTTTGTGTTCTGCTTTCTTTCTGCATCTCAGATACAAGCATGTTAAACTAGCAGGAGCCTTGCTGTCTTGACCTGTGTATGAGTGAATCCTTTTATGCTGCTGTGTGCTGAGGATGCTGGGATATGACACAACTTACTGTTGGTCACAGCAGGTTCAAAAACTGGATGGATGTTTGACAATATCCACTTTGTCGAGACCCTTACAAAGCATTAACTGTTCTCTAACCCCATTATTCCTGAACAGGCTCACTGGGGGTGCAGGAGCCTATCCCACCTAACACAGGGGACAAGGCAAGAACAAACACTGGACAGGGCGTCAGTCCATTACGGGGCGAGGACACACGCCAGCCACACGCTAGGGCCAATGTAATGTCGCCAGTTCTCCTAACCTGCATGTCTTTGGACAGTCGGAGCAAACCCACACAGACACAGGGGAGGTACATGCCATCTCTGGTCTCCTTACTGTGAGGAAGCAACGCTGCGACTGCGCCACCATGCCACCCCTTTCGCAAAGTAAAATCAGAATCAGAATCAGAATATATCAATGGCAGATTTCCTTAACTCTCCCAAAGATCATTTTTGTGTGAAGATACTTATCGTCAAATCACCTGCTGCTCTTCTTCAGAGGTGAAATACAGTCAAATCATGGTCAAGGGGGCACCACTCTTATACTGACAGTGGGCTTGAGGATCATCGCAGACTTGGCCTTATGACAATGACTTCTACCTTCAGCGCAGTCAAACATCGCAGCCTTTACTTTGAACTGCACCTTTCTCCACAGAACGCCATTTATAAGAACAGTTCTGCTAAAACACATGTTGACCGATATTTCATACCCTTGCAGAAAGTTCCAGGTGACACGACATTTTCATGGTTGCCCAGTCAGAAAATGTGCCACCTTGTGGATTAAGGTTCAATTGCATAGCCACTGGAACAAACGCAATTACACTTCAAACCTTCTCTGTGGTCTTCCTGTGGGTGCACATCCATCCATAGGCAATCTAATAAGTGGCGCATGTCCTAGCAGCTCAGGTGTGCCATGGCTGGAAAAACTTCAGCTGGAGACCACCATTGAAGAACCCTAATGACAGGCCATAACCAGCTGACGACGTCTTCAGCAAAACTCTTGACCATTTTCTTTGCTGGTCAATTTTTGTGTGCAAAGGTGTAAAGACCTACTGGAAAACCGATGCAAATGTTTAAGTGCATTTGTGTGTTTCTCTGTCACAATCACGCATTCCTTCATATGGATGTTCATTTGGGGATCTGGTGACGCTAAAAGGATGCCAGTGTATGTGTGTGCTTGTGCTCACCTTGCAATGAGCTGATGCCCCGTCCAGGGATTGTTTCTTCCTGCCTCGTGCTCAATGCTAGCTGGAATGGGTGCATCCCTGGATTGATGGATTTAATCAGTAAACAAGGTGTCCTTGGAATTTAATGAATGTTTCAGGCAATTCACAAGACAGGGAAGCCGAACGTTTTCTCACCATGATGATATCTTGCACTGCCACCTGGTGGAATCTTCCAGATTTACGTAAACTATAAGTATAAACAGTACAACGCTTGCGTAGCAGAAGCGTCTGCTGGAGCATACGTCACATCATGTCGCGTGAAGTATAAACCCGGCCTAATGAGTGACCGATTCATCACTGGAAGTAGATATTCTGGACACTGGGCTTGACTCCAGCCTGTGCACTGTCATGTTCCCTTAACATCTCTGTGAGTTTCCTTCAGCTACTCTGAACTTGACCCTTCATCCCAAAGTTGTGCTGGGTATGATGGCTGGTGACACTAAACTGGCCCTGAAGAAATCAGTCAATCAATGTCCCTTTGATGACTGGGCACCCCATGCAGATTTGGTTTGTACCGTTATGTTTGACGTAGCCAGGACAATTTACACTGAACCTGATTCAAAAATGGATGGATTGATGGATATAATACACTTAAAATAAATCACAAAATATTATGCAAACTATTGTACATAATACAAGCAAATTTTTGTGACTGAGCACTTCATTTTGTTGGGCATATTCAGCATTAATGTTTGCGATGCCCCATCTATTGGAAAGTATCTTGTAAAGCATGTAGTAATAAAGTGCACTGCATTATTCATTCCAACAGATGGTGCAATGCTAACATTAGCACTGCTGTTGTGAATCCTATAGGGAATCTACCTAGTCTACTATATAATAAAATGCTACTGTCTGTGTGTGTGTGTGTGTGTGTGTGTGTGTGTGTGTCTGTTTGATTCCAGCGAGGAATCACATTGGTCAGTTGGCTTTGATTCGATTGGTCAGTTTGGCTTTGTTCATGTGATCAACAGAGGTGTCACGCTAGAGAGGTTGAGGAGTAAAAGTGTAGGAGGCACACTGAGAGTCGCCTTCAAAGACATTATGTTTTCCCATCTACTATTTGTGGTAGTCAAAAAGCAGACAGGCACTATATGATAGATAGATAGATAGATAAGGCAATATATATGATAGATAGATAGA
>JANRMT010062822.1:23503194-23532973 GCA_026402145.1 Polypterus bichir lapradei | reverse complement strand
GATAGATAGATAGATAGATAAGGCAATATATATGATAGATAGATAGATAGATAGATAAGGCACTATATGATAGATAGATAGATAAGGCACTATATGATAGATAGATAGATAGATAAGGCACTATATGATTGATAGATAGATAGATAGATAAGGCACTATATGATAGATAGATAGATAGATAGATAGATAGATAGATAGATAGATCTGCCGCACAGCTCAATCAGGGTTGGAGAGGGAGAAAGGGGTTTCTTCTGGAGGACTTTTATCCAATAAGAAGTGTAAAGTGTAGCTTTCAGGTCAAAGTTCAATCACTTATTTATGTCACGTTGTGGTTTAGTGCAGCTCATCTTCTCACCAATGAGACTGCTTGTGCTTGTTGTGTATCGAAGTGAAGGCCTTCATTCTCCTATCCAATGGAACCTCAGCCTATCAGCATTCAAAATGGCCTAAATGACTGCAAATAAGGAGCCAGTGTGGGAGGATGGCCATGTGGGAGCCCATCACGTCGCACAGTGGTGGGCTCTCTCTCAGCCTCGCTCTGTTCTCACCTCCCAGGTTCTTAGGGCTGTTTGACCGATTAAGCCGTCAACTGATCGACGTTAGGTTAGTGATGAGTATTCAGGGTTTGCCATTTACCTTATTCAAATAACCAACATAAAAATACTGAAGATAAACGGTGTTGTTGGTTAGGGTATTGCTGCCTTTGATTTTTTATCAATAAAACAAACATTTTTAATGAGCATTTATTAACAAAAAGTGAGATTATTTATTTAAACAGGGCATCACTTCATTGCCAGTGGTAACCTATACAGGGTGCTCCAGATCTAATTATGCAACTCTTAATGCAATGCAGGAAAACAATACAATTTCGGGTGATTGGCGCTACCAGTCCAGTCAAACATTTCGTTGATTTGGGAGTTTGTGTTCCTATGCACTGCAGGCGGTCCAAATTCCTCCAACATCCTGCGTTGCACGTTGTTATATCGTAATGAAAATTGCATAATTAGATCTGGACCACCCTATAGAATATGCTTTAGAATACACTTCACTTTTTGTGTTTAAAAATGGTACTTTTTTATTTAAAGAAACACATCACTGCAAACAGTAGCCTACAAATAAATAAATAAAATAATTTTCAGGCTCTCCTTTACTATTCGATTAAGTACAGAAGTTAGGTTTTGGCTTTGAAATAGCGTCACTCCTTTTTATTATTCTTTCCTAAGGTCACTAATGTGGGCGCTTCTTTCTGTTCATGAAGGCACTGTGACTGTGACTAAAGGCAGAGACCACCCATCATCGCTCGGAAGGATGTTAGCCAATGAAATCGATGTTTGGGGGCCAGGCCCACCCAGGTGGCATCAGTGATATCTGCGAGCTCTTGAGTGTTGCGGAGCTCATCACACGCCTGTTCCTTATTCCCCTTCTCACGACTGCTTGATTACGTTTTACATTACACAACTAAGGGGTTCCCCTCCACGGTGGGCCACCAAACCGTCTGCCAGCATTGGTATAAAGTTGTGCGTGTGGCCCTGCAACATCTTTTGGGTGTCTGACTGCCCAGCATTTTGAAGGCAACACTCCTGCACGATTTCCAGCGTTTCATGTTTGCTCTTCTCTACTGGCACACTGCTCTCATTATCTGAGCTTTGGGTGTCTGTGATGATCCTTTAACTTTTCTTTCGGCAGCACCTCCTATTTGAAAACCCGTAATGGAGGATAAAACACAGACAGATGCAGCACAGCAAGTCACTGATGTTGATTTTTTTACACGCCGGTGCACCGGATCAGGTCAGGCAGTCCAGCCGGTGGCCTGCTGCCAGGGGGATCAAAGCTAAGTACTGACCCCAATCACCCCACATGGCACCTCAAGAACACCTGAGCCAGTGTTTGAACGCAGGCTGCACTGAAGGATAACAAGCGGCAATCCAAGGTTTACCTAACGTACACAGGAACTCAAAAGAAAATGGACTTATAGTGTGCGCTGATATACACTGTGAAGCCTTCGCTTACTGCACGTCCTGCCGCTTTTCTACTTTTAAGGATCTTTTATTTTTATTTGGCTCATAAACTCAGAATGCATTTCATTGATTCAGAGGAAACCAAACACTGCATGTATGTTTGTTTAACAGATATTAGAGCATATCAATCATAAATGGAGTGAGAGCAGTCGGCGAGGTGATAGCATATCAGCTAACGTTTTTAGGCCAACTAATATTAATATTAATAAAAAAGCAAACACAGGGAAATCTCAGGCAGTGCACAAGAAACCAAAATATTTTTTTTGTCAAATCCAAATGGTTTATAAGAACACGTCTTATCTCAGTGGGGCTGGCCTCAATTCACTGGAGACGGATTTCACATAAATATCAATGTGCCCGCCTGGCACGCCAGCACGAGCTGCTTCATATCAGTCACTCTCTTATTCCAGTCTTCTCGGTAATATAAAAACATCGAGTCCAAAGTAAGACGAGAGAGCCCCCGTCCAGTAATATAACAGGGAACGCAGTAAAGATGAAGCAAAATGTCAGGGGGCCATATAAACAAACCTCATTGAAAATGGCAAACGACTCAAATGGATGCCCTCATGACTCTCAAGTGAATGAGCTGTAGAAGAGGCCGGCTAACTAATATGGCGGTGCCAGACCGGGCACACAGGTGCTCCATGCTCCACATCCTGCTGGACATGTTAGTATTGTTAATGCATTCAAAATCCAAGTGTATGGTGGGCTTCACTCAGTTATTCTAAAAACACCACAAACTAATGCCACATGGATCAGGAACAACACAGAATAATGGAGTAAAAATGGGCAGGACACTGAGGGCACACATACAAGGACAACACTGAGTGCTTATTTTACATTGACATATTAGTGGGTAAGCAAAAAAAAAATCTCTATTGTTTTGGAAGACAGTAACGCTGCCATCACTGAAAGGATGTGTTCCAGTCATTTACCTGGCCTTGGCAGTGAGTGGGCACAAAGAGGGGCAAGCCGTTCCATGCCTTTGCCAGAAGAACAATAAAGCGCACCATATGGAGTTTATTTTCTCGCGACATGGTGTGTTGTGCGTGCGCGTGACGTCCCAGTATGCAGTGGCTGCACTTTGCCTTTAACTGGCTGCAGACCACCAGAGGTTTATTTTCACCAGGGCTGCTGCTGCTTCTGTTGTCAACTGGCAAATCTTAGCGAGAACATTAATGGACATGCAGGTATATTTATGTTACTCAATTTGAAATCTCATGTTTTACTGTGTGTTTAATCCAATGCGCAGTTTCAAGCATTAAACTATGAAATGTGTCATTTGTATTTTATAAAATCTATAAGCTGTTATGATTTGTGCCAAAGACTAGAAATGAAGAGGAAACAGCGAGTCCCAAAACAGGCGTGATTTAAAAGTAACTGATTAAGTGATGTGTTAGTTCAACTATACAATGACGAGGTTAATGTCAAGTTATTCAAAAATACAAAGTGTAGAAATGCCCACAATTAGAACATTTGAAAAAATACAAGAACCTAAAAATTCCAAAATACTAAACAATCCAGAACTGCTGAAGGCCCAAAGACTATTGGTCAAAAACATCCATCCATCCATCCATTATCCAACCCGCTATATCCTAACTACAGGGTCACGGGGGTCTGCTGGAGCCAATCCCAGCCAACACAGGGCGCAAGGCAGGAAATAAACCCCAGGCAGGGTGCCAGCCCACCACAGGGCAGTCAAAAACACCAACAATCAAAATATATAAAGGTCTAGAATTCCAAAATGCCAGATACAAATATAGGAAAAGGCAAAATGCGAAATACTAAAGGGCAGGGATAACAAAATGTACAAAAATCCAAAACTGGGGGAATGTTATGAATACCAAAGAAAGGAGCATCAAGAAGAGATGTTTAATTGTGGGAGAGCCACAAAGGGAAATGGAGAAATCAATCAGGTAGTCGAGAATCAGCTAGGGTCAGGAAACGGTAAGAAGCGCACCAGCACCGAATGTCGAGTCCCAGCACACAAAACGAAAGTGAGAAGTGAGGCAAAGCTAACTAAGATCAATTACCCCTAACTATCACTAACGTGTCTTGAAATTTGTATGTTCTTTTTAGAATGTATGCAAAGTTTGGATAACTACATGGTGACCTGCTGATTTAAATAGAGTGAAAAATGAAAGTGGCCAGCAGATTTGTAGGGCATAAGCGGGGGAAAAAAAGAGAAGAGCATTGAAAACCAGGAAGGATAAAACAAATAAGGAATAAAGAAAGGAATAGATAATCACGTAAAGTCTCAGTTCAGGCTGAAACCTGTTTCAGGTAACGGTGCTGGGCTCCCCTGTTACTCTGGAATAAATGAAGGAATCTTCTAATCATCCACAGCTTCAACCGATTATTTATCCATCCATCCATCCATTTTCCAACCCGCTATATCCTAATGCGGGGTCACGGGGGTCTGCTGGAGCCAATCGAGGCCAACACAGGGCGCAAGGCAGGAAACAAATCCCGGGCAGGGCGCCAGCCCACCGCAGACTGATTATTTAATAAAGCGAAAATATCTGACACCGCATCGAAAACAAAATGGTGCCCTGATAAGAAATTTTAAAATATTACATTTTGTTATGGTGTATTTTGCACAAAATTAAACATCAAAATTAATTTCCTTGAGTTTCAAAATCTTATACATCACATATAGCTTGTCAGAACTTTAACAGGAATTTACACAAAAAATGTATAAACGTTAAAAATGGTAATAACAACGTCCATGGGGCTAGCAATAGTGACGCTACTTAGAAATGGCAAAAATCGAACTAACATGGCGCCAAGGTGACGTCAGTATCAGAAAGATACACCAAATACATTTTTAAAAAATAAATCAAGAACATCTAAACATCGAAAGGCCTTTCATTTTCGATTAAGCAAACGGAAAAGGGAGCCAACAAGAGGGAGGCTCTTAGTCATATAACAAAAGTGTAATAAAAATAAACTGAATTGAACTGAACTCTTGTGTTTTAAAGAATGGGGCTGATCAGTGCCAGAAAATCGACAATATGATTTGTTTTCAGACCTTCTGCCTCTGGCCATTTTGGTCAATTTGCAGTTTTCTCAGTGCTCCTTTGACCAAGACTTAGACAGGTTGAGAGCAGCACTGACACAGCGAGGTGCCACACTCGCCACATGACGAACCATCTAAGGATCCCAAATTGGGACCCAAGCGCAGCCATGCAACGGGTGACACCTCAGCACCACACTAGTTTGAATGCAGTGGAGCAGTGTGAGGTTTATTACGGTGGCTGGAGTGACAATCCTGTCACCAACTGCTTACAGGGCTGGATGCGGGTTAACGTCATACCCAGGACGGAGCAATTGCTGGTTAAGGGCCTAATGCGGTAGAACCACTTCTGACATTTACAGGATTCAAACCAGCAACCTTTTGATTGCCAGCACAGACTCCTAGCTAAGAGCCACCACTCTGGCAGACTTAAAAAGAATTCAATCCCCATCTATTTGGACATCTCATTTACAGCACCACATTGTGAAATTCTCACAGAGGGCTAGACAGGGTCCCCTCCATACTAACGGAAGATCAAGAATGTTGCAGAAGGTGATGGAGGTGCTCAGACGATTCAACTTTTTGATCAGACTTCTCGGACCACACACAAATTGGGTTACGACCAAAAAGTTTGCCAAACTTTTGCATCTGTTCACGACCACACACTCGGGTGACGAACAAGCCAGTTTCCCTTCCGGTTCATACGTGCCGATGATTTCCGCACGTGTTCAGTCTCTCCCTGTACGTTGTTCTCGGTCAGACGTGCGTGCATTCGCTGTGAACTCTTTGTGCTCTATGTCGTGTGCTTTTGCATTAATTTTGCAATTAACCATGGCCTCTAAGCAAGTGAAGAGTGGTGGTGTTGGTGAGAAGAAAGGTTAGAAGAAAACTGAAATCGAATTAAAGAAAGAAATTATTTAAAAGTATGAGCGTGGTGTTCGTGTTACTGATCCTGCCGCCAAGTACAAGAAGCCAAAATCTATGATTTCGAGTATTCTAAAGCAGAAAGAGGTCATTAAAGCAGCTGATGTTGCAAAAGGAGTTACAGTGTTAACCAGGCAGAGGCCTCAAGTGCTGGAAGAGGTGGAAAAACTGCTGCTAGTGTGGCTGAGCGAGAAGCAACTTGCAGGGGACAGCGTAAGCGAGACGATGTTATGCGAGAAAGCCAGGAAGATTCATGGCGATTTGCTGCAAGGTTAGTTTTCTTGGTTGCTTATGGTTAGTTTTTATATAAATTAAGGATGTTTTAAATGTTCATTTTTTTCCCTGTGCTTAAAACTCATTAAAAAAAAAGTGTTTACAGCGAGCGGTTCGTAAGGCAGTAGCGTGAACTCTTGCAATGTTAGTTTTCTCTCTTGTTCAAGGTTTTCTCAGTGTTATTCAATTATTTTACATTTAGTTTACGCTGTGCATTCTATGGTATAATTAACTATTTTTGTGCTTAAAAATCTTTAAAAAAATAAATTTACATACAGTTGGTACGGTCTGGAACGGATTAATTGTATTTACATACAATCCTATGGGGGAAATTACTTCAGTTCACGACCAAATCGTTTTACAACCAGAGTTTTGGAACGAATTACGGTCGTGACCCAAGGTTCCACTGTACTGCTAAATCTGCATTGCTTGGGAGAACTTTATCAACCGAGAGAGCCAGACATAAACAAGAGAAGAACATAAACAAATTCCTAACACCGCCTCCTGAGTTTATTAGTATATTAATGCTTGTGAATGATAAAGCCTGATGTTTTTCTTCATATTTAGCTGTCACCGACTCCTTCAATCCACAGCAGAGAGCCACAAGACCTCAAAACATCAAAAATGATGTTACTGAAAATGCAGTAGAGTGAAGAACACAAGGACGCAAGCAAAGTGTTAACTAATAATGCAAAACAGAAATAAAAGAGGACCACCGAATAAAGGACCAGCCATGTGCCCTGGTAAGCCTCCTCACCTTCCAAACCTTATGAAGTCGCCTACCTCCACCTTCTATTCCTGACACTGAATTTCTGTTTCTCCTCCTGATGTCCCATCCACACAACTTACATCTTTGTTTAAAAACATGGACATTAGTCTCAGTTTGTGCATTTCGTCTACAGTAACCCAATGTTCTTAAATGGAGCCTTTTAAAAATGCAGATTCTAATCGCGCTCTGATATGTTTGCGCTTATTACGTAGCCCTTCCTTGAATGGATCCTGTGTCTCTTTCCCTGATTGGTCACCTTTTATGGAAGAAAGCCTTATGCCAACATGGCAGACACAAGCCCTATTTGAGTGGGATTCATTTTACACCAGGAGGTGGGGTGAAGTATTTATTACCGGAGGACCCCTGTAACTTTAGTCCAGTCTGAATCGCTCATATCACAGAAATTTTACTGACATGTCGATTTGCAAGTTTAACTTGAGGTTGTTTTTTATGGATTTTTACAGAAGGTAATTTTTACGGAGCTATGAGTGCGTAGTCTGTGAAATGTTACTGACATGAGCAACTCAGACAGGACTAAAATTACTGAGGTCCTCTGGGAAAAATGACTTTACCCCGCTACCTGGTGTAAAACTAATCCCATCTAAATAAGGCTATAGAGGAGTTGCTTTCCATGGCGCTTGCTGTGGCGCTTACCTGTACGCATCTCAATTGTGTTTTGTACAGTTTGAATGCAAAACACTAATAATTCACCAGCAACTACAGTTTTGCAACAAATCCCATGGCCAGCGGCATTACTATCCCTTCAAGGATTTATCGTTCGATGCATGAATGCCCAGTGTAGGCTCATGGCTACGATACACTCATTTTCAGTCGTTTTAGTGCAGATGGAGACACTTTTTTAAATATAGACGGTGTGCACGGAGCCTGAGCCTTTCATCCATCCCCTGACTTGGTTACGATTTGGCCAGTAGGGTTCCTTCAGGTTCATCATGGTTTCTGCTGGAGAAGTTCTAAGAAGTCCTAGGGTCACCAGAATTTCACTTGCAGCTCCTGCTGGCTTGGAGGAGTTTGGCGGTTTTCTCCCACTTCTCGGTGGGCTTTTACTGTCAGAGACTCATTCACAATGGCTGGGCTTCCTGTTTATCATACTGGCTTGTGAAAGGTTCTCGACTACAGTGAGTGTTGATTGTCTTCTTCTTCTCTTGTGACACTCTGGTGACATTGTTGCCGCTAGTAATCCCTTAACTCTTCTCTAGGCACTTTGTTCTCATGTAGTGCGATAGACTGGCTCAAAGTAGATTTACAGTTTCTTTCAGTGAAATACTGAGCAGCATTGTTCCACTCATTTCTTTTCAGAGCCCACTTCTATCATGGTGGCACTGGGTGCCGAGCATCCCCTGTCCCTAAACTCCCACCTGCACCCACTGAAGCACAGGCCAATCTAAAGAGTGCATGTGGAAGCCAATCACAGAGCCCAGAGGAGAGTGACGTGGTGACACAGAGAATTCCCCAAATCCACACAGAGGGGGTTTAACAAGCCACAAACAAAAGAATCAGGCACAAGGAGAAAACATGAGATTAGAGAGAACGGCTGCCCTCTCAGAACTTCCTTCAGAGCAAGCGTGAACAAAGCCAGAGCTTCAAACAGATGTCGGCTCAGGGTCTGATTGCGCTTGGTTTAGCTGGGCAAATAGATTAGTGGCCACAGCATCCAAGGGCCATTCGGCTCCTGCTTAGCGGCGCTCCAGACACTGGGGCTCGCCTCTTTGCTTTGTTTGTTTAACGCCTGTTTTCTTCCTTAGTCAAATAAGTGATCATGCATTACACGGTTTGGAATTTTGTGTGTTTCACGTGGAGATCCCTAGGGTCATTCTCACGGGCACGTTTGGGGGCTTTCCACAGCTTTGTTTTGTCATGTATTTGTGAAATAAGCACCACTCGTGAGGTGAAACACAGCGGCTGTAACAAATCAAGAGATTGCGTTATCAAGGATTTGAAATGGGTGGTCAGCAGGATCGGGACGGGGGTCTCTTAAAAGGCCACTACTGTGAGTGAAGTGGGTTCTGCAAATTAAAAAAAAAAACGTTTTTTTAATTCTACAGACCATCCTGTATGTTTTGCACCTCGTGATCATCACACTACTTCAGTCTGAAATGATTGTAGGCCTTAATAAAGCATCATAACAAAACCAACACATTTTAAAAAGCAAAATGACAAAGCAAAAGTGAAGAGTTCATTTGTTTACTGTTGATGCAAATGGTGCGACGAGTCTGCGTTTCGATGCCCTTGTAAACAGAGCATTTCATTTGATGAACTTATTAGGCTTGTGTATCTGGTTGTTTCTAATTTGTATTATCATTCCGGTGACACCATTTTGTTTTTTGGCTCTGATGTGGTCACCGCCATTTTGTGTCTTTTCCTTGAATGGCGGCCACATTGTTTACTGTTGCTACGCTGCTTGCTGGTTATGTGAACTCGGAAGTCATGTGATGCATTATATCAACGCACCTCGACAAATTTAAAATGGCTGTGAGTGCATCAAGCAGACAAGCTTTGGATTCACATCAGACTAGGGTTTTGAGATTTGAGTTGGCACTTTTTTTAGGCAATGTCTTTTTGAACGGTATCTTCAGTTTTGTGTTTTGCCTTTTGTTATGCTACTGAAGAGACACAGTCGAATGCCAAATAAAAGAGTCAAAAATGGGAAGCAGAAACAAAAATAACAAAACCAAAACACGAGAGAACAACTGAAGTAAAAATTAGAAGATTCAAGAGCCACTCTCTTGAAACTACTTGGCTTTGGCACTAGAAAGCCAATCTGCCCGAAAGATTTACATTGGCCAGACTTATGACCTGCGCTTATGGCAGGTTTTATAAATCATAGTTTTTTGGTGTACACATATTTTCACACTCGAATTCACACAAAGTATTATAAATGAGACCCCAGGAGAAGAAACCTTAAACCAGCCAGAAAGTTGAACCCTAGAGTCAGTGATATTGTTAGTCTAAATAGAATTAGAAACTCAATACATCGTAGTAAGTAAACAGAAATCAAAAGTCTGGAACTGAGAAATATAAAGTGCACATGCGCACAAAGGTTTTTGTGTTTTAGAACATCCTTAGACTTGACGAATTTAATGCAGCAGTCTTAACAGCATTGCACCAATGACGTCAACTTCTAGAACTGCAAGTTGCATCAAGATGATGGCAGCACAAAACTGCAGAACTCCGGAAAAAACACAATGTTGGCGGAACCATTAAAAATGATTTTTTAATAACTGAACACAACATCAAAATATGAATCTTTGCCATAAAAAAAATTCAGAATTGAGAAGGGAACTTGAAACAACTGTTCAAAAAAATACCAAACTCAAAGAAATTGTGACAACCTCCTCTTGCACTTTCCATCTTCTGGTTGTTTGCATTTACTTATTTGGCTGACGCCTCTATCCAAGGCGACTTACAACATTTAGGATACAACTGGCTACGTTTCTTCGGGTTTTCTGATTGGAGCACAGTTAGGTCAAGTGACGTGATCAAGGTCACATAGTGTCAGTAGCAGAATTTGAACCCAAAGCCTTAACTACTACACTACGCTGCCACATTGTCTTTTGACGCTCCCAGCTCCGTAAGGACATCTCCAGTTCACTAGGCAGCAGCGTTTGGTCCACTTGTCAAAAGTGCTGCTGTCCAACTCCATCAAATAAATTTCAGTGAAAGAAGCATGATGGTAGTACAGGATTATGGGCTCATTATTTTCACGTGTATAAAGCACACTTACGTTCTTAATCGCATGTGCTAATCAACATGAAACCCGCTGCTACTCTCGGGCCCCATAAGTACCTCCAAACTTCTGTCTTCCTTACCTTAAAAAATTGCTGTGATTTTTGGATGTTTGATAATCCTATATACCTTTTTCAAGTTTTGTTTGTAAGAGTTACTTCCCAATATTGATTTTTCTTTGAATTGCTGAATTTGATACTTGCATTTTATTTTCCGCTATAAACCTATCATCTCGGGGCGGAACGGTGGTGCAGTGGTAGCGCTGCTGCCTCGCAGTTAGGAGACCTGAGTTCGCTTCTCGGGGTTTGCATGTTCGCCCCGTATCTGCGTGGGGTTCCTCCGAGTGCTCCGGTTTTCTCCCACAGTCCAAAGACATGCAGGTTAGGTGCATTGGTGATTCTAAATTGTCCTTGGTGTGTGTGTGTTTGTGTGTGCCCTGCGGTTTCCTGCCTTGCACCCTGTGTTGGCTGGGATTGGCTTCAGCAGACCCCCGTGATCCTGTAGTTAGGATATAGCTGGATGGATAATCATCTTGTGTTTTCCCGGAACACCACTCTTAAGAAATGCCATTGCTACGACGTAACGTTCCCAGAAGTCATGCATTTGACATCACCAGAATGATGCTCTAAAAAAACTGCCAATCCAGATTTGTCATCCGAGTTTACGGACAACCAATAAAAAGCCTTTGTGTGTTTTTGTGTGTGTGTGTGTGGTTAGTGCTCTTTACATCAATCACTCTTCTGACTTTTTTGTTTAAAGACTACGATTTTGCGTTACTGTTTAGGTATTAAAGAAGGACAGGACTGACTCCTGTTCACGTAACTTTTGGTTATGTTTAACGTTTCTTCTCATGGTCACCTCCATTACTCTTTGCCTTTCGTTGTGCAAGACATAACAGTAATGATAAATGGTAGTGTCACACACAAGACTGGTGAGAGCCTTATGGGGACTGGTTTAAATTAATACCAGAGGGAAGAAAAAAGGGTCGCTCTGGCAATGCACCAACAGTTCCATTGCCAGCCTCAGGCCATACAAAGTCCCTTCCATTACTTCCACTCCACTGCTGTCCAGAAGCAGAATGTCAGAAGACCCCAGAATGTTGAAAGAGGCACACTAGTGGAACTTAGTGGGCTACTTTCAGTGGAAGACGATTATTATTTTACAGTAGATAATTCTCGTAATTAACCCTTCCATCATTTTGCCCACCTACAGTACATATTGTAGATACATATTATGTGCGCTCAGTCATTCATTTCTTCCATCCTTCCACCTTTCCATCAAAAATGATTTACGTGGTACGTGAACTTGTACACACCTGTCACCAAAGGCAGCTCATGTGTGGTTCACCCCAAACACTTGGTGCAGCTAACAAGTAAGTTGACTCAACGTACGGCCAATACTTGTGTCCCCTTCGTCTGCGGCTATGTAACTGGGTTTGCATGAAGCCTTGTGACGACGCATCTACGTGAAGTAGGCAATGAGTGTAATGCTCACTGATAGCCTCTCCACTTCTTTTTTTTGTCTCAGTTTACTTTTCTTGCAGTTGCCAACTTCATCCAAAGAAAAGTGCAAAACAAAAGCGGGCCACAAAGCCGAGGTTCTACACTTCTAGTTTCCTAGAAACAACTGAAACACGCTGCTTTACAGAGTGTGGCCATCACTATCCTCTTTTTGGGGTTATTCCAGGGGTTGCATCATTAATATAACAAACGTTGAGAGATGTGTCCATCTGAGTCAGACGCCCACGGCGTTCAGTCGTCCGTCCCTTTTTTCTGCCACTGCAAGTCTCTAACTTACGGGTGTGTCTCTGTGTACACATTCAGGACTTGCGTGTGCTTGGGTGAGCCTTGAGAGTGAATGTTTGTAAAAGCTCAAAGTTCAGCACTGCACATTGCTTTTATCCTCCTTTTCAAGAGATCAACTCTAATATGTTCAGGTTCTCGTACAAATAAACAGCCTTTATGACATATAATGGGCCCTAATATTGACTTATTGACATATTTTAGTACTGTCTATTTGTTAAACTGTTTCCTTAATCCTCTGGTAGAATCAGCAGGTTTCTCAGCTCAAGCAGCTCTCCACTCAGACTGCATCAGCCTTTACTTGGGACTCCATTCTCCTCGGCACCACATTCAGTTCACAGCCAGGATCTGAAATTGAGGGAGAGTTTGGCTACCGAAAGAGATTCTCCCTCCGTCCGCCCATCTTGACTAAGAGAGCTGTAAAAGTCACTAGGTGACAGAGAATGTTCCTGGGGAAAGGCTACATCCAAAGTCTCCAAGGGAACCATCAAAAACAAATGGCTGCAAACACTTCTGGGGCCCGGTCTGCGTGCAAACAGCTCCTGATAAGTGTTGTGCGCTGTAATACGGTGCAAGGGCACTCGTATCCGCTTGGCTCTTTGTCGCTCTGCTGTCAAATGTTCCTCGGTTACTTTGTGTTTAGCCAAATGCAATTCATGTTCATTATATAGCCCCTTTCATAGTAAACATCCATCCATCCATTATCCAACCCGCTATATCCTAACTACAGGGTCACGGGGGTCTGCTGGAGCCAATCCAAGCCGACACAGGGCGCAAGGCAGGAAACAAACCCTGGGCGGGACGCCAACCCAGCACAGGGCGCACACACACAAACTTCAAGCACACTCTAGGGACAATTTAGAATCGCCAAAGCACCTAATCTGCATGTCTTTGGACTGTGGGAGTAAAACCACGCAGACACGGGGAGGACATGCAAACTCCACGCAGGGAGGACCCGGGAAGCCAACCCAGGTCTCCTTACTGCGAGGCATCATAGTAAACAATGCTATCTAAAAAAGAAAAGATGGAAAGGAGAAAATGTTAAACCACTGGAAAAGTTATTGTTTTATAATAAACATATACAGTATGTGTGGGCTGTAGAGCGTTCATAGTTTTAGTAAGAGTAAGACTAAAAGCTGAACATGGAGAAAATCCACACTTTTAACGTACAAAGTCTTTCCTCCTGCACTGGGTGGGAAAACACCTGCTGCTGAAATAACACACCCTGTGAAGGAGGAATCACAAGTCACACATGCCACTGAGGCCACGTCATGTCAGGAGTCAATACAGAAGCCGAAAAATCCAAATAGAGTTTGGCTGAAGGCCATACAGTTTAACAAAATATCCATCATCATTGATCTCCAAATCTGCTTAATTTACTTGAGGGTTGTGGGGTTCAGATCTCGGCAGCACTGTGGGCAAGGCAGGAACCAGCCAACCTGGCATGAGAAGCCACATTCACCCACCAACAACCCCTCGCACAGCACTGAATTACGACTTCCCAATTCACCGATCAGACATAACTGAGTTTGGAGAGGAAACTCCAGCCAGACATGGGAGGACAGGCAGAGTCCACACAGGCAGGGACAGTGCAGCTCTGGAGCAGCACCAACCACACATGTCCCCCGATACGCACCACTAACATATACGAAACAGAATGTAGCATGAAGTAATATTAAAAGAAAAACCATCCATCCATCTGCAGCTGCGTCCTTTCCAGGTTCCTAAAATCGAGCAGCTACTAAGTTGGCAAGGCAGGATCCGACATGAAACACGTAACAAAAGAAATTTCTCAGTCCAATAAAGTTGGTGTTAAAAAGGTTTAGTGATAATTTAAAAAAGAACAAATTACAGACATTCATATGTGCAGAATAAAAGGCAAAAAGGTTTCTTCTGTAACTTTACCTTTCTCGTGTTAAACTTCAGTTGCTTTCTACACTTAAAAGTTGTGGTATTTCTCAATGGCAAACTTACAAAGGCTCCACTTTGGTACGTTCAGTACGTTCTGTATGTGCGATATGTATGTTTGAAACTGTTTGGCCTCCATGCCTCACCAACTGAAAGGCAGATCATACACTGAACTAATCTGTAGTCAGAGAAACAAGAAATAATTAGAATATTCCATTTACAATTTAACTTGTAAGTGTTATAACAGAACCTTCCATTGACTGCACCAATCTATAGACAAAGACTTTAATATAACTAAGAGAATACTTAATATAACTTAAATAACTAACAAATGGCTCTTACACCATCCATCTATCTTCTAAACCCACTTTATCCTGATTAGGGGCACAAGGCAGGAACAGACCCAGGACAGGATGCCAGTCCATTGCAGAGCAGACACACAGATCTATATTTGATTAATTATTGATTGTCCTTGAAAACAAAACTGTGTTTACTGTAGAGGCCCCTCTGTAGTCAGCAGACACTCTGCCGCTGGGGCGAGGGAGTCCTCTTCTAGCACAAAGGCGAAAAAGGCAGCTATGCAACTGTAATATTCATGCCATCTTTACGCCTGAATTGTATTGGTAAAATGGATTTTTTTATAAATGTATACATCTTGCATTTTGAGGTGAAATATAAAGGTTAATTTTCATTAACGTTCTGATTTTTCTTTTTTACACAGAGCATTAGTTTCTTTTTTTCTGATTTTATTGATTTTATTAAAATAAAATAACATTCCATACAAATAACTCAAGTTTTACAAAAAAGGGTTTGAAACAAATCAACCCCCACAAGTGAGAAAGAGAGCTAGGCCAGCAGAGTAAAACTTAAAGCTAGTAAAAATAAGTAAATAGATAAATAAATTAATTAATAAAGATAAATGGAGTAAAAGAGGGGAGAGAATCTGCTTCCTCAATTTAAATGCTTATTCTAAAATGTTATTGATTAGATCCTGCCTGGTTTTGAAAAACTTTTGAACAGATCCTCCAAGTGAGAATTTGATTTTTTTCAATTTCAAATAATATATAACATCAGTTACCCACTGTCTTAAAAGGGGAGTGTTAGGATTTTTCCAATTGAGCAAGATGTCTACGTGCCAACAGTGTAGTAAAGGCAATCACAATTTGTTTGTCCTTCTCCACTTTAAGCCCGTCTGGAAGAACCCCAAACACAGCTGTTAGTGGATTAGGAGAGATTGTGACAGCAAGGCTGTCTGATTGGCATTTAAAGATTTTGTTCCAGAATGATGTTAATTTGGTGCAGGCCCAAAACATGTGACCCAGTGAGGCTAGAGCTTGATTGCAACTTTCACAGGTTGGATCTTGCCCTGGAAACATTTTGGACAATTTTAAACGAGACAGAGGAGCTCGATACATAATTTTGAGTTGAATAATTGTTTGCTAAAAAGTGCTAATATGCTAATATTAGTTTCAATCAGGTGACGGTAACCATTGTGTATGTATTATATTACGTATAAATATGATGGTGATTGTACTTTAAAGATATTCCTCAGTGGATGAAAAGACCCAGCTCCTTTAGTGCCTGTTAGCTTCAGGTTTTGCTTTTCAGGTTTTGATCTTCGTTCCCTTTTGAGTTTGACTCTCATTTTGCCCTCTGGTTTTGGTTGCTTATTATTGTTCTCTCTTCTGGCTTCTAACCTGTACTTTTCCTTTTTGAGTATGTCTACTTAGCCTTGAGATCATCTCCTGGGGCCTCATGTATAAACAGTGCATACACACAAAAATGTTGCGTAAGAATATTTCCACGTTCAAATCGCGATGTATAAAACCTAAACTTGGCATAAAGCCATGCACATTTCCACGGTAGCTCATACCCTGGCGTACGCAAGTTCTGCGCTCGGTTTTGCAGACTGGCAGCACCCAGCGTCAAAGCAGTGCTACTGTTCCTATGTGGTTTCCCTTTTTTTTTAGATCCACATCCCTGACACGGCTTTATAAATACACTGAAATTAACTGCATATTGTTTATTAGTTTAAGGCATCTAATTTTAATTAACCTGTAACAATATAGTGGTACAGGGAATAGCCAAAGTATTCCAAATACCATAGCTGCTTTAGCGTTGTTACTCTTACTGCACCTTCTTTTTCTTTTTTCAGCTGCTCCCGTTAGGGGTTGCCACAGTGGATCATCTTTTTACATATTAGTCTCACTGCACCACTCAGAGTATTTATATCACTGTATCCGAGTGGGGAACCACAGCTGTACAGCAGCTGATCGGAAAGAGAATTATCAGTATACAGCATAAAGGACACGCTGCCTCAGCCATGCTATCTATTGAACTGCTCTCACACAGCAAACGTTTCAGAGCCTTTCCTGTACGGACCTCGCAGTTCAGAAACAGTTTCATCCCAAGAACTATAAACGTACTCAATCAGTCCATCAAGTGCTCCTTGTAGAACTGTTTGTACTTATAAGTACAATTACCTCACTCTATACTTGAGATACAGTTATGATATTGCACAACCTGAGCCACTTTATAAAGTGCGTATTTACATATGATGACGATATCATTTTTAAGATGAAATGCAGCACAATATGTTTATTATATTATACAGATAAAACTTTAACTTAATTTAAATAATCTATATTGTTAATAATTAAACATGTGAGGACATGGTGTTGCTGCGCTAGCAAGGAGCTGGCACTCCGTTCACGGATTGTTCCTGCCTCGTGCTGTATTCTTGCTCGGACTGGCGCAACACTGGATGGATAGAATAATTAAACACGTACTACGAAGATATTTCAATGTTCCTTCAAAGTTTTGAAGAATCGGCGTTCTAAGCTTACAGATGGCTTAACGTCTATTACAGAGCTGATTGTGTGGTGATTGGGTACTTGGAGAAAGAAAAGGAAGGAAAGGAATTGGGGGTTAGTACGTTTGAAAGAGACAGTACTGCTGCAACAAATTATTTCATCGAAGGTTGCGCACGGCACAGCAAGCATCTTGTGTGAGGCATTAACATGAACTGCGCCACCGTGTTCCCATGTTTAATAACATGCTTTCATTCCAATCATCATGAAAATGATATCACGTATACATCTCAGTATTTTAATACTGTAATATCACGAATGTAATGGATTCTGTGTCCTGTCCGATGAAGAGAAAGCCGGTTTAAGAAGCACGTAGTGATTCACACACATAGAGCACATAGAAGATCAAATACAAAACAAAGCATTTAACGTGCTACTTTAGTTACGATGGGATTTGAGAAACTAGTAAATTAAACGATTTTAAGATGAAGTTTATAATGTTCTACTTTAATAACAAAATAAACTACGTGATTAAAGTGGAAATTTCAAGATTAAAGTTGACATTTCGCGCTTTTTCCCCACTGTGTGCCTTTTTTTTCTCTGTACCCTAATAAGCTTTCATATGACACTCAGACGGTGGGCTACGACTCACCTTTTCACGGCGACATTGATATCTGACAACTTCTTTTTTATTTCGGGCACTGTGTGACTTTGTGAACTTGGGCTTTCGAGTTTCTCCAACACGCTATGTCACTCGATCAACTTCCTTTTGTTGTTTATACCACTGTTTAAACCAACAAATAGTATGCTTTTCCTTGCCTCCACTTGGTATTCACTGAAATTCTTCTATTTTCCCCTGTGCTTTTTCCATTGCCTTTTCACAGAATTCTGAGCTTAAGGGCTATTTATATTGATTTGCATATTCAAAGAGGCATAATTCTGGGAGGAGTTTGGGAGTCGCTGCAGGCACGTGCACATGCGTTACTTTTCACGCTGACTGGGAGTTATGTAGCAGAAGAACGTGGGAGTTGGCGAACGCACAGATTTATGCATCTGGATTTTTTTGTGCGTACGAACATTTCCGCTTTTGTCCGTATGCCATATTATAGTGTGAATTCTTTGCACGGCATTATGCATGAGGCCCCTGGTCTTTTGTCAGCTCACAATAATACTCAGGGCACTCTGCGTTTTGATAACAGCAACCCAACAACCCAAGCTCCAGCCCCACTACCACGGTTTCAGGCTGGAGAGCAGCCGTAAGGTGGTGGAAATCACCCTGAGTGAATTCCTGAGCCAAGACAAATGGTGGTGTGACTCAGATTCGCTCAGAGGTTTTCGGAGTGTGATGGGAGCCTGAAAGAGAGAACCTGCTGTTGTGCAAGAGGAGCCTTCATAGTTAGCAGTCTGCTGTGCCGAGAGAGACCTTAATTTAGCTTTACAGCAGTAAAGGCGGCTATATGCCCAAATTTGCCATCACACGGAGGATAACAGCTATGGGAGGGTGAGTGCTGCCTTGAGCAGATGCAAAGCAATCAAGTAGCCAACAAGTCCTTTACTGTTGTTTTGTTCAAAATAACTCAACTGATATCACTGCCGCACGTAACTAGACACAACCACTATAGGACAAGGTACATGTTAACTGTTTTATCTTCACAATCTATAGGGTCACTAAATGATTTTAGGGATTCAAAACAATAATCAGTTATTGGTTTTACAACCAAACATCTCAATTAACAGTATAGGAAATACCTCAAAATGAAGCTCAGCACAAACACGACTCTAAATCTTTCTGACAGAACAACAATAAAGACCAATGAGGACCACATCGGGATTAAACATAAGTAAAAGAGCAGCTCACTTTATATAACAACAAAGAAGTGATTCTTTATTGTAAATCCATTAATGGTGTATTCTGTGTCCCCTGGACAGAAGGCAGCTATAGTGCTTTTAAATTGAGAAAACGGTCTTCTTACCTTGACATTGGGTTCAACAGCAACATCACCTAGAGCCCATTACTTTAGCTAACCGCGTCCACAACTGCCAGATGAAGCTCAACTAGCTGAACACTTTGTGGCAGCCATGGCTTGAGGACAATATGGAATAAAGCTGTAGATCTTTGATTCTAGACTTATTAGAGCCTATGGGAGTAACCATAAACTGACAGGGGAGATGAACAGAAGTCAGCGATCAGCACAGATGGTTCACTAAACAATAGCCAAATAAAAGAAGATTTCTTAACTGACAGTATTTCATTGTCTATTAGTATTTTAATTTTTAAGGGTAGGAGACATTGGCCTACTGGGTTCAGTTCCTGCCTTCATTTGGAATATTTTCCTTGTGTTCAGGTGATTTTCTTGTGAGAACTCTAATTCCCTCCATACACTGAAGACACGCCATTAATTCGACTAACACTACATTTTTCACACATTTCACAATTCTGATTCCTGCCATGTGGGTGCTGCTGCCCAAATAGCATCCAAATTTCAAAAATCCTGGACTGAGTACACAGAAAAAAATATATATATTTGTTGATGCATTCTAAACATTGTTAACTTCTATATACTCCCCACCTGATCTCTACACCGCTCCATATGTATCCTCCATTGATTGAAACAGTGCTGGAAGGCTTCTTGCTTGAGGCTCTTTGACAGACTTGCCGTTTCTGTCTTCACTTCATCCACTGAAGAAAAATATGTCCCCTTCAAGTCACTTTTGATTATCGGGAACGAGTAAAAATCACAGGGAGCTAAATTGGGTGAATAGGGAGGATGATCGAGGATAGGAATGTTTTTGTCAGTCAAAAACTGTTTTACGGAAAAAGCATTGTGCACAGGAGTGTTGTTTTGGTGAAGCACCCACCCACTTCTCGACTTGGGCGTTGAACGTCTTCCAAATTTTCTTGTTCTTCTTTGAAACGTTTGTGCCACTAAAAAACTCTGTTATCACCGTACACTGTTTTTATCATTTCATAAGTTTCTGTGGCCATTTTGTTCAATTTCACAAGAAATTTGATGTTGATTCGCTGTTTGATTTTTTTTCACCTGACATTACAGCGGCAACGCGTGTAGCGATTGTTTTGCAAATACTGACTGGGCTATTCACAGGATATACCTAGCCGGTCGGCAGTTTGAGGGGGCGTGTAGGATGGGATATAGTTCTATGATTCACGTCTGGCTGACCTCCAGATGGTTTTCTAGGAAAGGCCCAAGTCCAGTCTGGTTACTTTTGTGCCTCACCTCATAAATTCTCCTAATGAATGCTAAGAAAACTCACCACAGGGAAATCCCCACAATGCATGTAGTCCAATTACCGCCTAAATGTGTTAGTAACCTGCTGTGACGTGGCCGTCAATACACTGAATCTGACAGCAGAAAATGGAAACAGGCAGTGCAAGTGGAGGGAGCATTTACCTCATCGACCTGCAGTATGTCAAGGCGATTCAAAAATGGACATCTAGCAGACACTGGGCAGGTTTGGTAACACATGTTCATTTAAAAACACGTTTTGGGTTTAGACAATATACAAACCTGTAAGTCTCTACATATTTTCATTTTTTAACTTGCTTTTTATTACAAGGAGGGTATCTCGACAGCACTGTGCCCAGCCCTGCTATGCACACATCCACAGCCATCTTGGATCTGTCAATTAATCTAGCATACATGCGAACAAGAAATGGGGTATCTTAAGGAAACCCACATGGACATGGGCAGACTGCAAATTCTTCACAGACAGGCATGGCCATCAAACCCAGGCGCTAGAGACTGGCCATCCCACTTTACTATCCTTTGTAATAATGCTGCTGACAAAGGCAGGCAGACATACTGGATGAGCAGGCGGCACGGTAAGTCTTTCTTGTAGTTACAGCACATACAACATATGTGTTAAGCTGATGTCACAGTGCGTGACTCCTAGTCGTTGAGTAGGTCAGATCTTCTGACTGAAATTGTTCATGGCAACACAATGCCATTCTTCTCAACTGTAATTTGCTGGGCAATTTACGATGGCCTAAAAGGTACAAGAACTTTAGCCACAATCTCTCTGTTTGGTTTTCTTTTTTCCATTCTGTCGTGGTATATAAACGAAATAAGACATCTGACAGACGAACATCTGCTCTGTTTGTGACGTTCAAAGCTCCTGTGTTCCACATTTTTTATCATTGCTATATATGCATTGTACTTCCGGATGAGCACTGAAGGGTTGTCAACTCTCTTGCACACAAGCCCACCCGCTACAACTAAAGACAAAATCGCAAGTGGCAGACTAGGTGGAGTGAGTCATTGGGTATATCACAATTCGTCACAGACCATAACTAGAGCGTGATTAAGATTATGGGAGCGAAGCCTACTGAAAATCACCTGAAAAGTCATCTAATGTGACACGGCCTTTAGAGGTAACATAATTATTCTACATGTGCTAATCTCGAAAGTCACAATGTCTGAGTTTGAATTTGTTTAGACTTAAACAAGTGCACCTTTGCCTCATTGTGGTTTGCTATGCTAGCATGCTCTGTGTCTATTAAAATTAAAACAACATGGTGTGAGTTAAACTAATGTAAGGGAGGAAGGAAAAGAAAACATTAAATGAGCTCACAACCATCCTGATTTGTGTCGACAGCTCCCATGTAGAAGGTAACGACAGCTTACAGCTATGCCATACCACTCTGCATTTTCACTCCTGCCTGTTTATAAAGGTTGATAAGCAATCACTGACACAAAGATGATTTGTTGATTCTGATAGCATTCCTAGGAAACAGAAAGTGGAAAAGTGCAGATGCACAAAGAAGTGAGAAAATGTTTCTTGTGTGTGACGCATCTACGCTATTTAAAGAGGGCTTGAATGGAATATTTTGAAAAGACATTTCTAGTACTCTGAGCATCAAGTGTTATGAAGCCCATTCAGTGTATGTCTGGACATTTCAAATAACACCGGAAAACACAGCATGAAGAGTCATTTAAAAAATACACAGCACAAGGGGAAAAATGGGCCAGGGGTTCACACGCCATATTCTGATCGCTCTCTGGCAGCACATCAATGCTCCATGTTCCAGATTCAAAGATAACAAACCTCATATCAGCGTTCGGTCGACAAGATTAAACATGGTAGAAATGTCTACTAAGCGCAGGAGCCTGAAGATGGAGGAGAAGCCCCAAGAGGACACGCAACATGGTCTCACCAGGTCATTTTTATCATTGCTCAAAATTAGCTTAACAAACTGTACTTTCTGATGTGTTGTGTGCCACCATGTTTAAGCTCACTGCTGTCATGATCTGGGGGGCTTTCAATACATGGAATCCAATTCTACACTTGATGTCATTTTCAACATTCATTCATTTTTAATGTTGCTTTTGCAATGTTATAACAGCACCTTTTTATGTATTTGTCTCTGGTTGTAACCATATTGGTGTCAATTGTTGTGTTGTTTGCTGTCATGCAACCCGATAACATCATTACATGTGATGCTACAATGGTTCAGCCTGGGTTTGTTAGGCTGAGTAAAGAATCAGCACCACAGAAAGAGAAAATGGAATGAAAGAACAAACCTAGTCGTTAACTAAAACAAAGAATGTAACCGAGAAGCCAAAAGAACTGCTGTCTAACCCCAAAATGTAAAGCAGAAATATAACATGGCCAAGAATCTTCAACCATTTAAAAATAAATTAAAGTTTTAGGCTATCCAGATAGCAAAGGGATGGAAGGATGACTGTGTGTTGTAACCAAGGCAGTAAAACAACTAATGGTGGTATCCATGAAAAATAAACATGTCATAAAAGGCATAAAAACCTCAATGGGATGCAAACAATAGCGGTAAACATGACAATATTTCCACGGCAAATTACAAAAACAAAATAATTCACAGGGTTTAGTCCGTGACTCAGTTCTATTTTCTGTTTATTTGCCTTTTTTGTTGTCTTTTAGATATTATTTTGTATATATTATTGCTTTTGACTTTCCATTTTTATGATTTAATTATTATTTTATTTATTGATAATTTTGTGTTTATGACTAACATTAGTTTTCAGGCGTCTATCTGTTTAAGTTTTGTTCCTTGGTATCTGTATGCTGAGCCTTAGGGGGTCGGGCCACCTCATGCTGCAGAGTAGTTTAAGACGAAGCAGCAAATAAAAAGGCTGCTTCAGCACGGCTTCTACTCGTGATTCCTAATTTTGATTCGTGATTCTTGCTTTGTTAGATTTTCTGCTTATAGTTGTATATACAGTATACACTTAAATTCTTACTTGCATGTCCAACCAACATGTCAACCCCTGCTCTCATTTCAAGATACTGCTACTGATATTATGCTTTTGCATTTGTTGGCTTTTACGTCTGTTTTTTAGGCATATTTTTGCTCTTGTCATATTTTTGCTGTGTTTGCTCTTGCTTTATTTTTATAATTGATGAATCCTGCTTAATAAATATTTAAACATTTAGTGACATTTCTTGGGCCAGAGGTATTTTTTTGGTATAGCAAAATTATAAGATTTAAAAAGTGTGCTCAGTAAAAACTACAATTGACCCCCTATATCACATGAGCAATTAAGATTTGTGATCATAAACCAAGCTAAAACACACTCCTCTCTCCTTTGTGGACATTTTAATTATAAAGCATTTGCTTAAATTTTTGCGTCTGTGTAGGCTATAAGCCTGCCCCTTGAGTTTGGTCAAGGCATGTCACCCTTTCTGATACTTTCTGATACAGGCACGATCCCAATAGGCATTAGTTTACTGTGACTATGAAAGACGTCAGGTCTTGAAATCTTTGGATCAAATTAACATCCAAACTCTAAAATAAACTGTGCTTAGGTAAACTCTTTGTTTTTCTCAGCATTAATGCCACTTTTGTTTTGTTTAGATTTTATTTTCCTCTTGGCGAAAGATTTATTGTACATACTCTGACCTCCCAGTATTTGACTTTTACCTCCCTTTGACTACGATTCTACCATTTCCCTGCTCCACTCCTTCGTCTCCCTGTCATTTTTCTCTCCCTCAGGTCGGTGTGCATCTTGCAGGTGTTTACAACAATTGCATTTTGTAACTGTTCATGAACTTTTCATAACACAATAATGTTCACAATAAACAAGCTTTCCCCAAAATTCAACCACCTACACTAATAAATGTACTGGATCAAGCTGTACATTGAAGAATCTACAGCTGGTTACATATAAATTTTGGCAAATTTACTCATTTATTTTCTTAGATTTTTTCCGGCTGCCTGTTTTGGGTGGTAGTCTTCTATTGTTTTCTACTTCAAATGGCGGTCATTGGAGATTTAGCATACAAGTATATCTGGTATTTGAGGAAGCCAACCTCTGTTACTTTTTAAATGAAAAACGTTCGTTTTTTTACACTAATCCCTTGTCTATGTTTTTATTTATTCCTTTTATGGCAGCGTCTGTGTTTTTGTAACATGCCTTTTACTTACACTGTGGTGTTTACTGTGTTCATTTAAAAGCAACTTGACAACAAACTCTTGTCTGTCCAAGTGGCGGTAGGTGAGGGAAGCAAGTCCTTGTGGGCTCGACCCTCAATACCCTCAATGCCCTCAATATTTTTCAGGCTAGGCAGAGGACTGCCAGGGGTTTTACCTCCACATGTTGTTTCTTTGTGTAATCACCCTAAAAATCCTTAATGACACAGCAGTACATTTTGTGAGTTTTGGTCATTTTTATTGCTGTGTTAGCTGTGACAGGAAAAGCATGCTGAGTCAACTGTTGGTTAATGTCACACACATTTGGATTCTTCTCGGTCTAAAGGACAGTTGGACCACAGAGGTTTATTTACCACAGGGTTTTGTTTTTCCTCAGTGTCACTGCCAGCTGATTATATGTTGCATTACCTTCATTTCTACTGCTAAATGTTGCTTCATTTCTTAAATTCCATATGAATGGAATGTATTTATGTATAACTTAAATATTTAATAAACAGAAATGCACATATGTATATGTGTGTGTGTGTGTACTGTTAATCTTGCATGGTTTGTATATTTCTATCACTGTTTTATTTTGTAAATCTGGTGAAAAGCCCCAAGTCTGGCTACAGACAGGAACAGCTTGACCTGAGTTAAGAATGACACCCTAGACCTATGCTGGCAGATGGGCGCCACAGTTAGCCAACATTATCTCAATGAAGGATTGCTGCTCAGACATATCTCATAGCCAATGTTGGCGCAGTGACAGAATGCAGAGTTTTTGTACCAATTGTTGCATTTTTGCTGTCAGCCAATCAAGGCTCAATGATCGAATACAACACTTTACCAGCGGTCACATACTTGGCATCCGTCAGCACAGCTACAGAATGAAAAGTAAGGTCTGCGTGATATGAGCCTAACTGTTGTGAAATGGCCATTGGCTCATATTGCTAATGGCTTTTCAGAGTAACATGAGTAACAGTAAAGAAAAACACTTGAATTGTTATCAAGGTATTGCTTTTCTAGTAACTCTGAAGGATATTAAGGTGCAGAAAAGAGGCCTTAAGTTTTAAGAAGCATTTACAAATGCTGACAAATTTCACTAAAACATAAAACACAAGTCGGACAGATGATCTGTGATAAGTGACAGGGCACAACTCGCTCACATCCTGTCGTGAAGATGGCGCTTCAGTTCACTGAGAGCTCAGCAGACTGCATGCAGAGAAAGAAATGCACAAATGGTTCCCTGTCCTTCTGGGAAGAATGACAGACTTCTGCAGACCATTCTTACAAGGCAACACACTGCCGATCACAGAGGCTATCGTAAACTTTGGGAAGAGAAAGAAAGAACCAAACCAAAGTCGTGTTCCTTCAAACTGCCAGCTGAGAGTGGTCCAGCCCCACCACAAACAGCTAACATCTGACTTGTGTTTTGGTACAAACCTTTGAAAAAATGGAATTTTTAATTGGATCCTTAGAAGAAAATAAGTGTTTGTAACTGGGAAATGAAGGTTTTTCAAAACACAATGTCAAAAAGCAAGCTGGAGTCAAAGTGTTTCTTCTTAGTGCCTTTTAACCTCAGTTACTCTGGGCCTTTACTTTGAGAACTGCTGAGAGCTCAGACTCTTTTAGGTGAGGGCCTCCATGTTTTACAGCAGCAGCTTGAGGAGATCATACATCATGTAACTTCCATGTCACATGACTAACAATGTGTGTGGTTGTTATAAACAGTATGGTAGCAACCATGGAAAACAAAATACAAAAGGGCAACACTGATTAAACAAAATTTGGATGTGAAAAAGTAATAAAATGTGATTATTAAAACTACTAACAGTTAATAATATAATGTAAAGACAAACAAAAGGAAATAACAGAAATATTAATGTGATTCTGACACTCTGCCCACTCGGGCGCTCAGATTAAACATAACTATTAGAGTATAATTCAAATCCATATGAAATTATTCTTATTCAAAGACAAGCAACAAGATTTGATTATAAAAGAACGGTCCTTTTATTTTACTTTGCACTAATTTCAGAGCTGTGGTACTCTAGACGTGCTATGCTGCAATACATCTACATTTTGAATGCGTTTTGCACATCATTTCCATAGTCAAATTTTTTAAGCTTTTTAATTGTATAACTAAATCATTTATATATATAAAATCATTCAGTAGTATAATTAACTCATTTATAAAACAGATTTTTCTAACGCACTGCTCTGCACACTTGATCTACTATACCTTCCGCAAGCCACTGAGGAGGAAATGAAGATCATTACAATGCAACATTTAGTAAAGTCAGTAACTCCTTTTGAGAAACACAAATAGACTCCTGGGCATCGATGGGCACTGACCTCACATCTTTAGCACTTAAGGACCAGGAAGGCACATAGCGGAGCAGAGTGCTGAAGGAGGAGTTGGTGGCAGGATGGAACTAAAGTAACGTGTGGGTTTAACGTCTTTAAGTTCTGGTGAGCGATTTTGTGTTGGTTTCATATACGCACTGCAGGCATGTGAAGAGTCTCGGGTTCACTTTTTTCTTTGATAATGTCACTTCCATGCACAGGACATCCACAACTCAAGCAAAAAATTATAAATAATGAAACATGCAATGGCACGTTAAGTACAAACGTACATGTAGCAGTGCTTAGAACTTTAAATCAACATTCTGATATAACTGAATATTTACAGATTTTTAATATGAGCATTCAGACCTTAATTTTCTATACTTATTTGATTTATTTACCAAGCACAGGTTTGTGAGCAAAACACCAAATAACTAAACAACTGGAACATGGTATCAAAAGGACACACTTCAGATGGCCGAGTATACAATGTCTGTTGAGGGCACACTGACGTGCTCCCGTTTTATTACAGTAGACATATCAGGTTAGTTTCATTTAACTGCATGATGTTGGTTATTTACATTCCAGTAGCCACCATATAAACATAACCTTAATTTAAATTATTCCAAATCACGGGTCATGTCTTAACGCTTGTAAATATTTGGCAATACAACTCATTTTCGAATGCTTTATTTAAATTTACTTCACATGTTAAAGGTAGAGTGCATATTGAATGGACATCCCCACTGCACACATCACTTCTGTGGTGTAAGATTAGGGGATTTGATGGTTGGTCTCACAGGGCACTGCTGTTTGTTTCTCGCCGCCACCATTTGTATTTTGAACGATCCAATCACAAGTGAATTTACACAAAGCACACATAGTTTCACCCACAATGCACACTGTTTCATGTAATTACATGAATCGCACCACCACAGTTGGGAAAAAATGCACCAAACATCTAAACAGTGTTTTCCTGTTAGTCAGCATCAAAAAAGCTCAATGAAATCCACTGTAATTCAATGTCGTATAACAATAAAATGTAAAATATTCTGAGAGGGTGAATACTTTTCGAATGTACTATATACAGTATATATAGCACTACTGCTTTCAGGACCCAGTCATTCTTTCCATGTTTGTGTGTTTCTCCTCCTGGGAATGTCATTTTCCTTCTACATCCAAACGTCATACTGTACACGTTAAATTCTTTGGCAGCTTTACACTGGTGCAGTCACGAGGTACGTGTGAAATGCGCCCACTCATGGGTTGTTCCTGATTCAGTTATGATACACTTGAGTTCCTGTGTCCCACCCAGACTGTTCTGGAAAAGCAAGTTCACAAAATAATGCAGATTATCATTTAAAAGGCCTCCACTGTGTATTTTGTCACTGCCTTCACTTTTCACTACAAAAGGTACAGATCCTATCAGATAAGAGGTTTTTTAAAATCCACCCCCAATAAAATAAAAGACAATACAATACAATATAATAAAATCCACAGTGCTGATTATTTATTCTCGCTGATCACAGCACCAGAGAGTGGCGACACATCACATGTTGATTAGCACAAGCAAGTCAAGAATTTCATGAAACACATAACAATACTCAGCCTATAAACTCTACAGATGAATGAAGCTCATTAGTTTTCTACTCGAGTGACCCCTATGGCAGCATTTGAGGAGTCAGTTGGATGCGTGAGATGGATCCCTCTGTAATTACAAGCGTAATTTATGGATATGTGTCAGTATGTGCTACAAAGAATGAGTCGTGCTTTGAAGTATGGCGTGTGGGTCACAACATTATTTAAAGATATGGACGGCGTAACTGAAGACTGGCACTGCATCCTGGTGGCCGATTCTTTCTCAGAGCTCTCGGCTGTTACTAAACGAAAGGCCTGGCACCGGCACCACCTGTAAACCTCGCCACGTTCACTTTGAGATCTAACAAGACCTGATATTTGGTGACGCACGCTCTTTAGCAGATTTATGTCATGTTTAAACAGATAAAGTAGTCAGAAATTCACACAGACCATTTTCAATCACCCTGAGTTTATTTGAATGCATTTTTATTAGTGAAATATTATTTCTAAAATAATTTAAAGGTTTATTGGTGTGTCCATCACAGACACTGAATAATTAAAAATGTATTGTGTTTTGTGGTAAACCATTTATACACTCACATATAAAAATGGAATAGTTCAGAGCAGTGAAGAAAATGTGAAGGAAAGATGGAAAAAATGTTTAAGGAAATACTGAATGAGGAGAACTCCCAGAAACCCAACAGAAGAGTGGGAACCCATGAAAGATCCTGTACATCACACCAAGAGAAGTGAAAGCACCAAACAAAGAAAGCAACTAGAGAAGATGAGGTACCAGAAGACACGTGGACATTGTTGGGGAGCAGGTATTACAATATCGAAACTCATCTTCAATACTAAAAAGAGGCCAACAGAATGGAAATGCAGCCAATTCACAGGAACGGTAGATACACTAGACTGCAAACATCTCACAGGTATTAAGCTGCTCCTCTTAAGATGGAGGAAAGGGTAACAGAAAAGAGATTAAGAGAAAAGGGGATGATGGAGAAAATCAGTTTGGTTTCAGCCTAGCAAGAGGAACAATGGGTGCAATCTTTGTACTGCCTATCACAGATGAAGAAATACAGAAACAGAAAGAAAGACCTCCACATGTTTATTGTATACCTTGTGAAAGATCTGGGGATAGATAGATAGATAGATAGATAGATAGATAGATAGATAGATAGAT
>JANRMT010062822.1:23493177-23503184 GCA_026402145.1 Polypterus bichir lapradei | reverse complement strand
TAGATAGATAGATAGATAGATAGGAAAGGCACTATATGATAGATAGAAGCTTTATTAATCCTGAAGGAAACTGCAGGTTTATAGCTGCAGACGAAAAAGGCACAAAAATATATATAAGAAGAATTACAATAATCTTATTTATGTTTGCTAACAAGGTACAAGTACACATGAAATACAAATTATCTAGAAATAGATTAACAAAGTGTAGTAATTTAATTGCACTGTACAGGGTGTCGCCATTGGCACAGTATAATCCACACAGCATAACTGTCAGTCTGTCTGCTAGACTAACTCAGTACCATTCAGCACATAAGGTAACAAGACCACCTCAGCTGACAGGCGACTCTTCATAAGCAAAGCCGGCCTTAGGGCGCAGCGATCGAAGCGACCACTTCGGGCCCACAGCTGGAGGGGGCCCACTGCGCCCAAGGATTTTTTTTTTTCCTGTGATTCGACGCTGCTGCGGAGGGCCCAGTGGAGCAACAGACTCCTTCACTCCAACCTCTATTACTAATTTTTTTATATATATAATTCACGGGCAACATATTCCATCAACTAATTACTCCACGTGGACATCTCCACTCGGCACTCCAATCTTCATTACGCTTCACTTAGGCCCGCGCGCCTGTTGCTGCCTCCACGGCTCATCTGTGCCTCTGTCCTCAGTAGGCGGCCACTTACGCTTCAGTCAGAGCATAAAAGGGGCCCTTCTCTTCGTAAAGCCATCACTTTCCTTCATATCAATATATTTCCATTTTGTTAGAAAGAACGTCTTGTAGATCGTAGTTAGGCCTTGCCGAATTTCCACAGTTTGAAATTATTGTATTCCAAATGTCTTCATTTCCACCGCCAAAGAAATATAAATCAGGTGCTCAAAAACGTAAAGAAAAAGCAGCAAAAGATGAATTCTTCGCTACCCAAAAAGGCGCTTTGCAACGCTTCCTGACGAAAACGGTTAGCTCTAGCAGCAGGAGCAGCAGCACTAGCACCAGAAAGTATGAAAACAAGCTTTAAAACCGAATAAAAATGTAAAAACAAAATAATGTGGATCTCATCTTCTTAAAATAAAAAAAATATATAAAAAATATAAAAAACAAAAAAAAAAGTGTTTGGCCTAGCTATTTACCTCCACGTGCTGCCTGGTGGAAACAGCAAAAGCTAGCTAAAATGTAGCTTTATCTGTTAATGTATCGTCACTATAGACATTTATGCGGGCCCACTCCGACCTCCATCACTCATACCCTTCACTCACTGTCTGCACTGACAGCCTGCAAATTTGGCTCCTGTCAGTGTGTTACGGTTACGGTTGTCAGTGTCAAACGGAAATCGTCAAAAAGTGATGGTTGTACTGTAGATGCCGGGAAAACGCATTTCTGCAGCTCAGAATGCCGCTTGGCGGCCGGAGCTCTGCCCTGGACCCCTTAGCTGCAGGGCTCGGTATCAGTTTGCTTCGGGCCTGAAATTGTCTAGGGCTGGCTCTGTCATAAGCCTCATGACTAATGGTAGAAATGTCTTGACATAGCACTCCTTGGAGTGACACAGTTGTCTCAGTCTGTTGCCAGATTGACTCCTCTGTTTAACCAAAACCTCATACAGAGGGTGAGTGTCATTGTCCAGGATAGCAAGCAGCTGACCGTTTGTTCTACCACTTCCTCCAGCCTGACTCCTGTGGTTAAAGCAGCCTTTTTGATCATTTTATTTAGTCCATGCATATTCAAATGACATCCCAGAAGCAAACTCTGAGTGGCCCAGCCTCTAGTTATGCCAGAAAAACTGAGAAAAACATATTTTGTGAGCCTTCAGAAGCTCCTACATAAATCCCTACAGTAGTGCAAACCATGAATGCAACACTCTGAGTAGAGCAGTAACATTCAACCCACAATGCAGCATGTTGCTGTGCATCTAGAAGTGGTGGTAGTAGTCTTTGATACAGTGATTTTTGTTTTGTGATGGTTATGCACCAGTACGTTGTACCGAAACCTTTGCTGCTACAGCTGGTCATGACATTGACTACATATTTAATGATTCTATAATGAATTGTGTGCCAAGTCTTAGTTGTATTCTAGTTTCTTCAAGTGTGTGCAAACGTGCATTTTTGCAAATTAATTGTTACTCCAGTGACGGCCTCATTACTGACAAGCACTGTCTCCGCACTTCTCTTCATACGGTTGGTTGACCCTCCACTCACACACTTCAATCCTGCGGATTCATGGCTGTTACGAGGACGATGATCAGCCATTGACATTCAAAGCAAAGAAAAAAGCAAATCAGTAGAAATCAAGGTAAACAGTAGGAGTAATCAGCAAATAATTTAGAAAGGAGCTGAAATGAAAACCTGTAATCATTGTGGCCCTCCAAGATCTAAGATGGGCATCGCTGCTCTACAGCCGTATTTCCTACATTTAATAAAAAGGCAGACGTTACCCAAATTCCAAATACAAATTTAAGTGTCAGTAATGTTATTCAACATTTCTACTGTAAAACGTAGACAGTGTGGTGGACGGCCAGGACGCCAGTCTAACGGTGAAAGAATGCATACAGGGCAGTACCCACCCCCCAGAGAGTTAGGTGGCAGCCCCCGTGGGTTATAGCGGTATCTCAAACTCCCACCCCAGTTCGGCACAGCCCTGTTGGGTTCAGTTGGTGCCGCCAGAGGGTACTGCAGGAACTGCGGAGCCCTACTTCATCGGCCTTCCTCCTCACCCGGAAGGGCTTCTGGACCACACTAATGGACAACTGGAAGTATTCCCGGGTGCAGGATAAAGGAAGCCTGCTGCGACTGCTCCAAAAGTCAGAGTCGCGAGGAAGAGGGACGAAGGTTGCCGGAGGAGGAGTGGAGGCAGAAGAAGAGAGAAAGAGAGGCAAGACAGAGAAAGAAAATAATTGTGCTCTAGTGCTTTGTACTGTGGTGCACTGGTGGGAAATGACCTGGGAAGCGTTTCCCACAGAAAAAATAAAGACATGCGCGTCTGTCTATGTTGGTTTTGGGGAGCTGAGCGCACCCTGTAGGCCACAACAGATATCTCAAGATGCAGTATTACTGTAATAACATTTTAAACTGTGCCACGCTGTATTCATTACACTGCGTGTGATAACATAAGCGGCTTATATTAGCATGGCATGAACACTCAGCTCACCTCCATATTGAACTCAAGAAAAGATTTCAGAAATAAAAACAGATTTCAAAAATAGTTTGTATGTACTTTATACACTAAACTGTGTGGTCTATGGCCGGCTTGTCATCCCGGCCAATACCCCCAGGCCACCAGATGGAGCTCTCCCTGCAGCATGGAGGTGCCCCGGATACCAGCAGGGAATCATGGACAATGGTGTTTTCCTCTACAGCCCTGTTTGATACCACAGGGGCCAACAGAGGACGCTGCAGGGAGGCCCAGAGAGTCACGTGTGCCCTATAACCCAGAAGTACATCATAGGCAAAGCGACAATGAAAGTGACGTACTTCCAGGATGAAGAAGAGGATTTTTATCTGACCCGGAAGTGATAAGGAGTCACATGGAATGAAGGATGAGATACACTTTCGGGTCAGGGACTATAAAAGACTCTGAGAAACACCAGAGTGTTGAGCTGAGCTCGGTGTAAGGGTGGCAACGCGTCTGGGAGTGGTGGATTGATTATTGATTAGTGGATTGTGTTATTTATTTGAGTATTGTGGAGAGGAGGGTGCTTTGAGCACTGTTGATTATTAATAAAGTCAACTATTGGACTTTAACCTGGGGTCTGACATAATGTCCGAGGGTTCAAGAGGACGATAGTGCCCTCTATCTGTCACAACTGCTTTTTCTTCCTTTATGATAATAATTACATAGAAGTAAAGATTATGTCGAATTTCTTTGGCATCTGCCAGTGAAAGTGTCTTGTTATTTTTTTTTTTGGTCTAGTAAATTTCACTTAGACAGGCACATGAAAAATATGTTATTCTACAAACAACCATCCACAGATTTATTTTTCATTCCAGATGATTCTCAATCAGGTTCAGAAAAAGCCACGGCCAGCTTTACTCAATAACAATGGCTGCCAAACAGGCAAGTGAAGTCATTTGCTCATGGGCACACCATAAAGCTCAAACTAGGATTTGATGTTTTTAGGACATGCAAGAAAAAGACCCATGTGGCCTAAAGAATTTAAACCTGGCATACAAAACTAGAACTGTGCCACCGATTGGCTTCTAGGTGCTGTGGCATCAGGCATTATACTTAATTAGCCATGCCATAACGTGCAAAGGGCAGCAAGTTTCCTCCAACATAAACGTCTGTCACAATGTTCGTAGCATCAATGGGACATTATAGACTGCAACTAATCATCCACCCATTTTATAACCCGCTCGGGGTCACAGGTAGCACATGTCAATCCCAGGAGTAATTGGTGTAACGTACAAGCCAGCCTTGGTCAAGATGGCCGTCCACCACAGGGCACACTCAGTCACTCACTCATCAGGAGCCAATTTAATGTTCCTAACCTATGGGTTTTTGGGATGCAGAAGGTAAACAGGAGCACCCAGAAAAAAGGCCACACAGACACAGAGTGCCAACATGCCACCTCCAAGCACTGTGCCAGCAACTGTCTGCAGCATGTTAGGATGTGCGTTTATATTAGTGACACGTTGTAAAGTTAAGTGAATGTGAGTGTCACTCCACATTTATACTCGAGCATGGCAGGCTCCTGGAAACTGGCAAGGGAGCGCTGCTCAGATTGTGGGGATGAAGCACAAAATGAGACACTTGCAAAACACCATTTTTGATTTTCATTTGCAAATAGATTTGCGTTAAATAAATACGATTCTTTGCTTGTTCAAATCAGTCTGTTTTCTTTTTGCCACCTGTCGGCCGCCATGCTGTTGACCTGTCCTATCAAATAAATATTACTCACTCGTTCCTCCTAAAGTGGCGTGCACATCGCCTGAAAGCACTCTTTTCCAGCGTGACCTTTGTTAGTACTCTGCCGTTCCAAAATGTCATCTTCAAACAGCACAATGATTCAGCCCTCTACCTGGGTGTACTTAAGCTTAGTAAAAATTACAAAAAAACTGGCTTGTATCTGGCAGCACCCTGACAGCATCAGCATTTAAAATTAACATTCTCAAACCAGCTTAATCCAGGTCAGGGCTGGGGGGAGGCTGGGGTCTATCCTGACAGCTTTGGGCACAAGGCAGGAAATGACTTTGGACAGAATGTCAGTGTGCTATGACCTCACATTCACACCGGGGACTCGAGTGGGGACCAGTTAACCTAACATGCACTCGATCAGAGGAGGACCCCCACAGTCAGGGGGAGAAAATGAAAACTTCTCACTGATGTAAAAATGGCACAGTGGGATTCAAACCAATTTACTTCTGTGCAGTTTAAAGCAAACAGAGGGCCTGGGAGGCATCCCACTCATTCTACAAAGGTAAAAATGGCGAGCGCAGATAGAGGGGTGACACAGTCGGTAACTGCCTTTCCCTGTTTGTCTTTAGAATGGAGGAGGGAAATTCCAGCAGATCACTGGAAGCCATCCCACCCCTTCCTGTCCGTCCAGCATGTAAGGAGCAAAGCGATTGTGCGTCTGTGTTCATTAAAGGACCAACTCTCACAGAAGATGGATCCTTGTGCATTCCTTTTGCTTGATAGGACCAGCGGTCCAACAACATTCTATCTTTTTTATTGAACTATCCTTCAGAAAAGTCATCCTCCATTCAATGGGGTACCAAGATGGCACCCCAACTCTCTGACAGCTTTTCTCCTCTCTTATTAGAAGGGCTATCATTAAAAATCACATAAAGTCTTAAATGCAATGCAACCTTCAATGACAGCAAACTACCATCACTTAATAAGGAAAAAAAAATGGGGGTCCCTCTTTCTTTCCACATCTTTTTATTTAGGACTATAACAGATTATTTGAATCCCAAACACCAAGCTCAGACACAAATCAGCCCCTCATCAGCCCTGTGTGAACGAGTGCACCCTTTACTGGACTAGCTTGGTTTCTTTGATACCAGCAGGGTATGTCATGCCATTTTCTGACCTGCTTAATCCACACCAGGGTCTTCATGCTGCTGGAATATTCCAGGTAGTTAGCAGAAGGCGCAAGGCAGACCAAACACTGGACAGGGCGCCAGCCAATCAAAGGATGAACACACAAACACACACGAGACACGCACGAGGGCCAATTTTGTGTTGCCAGTCCACTTAACCTACATGTCTTTGGACATTGAAAAGAAATCAGATCACCCAGAGGAATCTCATTAAGACAGAAGGAGAACATTCAAACTCCATGGTGGGAGGAGCTGGGACATTAACCTTGGTCCCCTTACTGCACGGAAACCCCCCAGGATAGCCTTCCACAAAAAATGCCAGGAAATTAACTGATGTATGAATGGATACAATACAGATTTCTGGAAAGGATGGCCAATCAAGAGGCAGGATGAGACTCCTCGACCGGCCATGAGCTGCTTCAACACTTGCTTTCTCCTCCTCGTACCCCAGGAGTGAACAGAGGCCTTTCCGAGGTTATATCCATTCCAGTGTCTAAGGCATGGTCACACAGAAGGTGAAGCCTCTCCTAGCAAATATTAGGCACAAGGTTGATAAACAAAACACCTGGAAAGGGTGCCAGTCCATCTTAGGGTAAATAAACACACACACAAAAACACATACCAGTGCCACATTAACAATGCCAACTCACCTACCCTGAATGTCTTTGTACTGTGGGAGGAAACTGTAGATCCTGGAGGAAACCCATTTGGACAAAGGGAGAATATGCTAACTCCATTCTTGGGGTACTCGGGACATGAACCCCAGTCTCTTTATGGTGAGGCTCAGCACTACCACCGCACCACCATGTCACCCAACACTTAATATTTCATTTTGAAATCATTTAAAAGAATTTCCAATCAATCCAGTTTTATTAACACACTATACCCTAGCCTGCATTTTCCAAACCCCTCTAGGTAGTCAAGATTTGAGGGGGCTATATCTGCAGTGGCATGGTTAAGACAGTGTGGGTCAGCCCCATGCTACCGGGTTCATCCGGGAGTCTCTTGAACCCGCTACTGCTGATAACATACCTCAGGGATGAGCCTGCAGATGAGGACACAACACACAAAGCAAGGGGTAGGTGTAAAAAATTGCTTTGGTGCTTTCACACAAACAATTCAAAAACAAACAGTGATTAAAAAGTGCAATTTGTTCAATAAATAAATAATCCATAAAAGTGAACTGTGGAGATTAAAAACAGTCTAATAAATAGATCCATTAAAAGCGAGGTTTAAATCCCTGTTAATGACAGCCCCAGATGCGTCATTACACCACAGACAGGAGCCCAGAGGATGCAACAGTAATTCCTCTCAGGGCACTTCAATGTGGTCATATTGTACATTAGCCATACAACCTCAGGGTATTTTGGTCTATCACGGCAACATGGGAAAAACAGCAGGCACCAATGCCAGGAATTGAACTGCAGTCTGTAAATGGAGTTAAGTAGGGACTCTTCCACAAGGCATTGTATGGCAATGTAGGACAGATGGCAGGGTTTTTCCACACGGCTCTAGACCTTTGTGCTGAAATCCCAGCCCAAGTGTTCTCGGTCTATAATTTAAATGTTAAATGGTCTTTCTGCAGATACTCCCATGTATGCAGCACATGGACTGCGTGTTCAGAAGGATCCCCAAAAAGGATCAGGTTTAATGTTGAGAAATGCACAGTGGAAAGGTAAATATTGCCGCAAAGCCACAACGATGACAAAATAACAACAAAAAGCAGACACAGCACCGCTAATAGTTTTATATTTCGTTGTATTCAAGAATTATTCGATGTGCGGGCCATGTTAGGCTCTGCCAGGAAAACCCCATTTGGAAATCAGCAGAATAAGTGGAGCTTCAGCGGTCGGGAGGTTTGACCTCTCCATGCTTTTCGTCTGAGCTCTCAGTCCTCCAGATTTTATGGAGGGTCATAATATCAAACATCTTACACTGAAGGCCAAGCAGATCAACAGTTATGGTGCCAGGAATTCAGTGGTTGAGGGGCTATCAAATGCTAGGGGGTGGCAACACTTTTTCTAACTTTAAGAGAAGATTATTTTGTCCCAAACCAAAAGTGTTTAACTAGGAGTTTCCCCTCAGGGTTAGAAGTCGCCCAAGAAATACTTGCTGAGAGACAGTTAGAGCATAATAATGAAAACGAAAACAAGACATCAAAAGCAAGAATGTACAGTATAATAAAAGGAAAAGCAAACAGAAACGCAGTGTAAGGTCAGCTCAGCCATCCATCTCCTGGACCTTCTTTGTCCAATTCAGAGTCAAAACGGCAGAGAGTGAGACAGTCCATTTGTAGTCTACTTTCTCTACTTACTAAAATATACAAATTCATAACCCTCTACTCGGTTCTTTCTGAACTCGACTCTCATGACTGGTGGATTGTGGTTACAGAAAATACTCTCATATAAGTGAACATCTGTAGTGATTTCATTAATGACCAGAGGTGGACGGCTGTGCCCATCAGCGTCAGCCGGCTTGACTTTGCTCTCTTTATGGCAGGTGTGGCCGCTGACTGACTTATCCCCACACGTGAGTCTCTGGATCAACACTGGAACTTGAAACCAGTTTGTTTGCTTTTACTCAGTCTGTTCTTGAATTACATAAGTTACAGACAGACAGCCTGATGGATGAACTTAATAAATCATTACTAATTTAAGCACTGAAATGTAAATGGTTGGCATGGTGGCACATCATTTGCTACCTACCCTGTTGTACAGTAGCTCAAAAGTCCTGTTCCCAGATCATGAGCCAGACATTGTTCGTGAGTTATTTGACTGTTTCTGTCTTGGTGGGTTTTCTCGAGGTACTCCATGTTATGCTGGTATCAGCCCCTCTAAAATGGCACGGTATGAGTGACTGTAGGTGTGTTGAGTGCTCCTCTCAACCAAGCAATGAATTCAGTGTTTTACCGAAAGAATACCCTGAATTGAAATGCCCAGTTTCAGTAACTGAATGAATTAAACATAGATTGGTAACAGGATGAACAAATAAGACCTGACTTCCTAGGGTAAGCTCAACCTTGTCCAGGACGAGGAAATCCAAACCTTTTACAACAGCAACAGTGTGATCAGTGGTTTCCCAAAGAGTAATACATGGCTGTGAAAGAACAGAAAAAAACAACACTTTTGAAATGTGGTGCTAAAGATGTGCACTGCAATCCTAAAGTGCTACAAGTCCCAATCCTTCTGCTCCACCGCATACTTAATGATCTCAATCAATGGAGAATGACATTCATTTTAGAAATGGACAGAGCTCTGAGCCCGAAACCTAAAAATCTCAATGATCTCAGATCATTATTTGACAATTTATCTTTTCTTTCTATATAGTACATTAAATAAGGTGTCCCGCAGGAGCCCCAACTCTTTTTCTCTTCTCTTGTCCCTTTTTACAGTATTTTGAAGTCCTGTACATACAGTATACGTATATTAAGAGCTGTTTCAGTTTGCATCCTCACCCCCAGCTGGCAGGAGTCTGATGGCCTTGTGGTGGACAACTGGACACAGTGCTTCTTTTAACTTTAACATTTCTTCTCAGCCCGTTGCTCTCCTGCCTGCTACCTCTCACTCATCCTCATGCACACGCGTCACATTCAGCACGGCAAGACAGACAAATCAGTCCACTTTAACGCAAATCCGACTGCACACTGAAATCATCTGTAATCAAGCCAAGGATAAAATAGCTAGGAAGTAAACAAAGAAAGAAAGAAAGAAAGAAAGAAAGAAAGAAAGAAAGAGGAAACAAGTACATGGACAAGCGTGTTTGCTAGCTGAGTGGCGTCCCACCTACTTTCAGGGTCTTGGGCATTGATGTTAGGAACTAGAAACAATAACTGCAAAAAAAAAGTGCTTTGTACTACTTAAATGTCGCTTAAACTAAAAGGAATTCATACTAAAACCTATATATAAAGTATATATTAATACACTAAAGAAAAAGAAAGAAAGAAAGAAAGAAAGAAAGTTGATTAAATTGTAAGATG
>JANRMT010062822.1:23437945-23481526 GCA_026402145.1 Polypterus bichir lapradei | reverse complement strand
TTATTATTATTATTATTATTATTATTATTATTATTATTATTATTATTTCACGTGTGCAGAAATGCCTAATTAACTGACAGAGCTTTAACTTGAGTCCATGCGGCTAGGCCACAACAAACTACACAAACACAGCTTGCAAATGGGCCTCTTAAATGAACAGGTTATGCAAAGGGATACTTAAGTCATGTTAATTTGTGGGCAACCTGATATGGTAATAGTAACCCTCTTCACCATACTGTCCTCCGATACTGGATGCATTTCTTTTCTCGCCCCGGTTGGTTAGAGGTCCTTTGGTCTGCATTTGTTTTTACAGATCAGACCAAGCATGTCAAACAAATGAAGCTTTTGTTTGAGCTACACTTCACAGGGCTTGCATGTTGCCGCTTTATAGAGACAGCGCTACCCTTTTGATATCTTGTTTTCCTATGGAGAAGTTCATCCGTCTTCACCAGAAGCCTGCATCAGGTTCAGATTTAAAAATCATGCAAACTACGGTTCAGCCAGTACAGAACAATGAAAGATTGATTAGCCTGTTCCGGTAAAACAGCTTTAACTCAATTAACCTCCTCTTATCAGAGAACAAAGCCGCTCCACGGCAAGGGAGAAGACGCTAATCACAGACTGTTACGGTCAGTCGCCGACCACAGGCGAGTTAAACGAGCTGAGAGCAGTTAAAATCTCCTCAAGGAGACTACGCCATGCGTTAATGTTACCTGCCTGCCTGCCTTTGTGCCCACCACCAGCTCACTTGTTCAGGAAGAGCAAACCGAAAACACAAACCAAAAAGGTTTATTGAATAAAAACGCAGGCCTGGCCAAGACATCCTGTGACCCAGTAATACATGGAAGACTCCTATGTTATGATATTTTTTCTGCATATTAATTTTAAAGGCAATTAGACAATTTTGTTTGTGGACAGCGTCAAGGACTGGCTGACATAATGTATTTGACTTTTAAAAAGCAGATGACTGACTTCAGTTACTGTACAAGGAAAACAGAAAATCAGAATCCTATTTTTTTTTTGCCATAAAGCGGTTGCTTAAAGCTAAAGCCCAGAGTGCGTTCACATAAATCCTGTTCACACACTCCATTCATCTTCCAGCCTCACCAGTCCAGCAGAGGAATATGAGCAGGCAGAGGCATCTCTAATTTTCACTTGACTTAAGGCTGGGATGCCAAACCAACCACAGGCTGTTGAAATTCACTTCACTTCACTTTGCACCTCAGAAGACTTTACACATTTTATAAAAATGTCCATCCATCCACTTGATAACCTGCTCAATCCAATTTTAGGGTTGCAGAACCCAGAACCAGCTGTTGATTCACTACATGCAAACAATGAACCAGCAGTCACGGTGACGCCAGTCCTTCACAGGGTAAAGATGTTATTCAGTTCAATCTATTTTCATATTGTGCACTCCCCAGTAACAGCTCCAAGAGCTTTGAATATTTACAAATGTATCCATTAATTCATTTACTGAACCCACATGACCTAATTCAAGATCACACAACGCTAGAGGCTATCATGGCAGCAATTCAATACTCAGAAACCCAATGAACAGCATGCTGGTACACCACAACGAGATATTCAATTCAATTCAATTCAGTTTGCAGTGACTGGGTTCGCTTCCCGGGTCCTCCCTGCGTGGAGTTTGCATGTTCTCCGTGTGTCCACGTGGGTTTCCTCCCACAGTCCAAAGACATGCAGGTTAGGTGCATTGGTGTTTCTAAATTGTCCCTAGTGTGTGCTTGGTGTGTGTGTGTGTGGCACCCTGCCCAGGGTTTGTTTCCTGCCTTGCACCCTGTGTTGGCTGGGATTGGCTCCAGCAGACCCCCGTGACCCTGTAGTTAGGATATAGTGGGTTGGATAATGGACGGATGGATGGATGGATCTTGTACTTTTTCTTCTTTAATCTTATCCATATTTTGCATCTTTATCTTGTACTCAGCTCTACTGGAGGACCAATCCATCACTCACCAGCTGCTTGTCCACATATCCACCATAACCAGTCCTACTGTCCTATCTGTTGCTACCATGTGAGCTGAACTAGGTGGATGACATGACCAAGAGACAAAGGGAACTGTGCACCAGCGTGTCTGCAAGTGTGCATTCATGGCTTATTTCTGTCTTTTTGTGTTTACCCATAATGCCTTGGAGATTCACACTATCGGAATTCAAATTCTCATGTTCAAGAGTGCCTTGAGTCTTAAGGCATTTTGGCCCCACTGCCTCACATCCAAAAACAAAGACTGGGGACTTTGGGAAATTCATGGGAAGCCAATGAAATGCACCATGTTCATATAAATTATTAAATAATTAGTGGGAAGAGTCTGTTAGACATCAAGTAAAATTACCAGGGCAAAAAAGAGAAACTTCTCAGTAGTTGTAGGTATAGAAACACCTCAGACCCAAACATATAGTCAGTAAATCCTCACTATCCGCAGTTCCGTTATTATAAAAATGTTTTTATAATTATAACATTTTGCGACACTTAGGCCTAATCACGCCTATTTGCAACCATAGAAAGGAAAAAATAATTCTGAGAGGCCTTATTGTGCAGAAGCATCACAAGAGATTGAGCAATAACAGGTCTGTGATGCCTTTAGATGTCTGGGACCGTACACGCACTACACTGAATGGATCAACAAGTGTCTACCCGGGACCGAGAGGTGTGGGTGAGCCATTGAAACTCATACGTGATGGTGACAGAGGTTTGCAATTGGTCTCCATGAACGAGGAATTTCCAGTAAGCGGGTCATGAAGTCTCTGCCTTGTGTATATGTCACCCATCACTTCTTCCAATTGGATGGTTTGGTGAGGTCCTCAGATTGGTCCTGCTGTGGTTGCTTATGGCCACTGGCGAGGGCCAAGAAAACGATCAAACTTGATTATCTAGAGGAAGTAAACATCGTAACAAGGTTTCTGTAGATGAAACTTCAGAAGGATCTTTAACAAACCTCCACAGCTCAATAGCAAATTCAAATTCTCATGTTCAAGAGTGCCTTGAGTCTTAAGGCTTTTTGGCCCCACTGCCTCACATCCAAAAACAAAGACTGGGGACTTTGGGAAATTCATGGGAAGCCAATGAAATGCACCATGTTTATATAAATTATTAAATAATTAGTGGGAAGAGTCTGTTAGACATCAAGTAAAATTACCAGGGCAAAAAAGAGAAACGTCTCAGTAGTTGTAGGTATAGAAACACTTCAGACCCAAACATATAGTCAGTAAATCCTCACTATCCCCACAGTCCAAAAGACATGCAGGTTAGGAGCATTCGTGATCCTAAATTGTCCCTAGTGTGTGCTTGGTGTGTGGGTGTGTGTGCCCGGTGGTGGACTGGTGCCCTGGGGTTTGTTCCAGACCCCTGTGACCCTGTGTTATGATATAGCGTGTTGGAGAATGACTGACTGACTGACATTTACAAATATATTATACCATTCCATTAATTGTGCTAAACCCACATATTCAGGTTTTGGGGTTGCACAGTGCCATGGCCTAACCTACCAAGGCAGCATTGGTCACCAAGGACAAAATAAAACAGTGCCGGACATCAGTCCATTACAGACCCCACATCGCAAGCCAAAATTGCCAAGCCATCACTTCATCGAACTCAGGGGATCAGGGATGCTTGGGTTCAAAGTCTATTCCTGTCTCACACCGACCATTGCAGGCCCAACTCACACCTAAACCCACTCAGAGTAATTATGAATCATTATTGAATCACTGCAGTATGTACATCTTTGGGAAGCAGGGAATAAAACGTGGAATATCCAGCAAAAAAACCCAGACAGGCACAGGCAGAATGTGGTGTGAAGGACAGCCGGGTCCCATGCCCGGTAGGGACGCCCCTGCTACTTATGTTCCGGGGGAGCTGCCATGGGCAGTCCAATACCTCCCCCGGGACGCTTGGTGGCAGCCTCCCTGGCCGACGGTGACTCCCCAACCGCCCGCAGGGCTCCATGGGAGATGGAGTCCTCCACAGCTTGGTTGGGGCCCGGCATGGCCGCTAGGGGGAGCTGCCTGCTTCCCACAGCCCGGCTGGACGAGCTTTCAGCCCCACCCGGAAGTGCAATTAGGACCAGGTGGTTAATCACCTGGAACGCTTCCGGGTGGGCTATAAAAGGGCCCAGCCACCACCACTCGGAGAGCCAGAGTTGGGAGGAAGAAGGAGACGAAGCTTGTCTGGGAGGAGTGGTGTGAGCAAGGTGGAGAATTGTGAGTTTGTGCTTTGGGACTGTGTTTGGGCTGTGTGGCACGGGGAAGACGTGTCACACAGCGAAGAAAAAATAAAGCCTGTGTGTTTTTGTACACGTGCCTCTGCGTGGTCTGTGCTGGGTCGGGCGCTATATAGTGGCTTTTACATCTGGCGTAGTCATCAGGATTCCGGCCCGTCCATTTGGACCGGGACCTGCATAAAAATTGTGTGTAACGGCCCGGCACAACACCTGCGGGCTGTTGGGGAGTCACCGTCGGCCAGGGAAGCTGCCACCAAGCGTCCCGGGGGAGGTATTGGACTGCCCATGGCAGCTCCCCCGGATCATAAGTAGCAGGGGCGTCCCTGCCGGGCATGGGACCCGGCTGTCCTTCACAGTGGAAACATAGACTATGAATGGGTGCAGGATTTGTACCCACAATACAGGAGTACTAAACACAGCACCACTGCGCCGCAGTCACAGATTACGTATTTGATTCAATGCTTTTATATAGCACACTTCCAATTGAAAGATCAGAGTGCTGGCCATACTTTAATTAAAATTACATAAAAAATAACATAAAAATAACCAACAAAAGAAATAAAGCATAACAACACCATCCAAAGAGTCACAGGTCTGACCCACTGATATGGCACAGTCATTAGAAATGCCAGCTACAGGGCCCTGAATTGAATTCCACGCCCAGTCGAGGGGTCGAGGTCTGACTGCAATTGACAGAACAGAGCTGACAGGCAACTGCTCCACTTACACTGTGGGGGTGTGATGGGCAGGTGGGCTGATGGGAGAGCAAGTCTCATCCTATGAAGCAGGGCCCAAGCTGCCAGGCAGACGTCTGTTTACTTTATTAGAACTTTACTTCATTAGTTAGTGCAGATGGCATTAAGAGACAAAAGCTCAGCCTGAAATCGCCTTTTGGTCATGAATTTGTTCTGTTAAATAAGTCCATGTATTCAGTGTTTAACCTGTAATTTTACTTACTGAAATGAACCTCTCGGTCTGTCTTTGGGCTTCCTAACCAACAGCCATCTTCTAAACGGCTCTTTGTAGTTCAGGAATGCTGCATCATTCAATCAATGTGTTTTGAACCTGGGAATGCAACCTCAAATCATTATAAACATAAGCAACACCAATCTAATCCACGTCATTTCTTCTTGGGTTATCCTTTAACATTATGATGAAAGTCTTTGTGCTGCACATAAAGACAAAGGGACTGTTATGGTGGCTCTTGTGCAGTACAGCACATACGGTCTGCACTTACAGAAGTAAACTCAGTAAATAAAGTCCAAATGTTCGTGCGCACCAGACTCCAGTTTGGGACATGTGCTTCGCCTTTCTATCCTTCTGGTCTAACACATAAATCCAGCAGGGGAATAATGGCAGAGCGAAATCTCTCTTTAATGTCTCCAGTTAAAACCCTTAGGAAATGCTTCAATTATACCAGCGCACGCTGTTCCTGTGCTCCCTTGGAGGCCAGAAGCTATAATCACCACACTGTAGACGTGCATCCACGCACATTAGTCTGTTCACTGAAACACTTTGTCTCTTCTGTTTTCCAAAAAGTAGACGACGAGGAGGTACTTTTTTGGTATTAAACAGCACTAAGTGCCTCTCATTTCTACAATCAAATCATCTGTGAAATGAGCACAACATCTGCTGGCATCTATTTTTCTATCATTTATGAATAAAACAAAAGTCTGTGAAATGGCAGGTTGCTCTTTTTGGTTTGCCGAGGCCAGAGCTAACTAAACGGTAAGACCGTCAAGATGCTGATCATCACAATTGAAAATAATAAAGAGATGGATGGACAATAAAGCTTAGTGCTGGCTATGGGTAGAACCCCACCAAGGCTCTGGACCAACTTGCTGTTGTTGGAAGAGGCAAATGAAACAATCAAACTTTAGAGCTCTAGGAACCCTCCCTGAAGTAGCTGTCACCACCGTAACCGGACTATGCAGGCAGGCATCTTTGTTCCTCTGCTGGTAGTTTCAGGACATGTGTCCCCCAGCTTGTGGGGACACTTAATTAGGTGGGCCTTTGCTTTTTAAATGCCCAAGTGCTAAACTCCTACTGGAGTGAACATGTCAGTTTACATTACTGCTGAAAAAAATATCAGAAATGGCCAGCTAAATTGCTGGAACAAATGAGAAGAGAAATTAAAAGAATTTAATCAGGTTTACCAAAAAAAAGGGAAGAACAGAAAATGCGACCAGGTCCAAACTAAAGAACGGTCCCGAGTGACTCAATTTTAAATGGTTTACTTATTACAAAGAAAGCACTTGGCTGTCAAAACATTTTGGGTCATTGTTTTGCTTTCAGTCAGTGCCTGCTTTTTGGTAACTTAAAAATTTAGTGAGTCTTAGGAGGCCTAAAATCACTGATAAGCAATTTCAAGTCAGGGGCTGCCTCACCGTTTGACCGTACACAAGCCATTCTCCTGCCCCACAGTATGTTCTCAGCTCAAACTCACCAATAATGGAGCCAGAGAGAGGCGGCATATTGATGAGCACATGCGGGTAAGAATTTCATTGTATTCTGTGACAATACTGACCCTGTATAAATGTATCCCTATATCTATAAAATCCAACGTCTGTCTGTCTGTCTGTCTGTCTGCTTTTCACAACAGAACTACTTAGTGGATTTAGATCGTTTTTGTTTCTATAATAGGCTTGAACATTCCGGTCGATTTTGCAAGTCCTCTCATTGTGCTATGTATCATAGTTCGCTTGCGGTACCGATTTATTTGTGAGAGACATGCAGCGGGCTGATGGGAGAGGGCAGGGCCCTCCTCACTCACGCACCAGCCTCGGGGCATACCTTACTTCCGCTTAGCTAGCGAACGAGAGAACTACTTAATGGATTTAAGTCAGGTTTTTTCTATAATTAGTTTGAACATTGTGGTTGATTTTGCAAATTCACTCTTTGCACTAAGAATCATAGTTTGCTTGCAGGAGCGATATATTCACGCTAATCCGAGATGAGGGGGAAGCATGACGTCAGGGGTGGGGACCCTCCTCACTGTCTTGTTTCGCTACTATGTGGGCGGAGCCTTGGGGGATGGCTAGTATATATGTATGACAATGCTGTAATGTTCAAGCAAATGGATCAAGAACAAGCTCACCCTAGAAATAATCCACCACGCCTCTTCATCCAGGCACTAGATTGTGATCCACAAGGCTGTTAGTGTGTGTTACGTGTGTTCATCTGATACTCTATCCACCATTTCCAACACTAGCTCACAAGGGAACATCTGAGTCTAAAAGCTGGTGGTCTCAGAACATCGCTTTGTGCCCTATGAAAGGCATTCAGCATTCAAAGTGATTGTAAATTTCACAGCTTGTCTCTTTTCTGCATTATGAGAAACATCTCTTGCTTGCAGCCTTGTCTGGTGGGGTGTCACCAATTTCAGCTTTTTCATTTCATAATCACCTATGGGTTGCTACACCCATCAGTCCCTTTTTGATGTTATGCCATAAAAATTACAGTGATTCTCACAATTGCTCTCATGCAGATCAGACACACACTGTTTCGTTCATCAATTTTCTTCTGACTCTACTCAATTGAAATGAGAGTGGCTTTCAAGATCGATTGCTGTTTGGGCGATAGCCCTTTCAATATTTTGTGTTCTTCATTAATTGCTGTTTCAGTATTTAGGTGGTTGGCCTGCAGGTCTCTCAACATTTTTCCATTAATGTCTCCTTGGTTTGACTTGCAATCCTGTCATGGAGCTTACCTGTTTTGTTCCTTCTATTTTTGAGGCCATCTCTGACATCTCAGAATTACTTCTGGGATTCACAATCCTGTCAGTTTATTTAAATTGAACTTGTTGCATGGGAATGAAACTGTAGCAATTAAAAGATGTTAAATATTTAGTAAATCAACTGTGGGAGATGCACTGGTTAGCTCCCGGGTAAGAATCACACCCCGATTCGTAAACAGGCCTGAGCATGTTATGATACGTTATTGACACTACCAACTGAGACAGATCGGCGTTTATGGTACGCTACTGGTAAATGACTGAGATGTGGACCTGGCAGTGCTCCACTTGCAGAAATATATAAACAATTGAATGATTGTGATCTGGAATTTGTGTTGGATAAAAGCATTGCTTAAATAAATATCAGCAAATTAAAAGAAGAGCAAAGCCAAAAAATGATTATCAAGACGTCATGCGATTTCTGCAAAGCAAGTCAATCACTTGGAGGACATGGCGTGCATTACAGGGGATGCTCTGCCAACAGTGAGGAGAAATATTTCCAGAAAATGTCTCCACAAAGACTTAAGCCCCTAAAAACATTGTTTTGAAGACACTTCCACTTTGTAAGATGCTTTAATTAGTAATTACATGTGATTTTATAAAGAAACAGTGTTGTTATGTGTGTAGTTTAATGTTTCTGCATAGTTACACTTGAAAGGGGCCGCATCTTTGAGCTCATGTAGTATGTGTATGGAGCTTGTGGTCCCCGGCCGGGATGCCCAGGAGGACGAGAGGAGGGCTTGTGCCTCCTCCAGACCGCGAGGGGGTGTCCGTCCTGGTTATGTTGGGGGCCTCGGGTAAAGGGCTTGGAAGCCCAGCCCTGTAGGGACCCGTGGCCACCACCAGGCGGCGCCCCAGTACCTGATTATCCCGGGAGCCCGGCACTTCCGCCACACCAGGAAGTGCCGGGGGGAAGACTTTGCAGGACACCCGGAGAGCTGCCGGGAGGACAGCCGGCACTTCCGCCACGCTGGGGCGTGGCCAAGGGAAGAATGCCGGGAACACCTGGTGCTCGTCCGGGAAGCATATATAAGGGGCCGCCTCCCTTCAGTGAGCAGTGGATGTCGGGTGGAAGTGGACAGAGCTGGAGAGAGGACTGGAGGCGGCCAGGAAAGAAAGGCACAGTGACTGAGAGTGTGGCCTGGACAGTTGGGGGAATCGGTGCAAGAGGCACTGGGGTTTGTGGTGCACGTAATTATTGTACATAATAGTTGTAAATAAATAGTGTGTGGTGGAACTATGTTGTCCGTCTGTGTGTGTCCGGGTCAAAGTTCACAAGCTCATGTACATTTACTGCAGCACCGTAACACAGCACATATTATACTGTAAACATGGGGGCACACATTATGTGCCATTATAAAAATGTGCTTTATTTTGTATTTTGTATCTTGTACTTTGGGTGGCACAGTGGCGTGGTGGGTAGCGCTGATGCCTTGCAGTTAGGAGACCTGGGTTCACTTCCCGGGTCCTCTCTGTGTGGAGTTTGCATGTTCTCCCCATGACCCAGTAGTTAGGATATAGTGGGCTGGATGGATGGATCTTGCTTATGGCCACTGGCGAGGGCCAAGAAAACAATCAAACTTGACTATCTAGAGGAAGTAAACATCGTAACAAGGTTTCTGTAGATGAAACTTCAGAAGGATCTTTAACAAACCTCCACAGCTCAATAGCAGAGGGCCAGAGTGTCCTCCTAACCTCATCACCCCTTGCTGGTCCTGATCTTGGGGAGGAGGCCAGGGTGTGCACAGGACAGAATGATCTTAGCTAATGTTCAGTACATGAAGCTATGTGCTTATGGAAACGGGTAGCAAAAGTAAATTGTGAATAGGATCCGCGGCTACATTTCCACAGGGTTTCTCTGGAACACACTCCCAATGGATAACAAGAATTGACTGTTTGTTACCAGTCCTTTGAACTATCTCCATGTCTTCATTTACTGTACACTTCCTAACTTAGCAGATGGTTTATCCAAAGTGGCTTACAAAAGAGGTCAACATAACTAAGCAAACATCAATCTGAAACAAGTATTACAAGACAAGGTTACAAAATTGACCATCACAAGACTAGCTACTCTTCTCTTGGACACTAAGCATCCATTATCAACACCAGTAACAAACGGATATTCACAGAACAAGAGAGTCTCCAAATACTTCTAAAATAAACTGAGGGAGTCAGGGGTTCAGATGGAGGTGGGTGGCTCGTTCCAACAGCTAGGAGCTACACACAGAAAGAGTCTGCATTTGATGTCACGTAGGGCTGGTACTACCAAACGTCATTCATTAGCAGGCCTGAGTGGGTGAGAAGGAGCACAGGACCTCTGAAATACCTCTACATGCATGGGTGCTGCTTTGTAGGCAAACGTCAAGGATTTGAATGTAAAAGCGTTCTGCTACAGTATAGCGATCTGTAAAGAGGAGTGACATGCGCTAATCTCACCTGGTTGAAAACAAGGCATGCTGCTGCCACATTTTTGAATCATCTGCAGTGACTTGGCAGCATATGCAGGTACCCTTGTGCCAGCAAAGACTTGCATTATTATCAATGGATGGATGGCACAGGCTACCCCCCAGCACCCCAACTATTTCAGTGATGCGATGTAAGGTGTGGCATAAGCTGATATTTGCATTTCTGCCAAGTGATTTGCTTTGATTAGAAACAAGAAAGAAAGAAAGCGAGTACTTGACTCCATTTGTTTATTGCTTTGGTTTGGATTTGCTTACCATCTCTGTCACTGATGGGGCTTCTGCCAAGTGCTGTGCATATGCAGACTGGGATAAAATGTAATAAAACAAATATCTAAAAGGGTTGGGATATTTGTTATTTGATACAGTTTTTAGTCCAATTTATGCACAATGAGGCCTGTGATGAGCTCTGCATATTACAGAATGGCTAGGGACTGCCAAGAGGATTCAGTGGTCTGGGCAATGTAACATCACACAATGTCCTGGCTGCCTGGGTTCAGTTTGCACACTAAAATGACCTCTGTGCCATCTTGTCTTGAGGCATCCACTTGTAAGGGCTGCTAAGTTGAAAGTTGAGTGGAGAATTTCTGTGACTGTAAAACAGCATTTTTAGATATTAAGACCACTATAACCAATTCTTGGGTTGTGGGGAGCCGCAAGCTCAGCTGGTAGACTGAACACAATACATGAAGCTGTTTTGCACAGGGCACAAGATCATCACAGCCACACCCTGCCTCACTCAGGATGGGGCAGCGTATAGTGTGGTAAGTCTCCTGAGGATGGGAACGGAAGAGGTGTGGAACAGTTACTCACTCAGTCCCCATTTCCTTCTCTAGGATGGAGGAACACAGCACAGATGAAGAAGACTGACACCACTTCTAAAAACATCACGTTGCAGGAAGTGGCCATCATTTGACCAACAGACTTAGAAGAGAGAGAACTGCCACCCTCCTGCGACTGTTTCTTTTGATATGTCTGTCATTTACAATTGTTTTGCTTTGTTTTTTCCCATCATGGCAATTGAACAGGGCTTTTCATTTGGATCCCCAACCCTTCTCTAGGCTTTGTCTGCTGTCATTTACAAAAGAAATTAATGCACCATGTGCGCCCATCCATGGGCCATGAGGGGAAATTGGGAAAATCCAGTAACACCTCCAGTAACTCCACACAGAAAGTGACAGGCTGAGTTTCAAACTCTGCAGCTCTGAGTCATCAGTGCCAACCTCTGTGCCACCATGCTGCTGGTAAAAGCAAGGAGAACTCTTAAATACAATTAGGTAAACCACTAGGCATGTCAGGCATCAGCGTTTAACAGCTTTAATTGTGCAAATTTAACACAAATCATTAACTTAACAGTCCAACAGTAACCTGAACAGGATTTTCAGAGCCAGACGGCAAAGCCAAAGACAGCAGAAATCAAACTAAGGAGCTTCATGTATTTTGTGTACTGAGTGCTCACCGTGATCATTTAGGCCTAAAACTGGGGGCTTGTGAAGACAGGCGTCATGATGGGATGGAGATCTGATCATTTCCCAGACACATTTAAGTCATCAAGTATTTATTACCCTGAGGAAAACATGTGAATCCATTTATGTTCAAGCTCAACCTTATTTTTAACTGAATATTTAAAAAAATTAAAACTGCCCATCCTTTTTCCGTGAGTGATACAAAACAAAAAAAGTTAGCCTAGGATGAGGTTCCAATTTCTCACAGCACACGCTTCTCACATACACAATCAGTCACTCATACTGGGTGATCTTGACATGCATTTGGGATGTGGGAGCAAATGCACAGGGACAACCAGGAAAATCATCTTTCTATGTAAAGCTAAAATGGATTTTTTCTTACCACAGACACCACAAAGCTGAAAATGTTTATTTTAGTTAGAAATAGTGTAATAATGAAGTAAATGAAAAGTATATGGTATAATGAATGAGAAAGGAAATAGACAGATAGTTAAGAAAAAGGGCAGGAGTGAGACGACCAGTGGTGTGGTCCGCTGTTTGGGGCAACTGGAGCAAATGATTGGTTTTACAAAACGTGAGAAGACAAGGCAGACGGGGGATTTGAGGAGTAAGTGGCTAAAACCAGGTGATGACCCCCAGTCCGACAGAGTGCTGTTCTTGAAGGCCTGAATAAATGCAAGGTGTTGTGATGTATCAGGGAAAAGGAAAAGAACTTTAGCCTCCTTATTATGTAAAAATAAATAAACGATACACTGAATTCATGACAAAGTAAATGGGGAGCAAAAAAGACAAAATTAACTACAGACGATTGGGGTGTGAGTCATGGGAGACAGAAGTGCTCAATGCCTCTCCACATTGCCAACCAGAACATTATACCAACATTAACACTTTAGATCTGACTGCAGGGTTTTGTTCTTAATGTTCTTGAACATCTGTTTGTAAAAATGAAGGTACTGCTGGGTACTGAACATGCAGCAGCATGGTGGGCAAATTAGCCCACCTAAATCAAAAGCCATTGGGAAAATAATTCATTTTTTGCAATAGGCCAGGATGGTATTGACCAGGAAAGGCTGACTAACTTCTCAAATGGCATGTAATCAAAATAAAAATAATAATAAAAAATGATCTCACATTGCGACAGGGTGTGTAATAAAGTATTTTAACATGCTTGAAATACAGACAGGACCACTGCAATGATAGATAGATAGATAGATAGATAGATAGATAGATAGATAGATAGGAAAGGCACTAATAGATAGATAGATAGATAGATAGATAGATAGATAGATAGATAGATAGATAGATAGATAGATAGGAAAGGCACTATATATTCCGAATTAACAAAAAAAGAATCAGTGCACTGAAATAAATATGAGATTCGAGAAAATAAGCCTCTTAGTTTTGCCCTGTGTTAATCATAGGAGATAAAACCAACTAAGACGGGTGCGTTTCATAAGGTCCCTTGGTATCTTGTCAGAACATTTCTCCTGCCCGCCCAGGCTCACAGCTGCCTGATCCACTATTGGGTTTTGGCAGAGTCAGGCACCGTGTAAGACCTGCGCTGAGAAATGTCAGGCCACTGTTCTGAATGCTCACACTGACTCCTACCGGCCCAACTACTGTCTTGCCAAATAAGATACGAGGCTTAGTGATGAAGGCTAAAGCACTCAGAGATAAATGAATGTAGGGAGTGTGTGCACTCCAAGCTATCAGGGCTGCATTTGAACCTCATGTCCTTGAGCTGTGAGGGAGTAGCACAGACCACCATGCCAACATCTGTCACATTTCTTAATTTTTTTGTACTGATCAGTTTGCATAGTTCATACTGTATTGTAATTTTGGCTCTGTTCAGTGCCTTGTCCTGTAAATAAAATAAAAACTGAATAATGACAGTATAAAAAGGTAACCCTCCTTGACCTTGCAAATGAAAGCATTACAATAAAATCCCAGAGGTGCTGGTGAATTTTTCCTGGGTGTGATCAGAATGAATGAATTTAATAAGAACACTCCGTATGTGCTCGTCTTATTCTTATGGTGACACTGGGTGGTTGTCGAAGACTCACCATCTGCACTCTGTCTAAAGAGGACAATATTTGACTAAGTCTGGAAACTCTGGCATGTCATTAGCTGTTTTGCAAAGGAAAGTGGAGTAAATAGAGCCCAATCCGCCCTGATGGATACTGGTGATGGGGTCCAGCTGATTTAAATAAATGTAAAGGTAAACTTGTACTCACCTTACAGGGAAAAGGAAAACACTCAAATGTAAATGTCCTATGAAAAGTCTGTCCAGATGTGGCCACACGCCATCAAGGCACTGATCACACCACACTTTCATGTGGGCACAGAGCAGCTTATTGGTCACCCGTTTGCACTTGTTTTTCATACGTTTTACAGTATGACATATCCAGTTTTGCAACTGGTCAATATCAGATTTCAAAAAATCATCCATTTTCAACCCCACTCGGCCAGCTCCCCTTCCTAACACACTCTGCACAAGGTAAGAATCCTCAGTGGAGTTAATGTACCCACACCGGACCGATTTAGAGTCTCTAATTAACCTAACCAGCACATCTTTGGGATAATTGACTCAACCCCAGTGAGACAGAAAGTGCCATACCACTGTGGCACCTCGGCTAAACAAAAAAAAAAAATCTGCTACATGTGACAGGGCAGCCCAACACAACACAGCAGACTGGGCGTTTTTTAACAAACCAGTTGCAGTCACAAACGAAGAAATGCACAGGCAACTACAGTTAACCAAAGTGGAACAGTCAGATTGTTAAACATATTGATATAATTAGAAGAGAATGACGTGAATGCAAAATACAGTATCTCCTTTTGAAGGTTAAAGAAAGACTCCACCCAAAAATCCTAATTATTCATCTGTTGCTTACCCCATATAAATTAATAGGGGAAAAAAAGGGTAATCTCTTGTCTTTATGGAAATACAATTCCTGACACAATAGGCTTCTATAGGGACTGATAATGAAAAAATAGCACCCAATATCATAATGTCCATGAAAAAAAACTCATTTTACTTGTGTCCTGTAATTTATATATTAGACAGGCAGCTGTAAACTCATATTGTCCCAAACACTTGTATTTTAACTAAAATACTGTTAAATAAACAACTTCTGGAAAATCATCTCATGAATGGTTGGGAAGCGCATTTAAATGACAATAATCTTTTCAGTTGAAGACCCGCCTCCCCACTCATTCATTGGTCAGGAGTGCTGCCCAGTAGTAGCTTATTCATTGGCCACCACAGCGATTCATGTCATATCAACACTGCAGAGCGAATCTGACAGAAGTGAAAAATTAGGTAATAAGTGAGTGAAACCATTGTCACATGTACAGTAAGTTACCTCACATGTGTGCATAGCAAAGGTGCTTCAACGAGAAGAAGCTTACTGACCAACGAAATAGGGTAGAGGGGGTCTTCAATTTAAAGGTTCAATCCCATTAAAATGTGCTCCCCAGCTATTCTTTATGAGAATTTGTCTGAAAGTGGTTTATTTAACAATGTTTTATAATGTTTAGGATGTTGTGATCATATGACTTCATATTTGACATATGGATTATGCAACATGAATAATGTGATGTTTTATAGACATTTTGTTGTTTGTTCAGCATTGGTCCTCCATTGTTGTCTCAGCTCTCCTTAAAAACATTAAATTAAAAGTTTTTCTCAGCCATCACTACAAAAAAAACAGGTAAAAAAATAACCATTTTTTGGCTCCACCAGAACCCCGTGACCCTGTGTTCGGATTCAACGGGTTGGATAATGGATGGATGGATGGTGAAGCATTCCTTTAATCACCCTTACTCTTCACTTCATTGTAACCCTAACCCTAATTCTGAATTTCCCCTTGGCATTAATAAAGATTATCTAATCTAATATGATACATGTATCCTATCTCTCTATATATAAAATCCAATGTCTGTCTGGTTTTCACAAGAGAACTACTTAATGGATTTAGGTAGACTTGTGGTACCGATTTATTTGCGACAATCTCAGAGACACGCAGCAGGCCGATGGGAGGGGGACAGGGCCCTCCTCACTCATGCGCCTGCCTACTTTACCTCTACTTAGCTAACGAACGAGAGAACTACTTAACGGATTTAGATTGGGTTTTTTTTCTATAATTTGCTTGAACATTCCAGTTGATTTTGCAACTTCTCTCATCGCACTAAGAATCATAGTTCGCTTGCAGGAGTGATATATTTGCGCTAATCTGAGACAGAGGCTGCAGGCCGACAGGAGGGGGAAGCATGAAGTCAGGCGAGGGGAGCCAGGCAGGGCCATCCTCACTGTCCTGTTTCACCAATACGCGGGTGGAGCCGCAGGGCATGGCTAGTAGTTGTATAAAATGGCAAGCAGAAAGTAGCCCAAGGGCACTCTGACAGACTGACCATTACCTAAAGATTTTGGAATAAGTGACACATAACAGATATGATGGACTGGACATGATGTAATCATGATGTAATTTTTCAAAAGTGGGGGGTGGATGCTGGGCATGAGGTGTTCCTTTTTTACATGAAAGTGCCTGTTAAGCAGTCTTATCCTTCAAAGATAGCCCAAAATCTTTCACTCTTGAAAATAATCCCAAAATTAAAAAACTTACTTCAACACATACTGCATTCTTTCTCTGGAAGCTGTTTGGTGCAGCATGGTGGAACAGTGGTATTGCTGCTCCCTTGCAACAAGGAAGCTGGTGTTCGCGTCACAGGCTCTCCCTGTGTCCACTTGATTTTCCCTGGGCACCCCTGTTTCCTCCCGCAGTCCAAAGACATGCATTTTATTTGGATTGGCAATGCTTCATTGGCCCTTACAGACAGTAAGTGTGTCTGTGTGTTCACCCTGTGATGGATTGGCACCCTGTCCAGGGATTGTGCCTGTCATGTGCCCCATGGTTGATGGGATAGGTTCCAGTGTACTTCGTGACCCTACTCAGGATAAAGCAGGTTTAGAAGAAAAGAAGCTAATCTGGTGACACTGAACAGAACAGACTCACAAAGCAATGGGCAACACAGACGAGCAATTTAGAGGTCAGAATGTGACTTAACCGAGATTAAGTGACACTAATACTCCAAATCAGCAAACGTGCAATAACTTTAAGACGGTCCACTTATTCCTAGCACAGTAAAACCTAGCGTATACATTGTAGTGGGTCTCAGTGATGACTACCCTCTTCACATTCCGAGTTGGTGACACAAGACATTCTAGACCAGGCATGTCAAACTCACTACCATTGGTGGGCCGCTTCGACTGCCATACGTGCGTCAGCGGGCCACACTGTAACAAATACTATTATACAAAGTTACTGTAGCTTTCTTTCCAATACTGAAAACTTTAAAAAATGTAACACTTAAAGTTTAAAGTTTAAAGAAAAGCAATTTATTTCCATACACTCTCCGTACAACAGCGTACAATTAGAGTCTTAGCCTCTTAGCTAAGTCCTTATATTCATTATATTATATTCATTGCTTATATAGGAGTCTTACAGTGTGAGATCTATTTCTTTTGTCCCGACACTTGGCATCTCTTGGTAGTAACCAGTTTGTCAATATCAGGATTGAAATCTTGTGCAGCTACAACTTTTATGAGGGATGAAAGATGCTCGACAGTAAGTCTTGAGTGATGTGGGGTTTTGGTAGCTTTCATTAAAGAAAACAATTGCTCACAAAGGTAAGAGCTTCCAAACATAGACAGTACTCTCGATGCCAACTTATGGATCTGCACATACGAGGGTGGCAGGTAAGCATACAAGCCTGACAGACCAACTTCGTTGTATTTTGCCATCAGAATAGAATCTGACTGCAGTTCAACCAATTCCATTTGGATATTCTCAGGCGCATTCTCAACGTTGTAAGAGTATGGTGACGTAAACAGCACAAAGTCCTGTTCGTGTGGACTGAAAACGTGAAAACGCTCAATTAATTCATTGCTCAGTAATACATGTTGGAAAACATAAAATCAAATTTTACTTTACTAAGTTTACTTCAATGTTAATATTGTAAAATAAGCCGATATGCAAAAAGCCCCCTGACCTACACTAATTATACAAAATCAGAATCACAAAAATCCATTAATAAACAACTCACCAACTTCTCGCGTCCACTTCAGATCTTCAGCTGTAGTCTGCACTAATTGTTTGTTACAATACTAGCACAAAATTACATAAAACTAGAGCACAAAAACGTGAAAATATGTGAGCTATTACTACTCGTGACGGTCAGTTCTGCCCAGTGGCCAGTCTCAGCAGCCCAGCCAGTAGTGGTCCGCAACCTTTTTGACACCAAGGACTGCTTTACTAGAAGCAAATTTTTCTAGGGATGGGTGGGTTGTTGGAGGTTGGAGTTTGTGGGGTGATTATGGGAGGGTTCGTAGGGCAGTTTTATACACAATTTACATTACATTTCTATTATTATTAAGTTATAATTTACAGTAGTAATAGAAATTATACAGCTTACCATAATGCAGAATCAGTGAGAGCCCTGAGCTTGTTTTCCTGTAACCAGACGATCCTATCTGGGGAGGATGGAAGACAGTTACACGCGAAGTGTGTTCCTTATGTTTAGTCTACTCTGTACTCTCGTTTTGGTTGCTGTCACTGCAGAAAACGTGCATCACAAAGATAGGATGTTGGAAATGGAAGCAGCTTCAATAGCTTCTTTCGCGTTAGTTTAATCTTCTCCTATCTACAAGTTATGCTGACAAAATTTTTCTCAGCATTTCCTTGCGATAATACACTTTAAGGGTGCGAATGATGCCAAAATCCAATGGCTGAAGCACTGCCGTGCAATTGGGTGGGAGGAATTCAACGTGAACATTATCTAAATGCGGAAGCATGTTGTGGTCAGCACAGTTATCCTTTTCTTCTTCTTCATATTGTGCGGTTTCTGAACTCTTTTGGAATCTGGGATTCCCCCCCACCCAACGGGAACGACACGCTGAAGTGCGTCCCGAAGCGCTATTGCCACGTGTGAGATTGTTTGTCTGGGTCCCAAGAGAGTTTAAAAACCTAATATTTTCTTGAATGAGTGCCGCATTAATAGGAATGTTTCTTGAACAAGCATCACTGCAACCACATAAAAACGGCTTTTTCGGCGTATTCAAATGCAGCAGTTTGCATACGTTTGCAACCCGAGATATTTCTTCTTTTTTGCATATAGCAAGTATGCCGTTTCTATAGAAGGGCGATAATGAGTTAAATTCTAATGGATGTTTTTCAAATGTTGACGAGCAATAAGGAAAAGGTATCACTTAAAACCACACAAAACAAAAACAGCAAAAAAACAGTACGAGGAATGTTCGAAGAAAGAACATTTATTTACAATGTTTCTGTTTGGGGATCGTTGTGCAAATGTCCACAACTGAGCTGTGACCGCAGAACTAACTGCTCTGTGGATGATTCATTCAAGCATTTCACGGTCACTTTGTTGTAATGAAAGTATCTGCTGCAGAATGTACTTCGTAGTAATGAGATTTCTGTGGACTCGTGTCATATGGGGAAACTGTCAGAAACATAAAAATACTTTGTTGTAATACTCTCTCACCGCAGTCTCTCTCCTCTGTCTGCGCCACTGCAAAGCCCCATCCGCCTAGCATTCTGAAAAGTGTCCTCAGTGAAGGGGGCAGCCTTTTTGCTGTAGCCCTTCACTGAGTGAGTCTCCGTTGCTGGCAGTTCTCTTGGGCCGCGGACTGCAGCCTAGCACTTCAGTTGCGACTTCGCAGCTGCAACTATACTAGCAGATGACGTTTCCGGTACCGTGGGAAAACGTGCTTTGGTCAGAAGGCAAAAGTCAATAAGCCGAAGATGCAGAATGATTCAATCACAAACGATAGTAATCATTTTGTACAAGTTTAGTGCTAACTAGGATCTGTCATGCAGGCCGCACAGATTTCTGTTGCGGGCCGCGTGTTTGACATGCCTGTTCTAGACGGTTCAGACTCATCTCATAACATCTAACAGTGCTATCTACTACCTCTCCAAGGAGATTTGGCTGCAATTATGATGTAAAATGTTATGCAGCATTCCCATTTTACGTTTTGACACATCCAATATGCATTGTACAACTGCTCTGGAATGTAAGTGTAAACTGAGCCAAAATGCTCATGGGTAAAGAGCTGCCAGATTTCTGAGACATATGACATACACTGATTTATTACCCCTTGACGAATATCCATTCCTGATTTATTCCTTTCAGACACTGAGGGTCACCAGTGTGGATACCAGTGTGGATACAAATGCATAAAAGGAAACCACACTCCTCAAGGGAAAGGCTCATGAGCACAGCCAGAACATACAAGTTCCACACATAGGATCCCTGGACTTGAACCAGTGGGCATCAGGTGGGTGAAGTCACGTTTATGACTAGCATTCAGACTTTGCACTTTATTAATCACAGAAATCATAAAACAAATCAAACCTTTGCAGGAATTCCTGGAATAAGCTTGGTGGCAGGTTCAACAACCATTTTTGTTTTGCTTATGTAAACGGGGACCACTTTAAAAAAAAAGGAGCTGAAGCAAAATGTGTGGCATTGCCTTATCCCTATCTACTGTAAAACTGTTCTGAAATTAAACCCTTTTAAAAAGTACTTGGATAAGATATTGGAACAATGCAGCTACTGGTTATCTCAGTGAGCTTTATGAACCGAATGATCTCAAATTCTTCTTCTTATTATTTTTAATAGTAGTCTGGAAGAAGGAGCTTATGTCACAGAAGCTTCAAAACAACTCTCTAATACAGCCACCTATACTCCCCCCCCCCCCCCCACATAGGATTTCACAGATGATTACCAGCAAGAGGTAAGTTCTACCATTTCTCTTCTCTTCAGCAGAAAAGAACTGCCTTCCAATGCTAACCGCCTCATTGTTGAAAACCCACAGATATCTAAGTTATACCTTCCCCACAAAACCCACAAACCGGACAATCCTGGAGATCCTCTTGTTTGTGCATGTAACTGTCCCACTACCTTGACAATCTTATAAGACCACTGGATGAAGGTCTCTCTTACTTCACACTTAAAAGATACTACCCATGCTCTCCTTTTGTTTTGACAGCTTTAGGTTTCCCGGTCATGACTGCTTTATCTTCACCATGGACATCACCTCTCTGTACACAATCATTTCTCATGATGAAGGTCTCATTGCGCTCATACGATCTTCCCACAAACACCCTCACCAGACTGGCAGAACTGGTTCCTACCCTCAATGCTTTCTCTTTGGATAACAGCTGTATTTTCCAGGTCAATGAAGTTGCAATGAGTACTAGAATTGGACCTAGCAATGCCAACAGTTATTGTGGAAGACTGTTTCTTTTCTTTCTACCAAGGCTTATAAAAAACATATATCATCGGTTGTGTTGGTGCTGCCTCTTACTCCAGATGCCAGCTACAGGAATTCATTAACAATTTTGTGGTTTTCATCAATCCCTCAAGTTCACAGTTGATGTTTCCACCACAACTCTACCACTTTTAGATATCAGTCGTCCTTCAATCAGCTTTCCAGGACCTATAACCTCTATCTATTAAAAGCCAATTGACTAGTACAGTCACCTTCTCTGTGGTTCCTTCCATCCCTGGCAAACTAAAAACTCGCCACCTGTTTTACAGTTCCTTAGACTCCATAACCTCTGCAGTGATGAGGTTGACTTCTGTAATGAATATGCATTTTCTTAATTGACAAAACACACCTAACTCATATTATGGACAGGACCTTCAGTCAAGCCAGGAGTAGACCTTGTAACATCTACTCTAAGAAGAACCTCAATAATGACATCCACATACTGCTGGTCCTTCCATTCCACACAAACACTCCATCTCTCCCACAGGTCATCAAACATTTTGCAGAATGATCCTTCAATTAAAGCCCTTTTCCTGACCTTGACTTGATCTCCTTCAGTTGACCACCTAACTTACGCAAACATCTCATCTGCAGCTCGCTTCACATAGGAGAGACACCTTGCTCACCAGGCACTTTGAGCTGTAACAGGAGCCACTGTGTCACCTGCAAATATGTCACCAACAACACCTTTGCATCTGGTCTCTCTGATAAATTTAAAATTAAACAACAAACCTCTCACTAGACTAAAAATTGTATTTATTGCATTTCTTGTAGGAAGTGTCCAGCCATCTACATAAGTGAAACAGGAAGACGGCTAGCAGACATTGTCAGGGAGCATGTCTGAGCTGTTAAGATCAAAGATCCTACAAAGCCTACTGAAGAGCACTTCACATTCCTTGATCACAGCCACACTGATCTCTCTGTTGTGTTCTTCCCCGGGCTTCAAAGATGCTTTCAAAGAAAACCAGAAGAAGCTAAGCTCGTTCTCAGCCAGGCATCACATATTTCCTCCATTTTTTAATGACTGACTAACGTTTTAATCTCTCCCTTCATCTCCCATATTGACAGCTTTTTTCTCACCTATGCTCAGCTTTTCGCCTTTCAACTGCTTTGGCTTTGTTTCCTCCTTCCACTCCTACATATGTCACCTGCTCTTTCCTTTTCAGTTGCACACCTGATTAGGATTATACAGCCAAAAGGTTGTGTCTTTGCTTTTCTTCCCTCAACCTTTAAACTTTGCATTTTTAAAAATCCTAATCTAATGTCTACCACATGACATATAGTAAATCCAGCTTGAATGTGCCAACATCACAATAAGAGATACTCAACTTGACATTGACAGCCTATGATCTTCCACTTTCTGGCACCTCACATATTTTAGCACAATTAAGTTTTCTGCATAACTTTTGGGCTCCATTTTGAAAAACATTGTCTTCTACTTTGCTGCAATGTAACAATTTAAGGTTGAGAACTTTCATGAGTCAATGACAAATTTTAATGACAAAAGCAGAAGAAACATTCAAAGATTTAGAGGGAAATTTAAATCCTATAAAAAAAAAGAAAGCCTTAAAAGCAAAAGTGAAAAGCCACGATAGAAAACAAAAAACAAGTAAATGAAACTGATGACTAATTAAAGTCTGAGCCCGCTGAGCAGGCAGATGTCAATAATAATAAAATACCCCCAAGGCATTGACTAGCCGGTAATCGCTGGAGCTACCGAGCCAGGTCTCCGCACCTCACAGGCCACCACACCCCGGTCCTGCCACAGAGGGGATTCTACTTCTCGATGTCGAACTAATCAGTGTACAGTTTAGTAAGGCACGATAGCACATTCATTTTTAAAGCTTGCAAGAAAAGGAGAACAAATGAGTCTCTCGATGCAGACATACAAAGGCGGGAGTCACTAAAGCCTCTTGAATTACAACCCTGTGAGCTAAAATGAGCACTGGAGAGGAACACCTAAACACGAGAAGACTTGTGTGTTGATAAAAAGTTCACTTCATGTATCAAACTTTACATAACATTCTAAAATCTGATTAATTCAACTCAGCATCATTGGGGCTGAAGCCAATCGCACCAGCATGGGATTAGAAGGCAGGAAACCTGGGGTGGGGACTGCCAGTTTATTGCATGGCCCACCTACTCCAACACATATACCGGACCAATTTAGAACATAATACCTTAAACAAAACTTGAAGAAAAACCCCCACAAACATGGGGAGAAAGTGCAAGCAGGCTCTGGATCTACGAGGCAGCTGTGCTATCCACTGCGCCACTCATTTATCAAACAGCATGCCACAGGGCCAGGATTAAAAACCCACTGCTGCATGCATGCTCCTCAGAAAACCACTCAACCTGAAAGTACTGCTAAATGAAGAGGAGGCGTGATTGAGAACAATCATCTTTGATAATATGAGAAAAATTAAAGGCAACTTCAAAGGCAGAGCGTTGGAAGCCAGCACAGACAAGGTGCCTGCCTTTACACTTGAGTAACTTCAAGAATGTGAAAAGACCAGATTGAATTCCTCAGCTTCAGTTTCATATGAGGTCAGGCCCCTTCTGTTCTATGACACACTTTTGGAGGGTTTAGCCCACAAAGCCACAGAACAGAGAATGAAGCAGCAGGGTTCGACCATACAGTACAGCAGTCCTCTGTTCACCAACAGACATCATGCCACAGGTTTGAGTGCTGGGGAGAAGTGCTAAGCACACTTAACTGCTCCAAACTTTCCACCAATTAAAGGAAGGTATGAGAAGAATGCGGTTTAAAAATGTATTTGCAATGCACATATGAACAGCGTATCCATATGAACCAAACATGTCAGCATGTGTAAGTGAGCACAACCTAAATCTTGTACTTAAAGCTTAATAACAATGGAGCGGCGATACAGTCCATAGATCAGACCACAGCTTTAACAATACATCAATAAATAATACAAGAGAACAATACTGAGTAATGTGCAACAGACCAATCATTACTCAAATTTTTAAATACAGTTATTCCACCCATATATTTTCCAAATCAGTTTAATTCAATTCAGGGGTATGAAGGGTTGCAGCACCAGGCTAGACATTACAAGACACTTAACTGGAAAATACCAAAAATAATAACCACCTTACCAAATATACAACTATAAAGACCACTCTGCAGCACAAAAATGAAATCCGCTGTGGCACTTCCAGTATTCCATCCACCTTTTCACCTGCTTTTCCAGTGGCAGAAAGCAGAAGCTATCAGCCAATAATAGAAGGCACAACCCAAGAAGGGCACATACAATGCATATACTCACTGTGTAGTTTTTCACTTGACGGCACAGCAGTACAGTTATAAATGCTGGTTGTGTAAGTGCTATGAGGGCATATAAGAGTAAAATGCACTGAAGTGAATGGTTGGAACGCAGAGAAGAGTGGCTGATGGCTTCCATGGCAAAGGAAAGCAAGACATTCATTTGACTGGGATACCTTCGGCAGCACAGAAATGTTCTCAAGTACATGCCTGTAAACATGCCATGCTCAGCGTGACGTTCAGTGAATTTGGACATAATCTCACATCGCAATGTCTACTACCGTGAAAGAAGCAACCAAAAAGAAGGCAATCTGCTCTTTGCACCCTATAAGTCATTAAACGTCTCCCTGTCCCTGCTGCTAAGAATCACCTCCATCACATGATGCCCTCATCACCATGCTTCACCCTAGGGATGGCATTAGGCAGGTGATGAGCAGTGCCAGACAACGTTCTGCTCAAAGAGTTTAAGTTTTGTCTCATCAGTCCAGACTCCTTTAATTGCCATTTCGCAAACTCCAAGTGAGGCTTTAACTCAAAAGTGGCTTCAATTTAGCCACTCTACCATAAAAGCCTGACTGATGGAGTACTGCTGAGATGGTTGTCCATCTGAAAGGTTCTTCGATCTCAGCAGAGTACTTCTGAAGCTCACTTAGAGTAACCATTAGGTTCCTGGTCACCTCCCTGATCAAGGCCCTTTTAGCCCACGTACTCTGTTTGATCAGAGAGACAACTCTAGGAAGAGTCCTAGTGGTTCCAAATGTCTTCCATTTCACAATTATCTCGGCCACTGTGCTCCTGGGAACACTCAAAGCTTTAGAAATGCTTTTATCCCCTTGCCCTGATCTATACCTCACCACAGGTTAATCATGAAGGTCTGCAGAGAGCTCCCTGAACTTCATGGTTTGGTTTTTGTCCTGAAATGCAGTGTGAATTGTCAGACCTTACATACTCAGGTGTGTGCTTTTCTAAATGAGTCTGAATACGTATATAAATGAGAGATTTCAGTTTTTAAATTTTTAATAAAATTGCTAACCTTTCTGAAAACGTGTCTTTGCTCTGTCATTATAGGTGAAATAGTCTAGATTGATGGGCAGAAATGTCAGTTGATCCATTTAAAATGAAATCCACAACTCAATGAAGTAGACAGAAAGTGAAGTGGGGTCTGGAGACTTTCTGCATCCGCTGTAAGTAATTTTTTCATCTGCCATTTTTGAGTCACTAGCTGATAAACAAGGGATTACTCTGAAGCCCCACACATTTGTCATTCCTCCTCATCTTTGGTCTTGTTTTCAGTAGCATAGTCGGCAGGAATCTACTGGACATGAAGGACCAGTAACCATGCAATGTCTTGTTGACTTGAAGCAACAGCTTGGAGAGCAAGTCCACCAACTGCAGCTGCCGTCTGAGAAAAAGCAAACAATGATTACAGAAGAGGAGCTGCAAAGAGAAGCTATGGTGGTACTATGACAGAAAAAAGCCCTCACTCTATCACAATTATTGACACCTATTTGTGCAAGAGAGGATAGAGGTGCATATTTGTTGATTTTTCAGTGCACAGCAACGCATCACTATTGGCACACTTAGGAATGGAGTCTCATGCTGGGCCCATTTCTGAAGGAAGAGTTGTTATGAATCTGTTATGAGCTAAGTGAGGAGATCATTACCGACTACCAGATATTCAAGTGCAAAATACTTGCCCGGTACAGTGTCCCCCTAAATGCTAAGACCCAGACATAAAGGGATTGGATGTTTGGCCTGGAGAGACCGATACGGGCCCAGGGTTTTGATCTGCAGGGCCATTAAGCCAAGTGGTTACCACTGCATATAAACTCTAACGAAGAGCTGGTTGAAACCATGTCTACTGACAGCGAGGTATGGCGAGTCTCTTCACAGGCTCCTTCACATCTACATCATGGATCACATTTGGACTTCCGTGTATTAAAGATTAAATGCTGAAAGAAACACAAAAAGATAGCATGTAAAAAATGACTTAAAATGGGGAGACTTCCTTTCTCTCCATGGGTGGCACTTGATATGATGAGTTTTGCAGCGGATGAACCAGAAGAGGAGGGAGCAGAGGAGGGGTTACTCAACACTACATGTGCTCATGACAAAAACATGTCGAAGGTGTGGAGTGAGTGGCCACAGAATGAAAATAAAAGATGTTCTACTACATATGATAACATGATTACAGCTCTTTTAAAATTTACTTATGTGCAGACATGGAAGAAGCTTCCTGTACACTGCAATCGTACGATCATTCAGAAGCACAAGATTAAGGATGGGCTTTTTTACAGGCACAGAATGAGGGACAAACTTCAGGCAGAGCATCTCTTGAGTAACGATGAAAACTAAAAGAGGTGTATGCTGACGTCAAACATCCTGCCAACTGGGGCAGACAGGCATCTGGGTTTTCACTCCATCAGGGGTGCCCGAGAAAACAACGGATGATGGCAGACGTGTGTTAATATTCTTATCCTCTGTTACTAGAACTCCCAGTGTTTTTCTGCACTTTGCATCTTTTGTTTCAGGTCCCTGAGCAATGGTGGAGCAGTGGAGAGCTCCCAACACAGTTGAAAATTTGAAGCGGTAATATCTCCTTGAGCAAGGTAATCTTTTGCTTTATACTAGATTTGATAAGCATCTGCTCACTTTTCTGTTTAGCTTTTCAAAAGTCTTTCCTTTTTTAACTGTTTGGGGACTTAACAGAGAAGAGTACATTCTCGTGGTTTTATAATGAAGAAGGCATAAAAAAGAAGAAGGAACAGCATATGTGGATCCATCCATCTCTCTATCCACCTATCCACTTAATGAACCCTCCACTTCAATTTTAGGGTTACTTAGGTTAGAACTGGGATAGGTATTGAAAGAAAGCAATCCTTTACAAATTCCTAATTACATCTCTCAAATCTGTCAATTCAGGAGCTGAGTCAGAAGGCAAAGCTCTCGATTACTCAGTTAATCTATGTCCATACCCTCAGCTATGAGCTTTGGGAAATGACCAAAAGAATGAAATTGTGGGTGCAAGCAGTCGAAATGAGCCGCTGGGCTCTCCCTTAGAAATAGAGTGAGAAGTGCAGACATTTGGGAGAGGCCCGCAGTGGAGCTGCTGACTCGCCATATTGACAGGAGCCTATTGAGGTGGTTTAGGCATCTGATACGGATTCCTTCCTGACATGACCAGCTGGGAGGAGACCCCAGAGAAGTCCCAGGGCTTAAAGCTTTGGAGCTGAAACTCTGAGGCTGTGAGTTCAAATCCCACTACTGACACTGTGTGATCATGACCAAGTCACTTGACCTGCCTGTGAGCCAAAAGAAATGTAACAAATTATATTCTAAATGATGTAAGTCACCTTAGATAAAGGTGTCAGCCAAATAAGTAAAAGTAATCTCTCAGATGGCCTTGGGATCCCACAGTATGAGTTGGCACGTGTGGCAGGGTAAATGGATGTATGGGCCACACTCCTGAGACTTTTACCCCCCGTGACTCGGTTTTGAATAAGTGGTGGAAAATCAATGAATGAATCTCTCAAATTGTAATGAGAATACTTTACTCATTACTTCTAATTCCTTTAATGTTACATTACTCTTTAAACCCATGCAAATATAGTATGTAATATTTGCAAAGTACAACACCCAAATGTCCTTTCAGTATTTCAATAAGGAAGAAATAGCCAGTAACACTGTACAGGAATTCAGCAGCTAAACTAATAAACTAAATGACTCGCATTAGCACTGCATTCAAACATTTGGACTTACAAGTAGAGCCTATTACTTCAAAAAAGAATTCTTAATAAAAGAAATAAATCTTAATAATTTAGATAAAACTGACATAACTACTCAATCACTTGCAAATATGGAGTTGGCAAACGGCAAAATTATTGCTATTGCAACAGCCAGCAGACAACGGCACTTACTGACCGGGTGCGGCCAGCGAGCAGCAGTGCTTCTTGTGTAAAACAATCAGGACAAATGTGTCTCTGTGTCTCTCCTGTCTCTGCGATCTTCACTTATCAGAAAAGGCACGTGGTGATCAAAAAGGAAATATTTACAATTTGTAATGAACTATCCAACATTCACTAACTGCTAAGGTAAAGGTTCAGTTACCTTACTTGTACAGGCTTCTCCTGTTTTGCTGGAAAAGTAAAGAGATGTGACAAAAAAAGTGAAATGCATAATGGAATACGGTGCTGCATTTTACCTTACATGATGCTTAAACGTTACCATTTGACCTTTTTGCAGCTGTAAATCTAGTTCTTTATGAGCTCTTTGATCAAGAGGCCGAATATCACAATGGACAAAAATATTAATGTAGTGATAATACATATAAAGTTCCATGATACATACTACAGTTCACCTTAAAATAAATTCTGTTCATTAAATATATTCTTTAAATACACTGCAAAACTGAAAAGTTGTTACCATTCAAAGTAATACTCAAAATATTTATTTCTTAACAAAGACAAGGTCGACACGGATACAATCACGTAACATGTTAAAATAATACTCATTGCTGGTAGAGATCGGGCAGCGTTGTTACTGTAAATTCAGTGTAATGTACACCTGCGTGAAATTGGTGCTCTTGTATGGTGTAAATCAGGCAGGGCAAGCAGATCAGGTAGCCACGCTTGCTTCCTCAAATGTCATGTGAAACAGAATGCCTGTCATTTAAGTCATTTATGACATCCGGCTTGGTAACACACGTGTACCCGAAATTCTAGTTGGGTCATTAAATGTAATGTGGTTACAAAAATGTAAACTGCAGTGAGTCGCACGATTTTGTTACTTATAAATGTAACTAAATTACAGTAATGTAATATTTATTACCACATTACCTTGAACTCTGCTTAGGGTACAAAGCAAGAAAAAACTCTGACTGGGCCTCACATGGGCATTACCTGATAAAGTGACATCGCCTAATATGCAGTCTGGGAGAGCTACAAAAGTGATTTCATCTGTGGAAAATGGAACACACGTGAGAAAACCTGACAAAAAAGAGTACAAGATCAATACAGTGTGGACAGAGTGGACATTTTAAATATTAACTAAGAACATTAGGAAGGTCTAAACAAGAACAGGCCATTCACCCCAGCAAAGTTTACCAGTCCTATCTGCTTAATTTTTCCAAAATAACATTAAGTCAAGTTTTTAAAGTCTCTAAAGTCTTACTGTCTACCACACTACTTGGTAGCTTATTCCAAGTGTCTATCGTTCTTTGTGTAAAGAAAAACTTCCTAATGTTATGCGAAATTTAGCCTTAACAATTTTCCAACTGTGTGCTCGTGTTCTTGATGAACTCATTTTAAAGTCAAAGTCTCAATCCACTGTACTTATACCCTTCACAATTTTAACCACTTCAATCATGTCACCTCTTAATCTTCTTTTGCTTAAACTGTAAAGGCTCAGCTCTTTTAATCTTTCCTCATAATTCATCCTCTGTAGCCCTGGAATCAGCCTAGTCGCTCTTCTCTGGACCTTTTCTAGCGCTGCTATGTCCTTTTTGTGGCCTGGAGACAAAAACTGCACACAGGACTCCAGATGAGGCCTCACCAATGCATTATAAAACTTGGGCTTGTACTCCACACATCAGGGCACTATATAACCTAATGATCTGTTAGCCTTCTTAATGGCTTCTGAACACTGTCTCGAAGCTGATAGTATTGACTCCCCTATGACTCCTAAATCAACTAACAAGTTTCAACTTATAGACCCTTCATTGTGTATTCAAACATTTGTTCTTTCAGGAATGAGAAATGGGTGCATGGGAAAGAGAAAAATGGGAGGACATTACAGCAGGACCGAGTCTTTGTGTTATGATAAAAAAGGGTGCATGGAAGTGGCATGGGCGGAGTTTAATAATTAAGGGAGGGGCAGATGAACCACACAAAAATTGCATTTTGTTTGAGCCACAACACTCTGTTACATATCTGCATCATATATCAATCATATTATCATGTTTCGTAATATAAAATTTATAATGTAACCTCACTTACATAAACACATTAAAAATTTGGAAATTATAAAACTGTTTGTGTATTTATTGTAATTTTTAGAAAATAAGAACATTCTTATTTTTTTTTTTTTTAAACAAGTTATAAAACATACACATGGAATCACATTCAGGTGTGTTCTGTGAAAGTTTGAGCATTTTCAGTTTTTTTACAACCTGGAAATTCATCAAAGAGACATTTTGATTTACGGAATGCATTGTCACAGTGGTGTGTGTAAAACGTTTGCTCACACCGCCACACCACACTTTGTGAAGGCTGAAACCAAGGGCACGCGTGCACCTCTCTGTGGTCATTTCAAGGGCTTGTGCAGACTACTGAGGACCTGTGTGCCAACAGGAGCAGCCCTCCGACAAGCTGAAGAGAACAATACTGCACACAAAACATAAAAGTTGAAGTGACCTCCCCCAAGCTAAATTTGAAACAGTCCTTAACTGAAGTTGTAAGGGATGTGTCTGTTTGTTTTAAGGGCAAGTGACAGTGGCTTAAAGGCATTATATAAATGAAATGTATTAATTTTATTATTATTATTATTATTAGGTAGGATGGACTTAATTATTGTACTAATTAATTATTAACATATTTGCATTAGATGTGGCTTTAAAAATAGGTTTTGAAGTAAAAGTACCCAACATTGTAGATTTATTTTAGTAAGATACGGCATCTGTTGTGGGGACCAGGCATCCACCCCAGCCACCCCTTAAACTTTGCCCATGGGTAGTGGCAGGGCAGGCAAAGAAAAAAGTTTCACATATTTATATAGTCTATATTTAGATGCTTTCGCCTGTCCTGATACTATTTTTTGTTTTCAAGACTGTGTATGTATCCTTGAATGGCCATAAGCATGTAAATTATCAGGTCTCTGCTTCCACTGCCAACATAACAAACTCTGGAAATGTGCAACAGCAAAACTGTTCATTTCGGTGTTTGCTAACACTCGCATGTAAACCTATAACAAAAGCTAAAATTCTTCTTACTCAACCTAGTAGATGCTACTTTGTTTGGAAATCAGTACAATTTATTGTAATCTGAGTAATTTATGATACATTTTCGAGATCAGCAGCCAATGCTAAACAGCTGACAATCTGGTATTGGAAATGAAAGAGGAAAGCTCTACCTTCGTATTTCATAGTTTTTGATTGAATTATAACCACAGTACATGTTAAATGTGAGAAAATACATTTGTGACGTTACAACAGGGGGCAGCACAGGGGCACAGTAGTAGCGTTGCTGCCTTGCAGTAAGGAGATTTTGGTTTGCATCTCTGGTCTGCCCCGTGTGGAGTTTCTATGTTCTCCTTGTGGGTTTGTGGATTGGCAATCTATAAATTGACCTTAGTGTGTGTGTGTGTGTGTGTGTGTTCACTGTATGATGGACTGGCGCTTTGTCCACAGGGTTTGTTCCTGCCTTGTGCCATATGGAAGCTGGGATAGGCTCCAGCACCCTGTGACCCTGTTCAGGACTAAGCGGGGTGGAAGATGACTGACAGACTATAACAATATGGCCTCCTGTATCCCTGCAGCTCACCCCTCCACAGTGGGTTCTGCTTAAAAGAAAGGAGGGGAGAAGCACTGGCAGTAAGCAGTAAGGATGTAGGGGAGTATAGCAGAAAAAGCACAAAAAAAGAAGGGAGAGCAGGATAATATTTAGCAGAAATGTGCAGTGAAAGATGAGATAAGAGGTGAGCCTCACAGCCTGGAGAAGAGCAGCACATAATGGCACTGAGATGTTTTTGGGCTTTTTTTTGTGCATGTTCTAAGAAACTGAAGACTCACTGTTGTTTTGCTCCAAGAAAGTTTGCCAGTCCTCCTTCATTAGTCGGGACAATATGAGCCTTCAGGTACAAATGCCAAGTGGTGTAAATAATTTAAATTTAATACAAGGTTTCTTAAATGTCACAATGCAGTAACTAGACTTGCAATCATATACAGTAGTTTTGTTGAAAGACAATGAAAGCCATTGTTTGTTGTGAAAGTATTCTGCATCTTAAGGCAGCTACTTTCATACTGGCAAAATACATCCATCCATCCATTCATTTTCTAACCCACTGAATCCGAACACAGGGTCACGGGGGTCTGCTGGAGCCAATCCCAGGGCACAAGGCAGGAATCCAATCCCGGGCAGGGTGCCAACCCACCGCAGGACACACACAAACACACCAAGCACACACTAGGGCCAATTTAGAATCGCCAATCCACCTAACCTGCATGTCTTTGGACTGTGGGAGGAAACCGGAGCGCCCGGAGGAAACCCACGCAGACACGGGGAGAACATGCAAACTCCACGCAGGGAGGACCCATGAAGCGAACCTGGGTCTCCTAACTGCGAGGCAGCAGCGCTACCACTGCGCCACCGTGCTGCCACAAAATACAATGATTAGTTTTTAAAATGATAAGATAAACATGCAAAATCATTATGATACTGGTACTAGTATAACAAGTGTGGTTTCACATTTAAATACAGGCAATAATAAGGGTGTTTAAATATTACACAATCTGGCTGGAAGAAGACAGACGACACCTTGGATGTGGCTCCAAACTTGTGACTGAGTGATGAGAATCTCACTGAAGGGTTTAGCATAGCGCCGGCCACCTCGCTGATCTTCACTCTGACATTGCATTTCTCTTTTCTCTTGGTTTTAGAAACAGCAATGTTACATTCACTCAACTCTGCAAAGGTGGCTGCTGTCAATGGCTCTCACAAACATCAAGGGGTACAATATACTGAGGCTAATCTAAATGCCATCCTCACATGATGAAGAACCTTCTTGGAAAAGAAAGTGTTTGCTAGCACTCAATAGATTAGCCCACCACACTCAGATGTGTAGAACTGGGGTGGATTTCCCCTGAAACAACACTTTGTAAGTGAGAACCAATAGATAAGCATCGGGCATTTCAAGGAAATGCACAAGTTTAGTCAACATAGACTTAATTCTCGTTATGAGTGTATGAAAACTGGAGAAGGGTCTAGCTTCAGACCTCTGGGAATCCTCAGGAGACTGCATGATTACGTCATATGGTTTACTCAGGGTTTCTTAAACTGTGGGTTGTCTTCGGTCATGTATGGTTTGCGAAGTGGGTTATGGCGGCTTGCCACAGATGGATTAAGCAATCAACATTTCTCTGACAATCTTCCTCGACTAACACCCAGGTGCCCTCGTCACCTCTAACCCACTTCTGATGATCAATTGCGATTTTCCAAGGGAGTCGCCACCCCATGATCTAATGAATGGTGTCGATTCTTCAAGGGAGAATGCCATAACAATGGTCCATGAATCCCCCTCACCACCGCATTCTGATGGGTCGTCATAGGATAGGTCTCGAAGACATTATGAAGGGTAAGACTGGGTCGCAACAAAAAAAAATTTAAGAAAATCTGGTTTCCACAATGGAAAATATGAAAAAGTTGTGGCTATAGCCATCATCAATACATGACAATGACATTATCAGAGAGTGCCCTGCGGTGGGCTGGCGCCCTGCCCGGAGTTTGTTTCCTGCCTTACGCCCTGTGTTGGCTGGGATTGGCTCCAGCAGACCTCCGTGACCCTGTAGTTAGGATATTGCAGATTGGATAATGGATGGATGGATGGCTGGATTATCAGAGAGATGGTCGTGCTAGTGACACACCTACTACGAGACATGCCCAATCGACAGTAGTCTTCATTCATATATGTTATTGTATGTGACAAAAAAGTCTTTATGTTAAAATAACCTCAGAATAGAACAATCTTCTTAACTCTTTTGGAGATCCCAGTTCTTCATAAAACCATCCATCCACTCAGTTTTGCACCTATTTTGTGGGATTCCAGGGTTGCAGGAACCCTTCTGTTGTCCCACCAGCAATGGATACAATTCGGAAAAAAACACTAACTGCCACACCGGTCCATCAAAGGGCATATTCACACATACAGCCATAATCGATCACATCTGCGCAATTTTAAATAGCCAATCGGCTTAGCATTCTTGTCTTTGGGATGCAGAAGAAAATCAAACTGCTGAGAGACAACTCTGGTGGATGCAGGCAACGACTGGAATGAGAGGAGCACTGCAATCCGAGGGTCTGTGAAGTATTACTATTAAGCACGACAAGACCTTTCCAACCATCCATACACTGTATCTATGCAAAGTTCGGGCATATTTGTTACAATTTTCTAAAACAGCAATGTCTGCTGGTTGACCACTACTAAGGGCAACCACAGCATCAGACATTCATTTGAAATCTTTAATGAGGCAGCAAGTCTTGCTATGGCTGAATAAGCTTCTTTTTCCAATACATTATTATTAAGGTAAGCTAGAAGAGCAGCTCTTGATACAAAGGACAGCATGAGCAGTGAAGTGAGGTGCAGACTGAATATGTTATGAGTTTGATTTCTTCGTTAGATTCTTCATTTACTTTATGCTAGAATTAAATACTGCAGTTTTAGTACTTAATTGACTAAGCACATCAAAACATGTCAAAAACAGGAGCGTGAGATGAACTACATTTTAAACCCATAATAATGATAAGTACAGTAGAAGGAGAAACTGATGGCTAAGAATGCTGGCTAGCAGAGCACTAACAGCTTACCATGTATTGTGCTTTTCATTAAGTAGCAGATTCACCAGGAATGTGGTGCTGTCACTTTCACTTTCAATATTAGTATTGTCTGCCATCATAAACCACCCATCCACTTATTTTTTGCACCCACATTTATTAGGATTTCACTGTTGTAGAGACCCTTCTCCTTTCCCACCAGAACTGGAAACAATACAGAAACAATACAATAATACCACTGTATTCAGCTTAATCTTAAACGTTCTGAGGCTGATCCCAAATGAGAAGTCAGGCCATATAACCACCAATTTAGGGTCTCTGAGGGGTGTGGGAGCTTATCCCGACAGCTCTGATTACAAGACAGGCACAAACCAAGTAATGAGGTATTAAGAATCCCAGGTAAACAATGGACTTGACCAGTACCTTCATTGCAATTAACTGAAGGCTCACATATTCAAGATGTTAAAACAAAAGATGAACTCAGGGTCAGACTAAGAAATGTGAACAGGGTCTAATTCCCCTTTTCTTAAGTTACCTGGGCACTCACATGTATGGTGTTTAAGGGGGCATAAAATGGAGAACAACAAGATAACCAATCAACTGCAAAAAAAAAAAAAAAAAAAAACAGAATATACACTGTATGGGAGAGACGTTGCCACTTAGATGCAGACCTTCAAAATTCAGCTTGGTTTAATTCTGAAGATATTAGGTGGGTAGGACTGGTGACCTTAATTGTTCTGAGTGGCCTGTTCTCATCAAAATGTTGCTGATGTTCTAACTGAGAAGTACTGTGGTGGGTTGGAGCTCTGCCCAGGGTTTGTTTCCTGCCTTGCTCCATGTGTTGGCTGGGATTGGCATCAGCAGAACCCCCGTGACCCTGTAGTTAGGATATAGCGGGTTGGATAATGGATGGATGGATAACTGAGAAGTAAGGCAACATTTCCACAAGGAAAAAATTCTTAAGTGAATTGGTTTTTACAACATATAGATTACATCATAAGGCATTTCACAAAGGGAACTCATTTACAGTGTAAAATTACAAACATTAAAGAAATATAGCAAATCTAAAATGAACAGAAAAAGTACCAGATAAAGAAATGAAATTTAAAATAAATTCAGTGGTGGCTCATACTTTGAACGATTCTAACTTTGAACGTTTTAGAGTTCAGACTCTAAATTAGAGAGAAATTTGATCCAGAGTTCAAATGATGTTTCTACGTTCAAACTGCGTGCAGTGAAAAAAATGCAGCAACAGATGGCACGTACGCAGCGAATGTAAATGTCATCTGTAGTTTGCCCAAGTTGTCTCTTGCTGTGAAAGCATCTCTTGCGTTAAGTTTGTGTGTTTTCAGTGCTTTATTAGCTTTATTTTTGGTGTGTTTGGTTATATATTTAACCCCCAATCTACAGTATTAACCATGGCATCTAGGAAGAGTGTGGAAGCAACAATGCCTAAGAGGAAGGTTGTAGTAGCGACCATTGAGGTGAAAAAGGAACTTATCATGAAGCGTGAAAGCAGTACACATGTGGCGGATCTGGCGGCCATGTTTAAGAAACTGACGTACAGTAAATGCAAATTTTATTTTATTATACAGTATTTACATATTTATTGTTTTCATGTTTAAATTTATTATTTATGGCATTTAATTGTGTTATTTTTACCTTAAATTATGTGTATTTGCTGTCTAGGTTTATCAAAATGGGTATTGTTCAGGGTCTGAGAACAGATTAATTCACCTTCCATTATTTCTTTTGGGAAAAACTGATTCAGACTTCGAACGATTTAGCGTTCAAACGGTCTCAAGAAACAAATGAGGTTCAAAACACAAGACACCACTGTACTTAGCAGGCAGTTTCAGTTAGTAGACAGCATAGCAATGAGTATTACACCATTTGAAAAACTGTACATGAATGTACAGCAATTTAGAAACAAAAGAGAACAGGTGTGCCTGAATTCCTCATACTTGGAATGACAGTCAGCACTTCATGGTGAATAAAAGACAAATCTTGGCACATACTCAGAGGCTGTGCTGTTATAAAGATGGGTGTCTTACTCTTTCTTTCTGATCTGTTCTGTGTTCTTATGACCAGTGTTTAATGATGACATGGGTTTGCTACTCCTCAAACTTCAGTCTACTGGAACTTTCTACTGATGGATTAGGTGGTGGATAACTTGAATAAAGAATTTGCCTTGTCTGCAGACTAGGGTTGCATAGTAAAATCATTTTTAAAATGGCACAGTACCAGCATTTTGGCAATTTTAGCACCAGAAGTAAACAGTGGCTTTGAAAGACTTTGTGTTCAGCTCTTTGTTCTTCCGCGCTCCGACACGCTGTTGACAAACCCTCCCCCTTCAATGCAATAGAGTATTGTTTCTTAAACTTTAGGTTGTGAATGCTTGTTAGGGGTCACCACTTGATTATGTAATAAAACGACAAATGTTCATCCAAGTCTCAATTCTGTGACGCATGATATGCCTGTCGTTATTTTTTATACTTTTCATTTCAGCAATATATGAAACAACGGCATTGACGCTTCACGAACAGCTTTCGTTTATGTGGCAAGAAAATATAAGACATCTTCCTCAACTCCCACCTCACAATCTATTAAACATAAAGCCAGAGAAGGCTGACAGCAAAGATGTGCATAAGGAAGGGATGGAGAGGAGGAACTGACAACCGAGCTTGTGAAGTGAAGAGACTATGACACTAGATTGACCAAGACAAAAAACATTTTCCAACGTAGTAGGCATAGAACAGTTGCTTTCCGTGGTGCTTGTAGTGCTGCTTACTCGTATGTATGTAAGTTTGAATGGTGTATACATTTATAAAAGGCAAATTCACTGGTCGCTGTAGTGTTTTGATAAATTCCGTGGCCAACTGCGCTGCTCTTGTTTTCAATAATTCAGAGCCCTGTGAAAATCAGATTGTAAATTACTCAGCAGACACTGTTTAGAAACAATGTTTATTATTTAAAATTAATCTGTTCTGTAAGGAGGAGTGCAATCTGCAGCAAAATTAATAACAAGTCGCTTAACGAAGTGAGCTCACAATATTACAGGACAGAGAGAGACACAAAAGCACAGTGCAGTAACACGAAGGTACAGACACTTGTACGCATTACATTATCTTTATGTATGTATGTACAGTATGTTCCTCTATTCAGATAGTTTTACAAATGTTGCTTGGCACAAGACGTGCTCCGATTGCTGTGGACTGCTTATAATCAATTCGCTCACAAATGAACACACAGCTAAACACTTTTTTAAGTGTTGCTTTAACATGTGCATTGTTTTCATTTAACGACAAGACGACCATCATCAGTTATACAGATTGTTATTTTCCACTGTAATCAGCATACTAAGTTGACACAAGGGCAAATTGCCCCAATTATTTAAAGAATTTCTTTCTTTTTCTATGATGTGAACGCACTATCAGAGTCCAATGTGTGCTGATAATTTTAAAAATAAGTGAATCTGATTTTCATGGGGCTTTGAATTTTTTACTGCAGAGTCCATTCACGGCCAACGATGCGCACAAGCCCAGTGCTGTGAAGGTCTACCTCATGTGTGTTTTTGGACTTTTCAGTATGCACAAGCATCCTGTGAATGATGTGAAAAATCCAGTGTGGGCATTGGAGGTTTAAACTGAAAACACGTGGACCATCCTCCTAAACCAACCTCTCCCCTTCATTGCACGTTAGACTCTGCAGTAAACAAGCCACCATATGCTCCCCCTCCCAAAAAACACAGAGGGAGAGGACAGAAGGACTTCAGCGTTTTAATGGATTGACCTTGTGGCTTTACACCTGTATGAGAAAAATTATAAACAATTACATGAGCCATTTATTCAAATGTGAAATAATAAGTTAATGATATGGAAGACTATGTGCTTTTGTGCTCAATTTAATGACCGTTTCACAGCTGTACTATGGAGGCTGAATGGTTATTCTTTCTCAATATAAAACATATTCAATTTTATATATTGACACTACAATTGGCATCAGTGTCAGTAACTGGAACAGAACAAATTCCTACTTGTTAAGAATAAAGATAGCCAGTTTACCAAAACAGATTAGTTTTACCCACAATATTAATCACCTAACAAACAAAGGCAGCATGAGCTTAATCAGCAGCTGTTCCACAGAGCATTTGCATTTTTTTTGGTCCGTGAAAATTATCTAAATAGCCCATCTGACAAGCTCAACCCCTCCCACCACCACCATGGAGAATGTGTCCTTTTTCTACTGCTGTATCATTCATCAAAACCCATTGAAGGCAAGTCTGATTCCTTCAGTGCTGGACACAAGGCAAGAATCAATCCTGAAAGGCACCAGTCCATCACAAAATACTACACCACCCTTCAACACTTATAATTGTCAAGCCTGTGAGTGTGTGAGTAGCTGGTGGTGTATGGAGTTGAACAAATTAAAAAAGAGAACAGTCTTCTTACTGTAGGCACATGCCAACACTGGCACCAAGCCTGGTATATGAGAAGACACCCACTCAGCACACTTGTTTGACTTCTCTCTCTTAACAAGGCCACCTCTCCTTGGACACAAGCTTAAAAGATTAGAGCCAGGCCCAGCAGAAAACAGCAGAAGGTGTCTATCTCAGTGAGGTTTGATTAGTATGAAATGATGAAAAGATGTCTGATTTAAAGCAATCAAAGCAAAGCAGCAGAACAGCTCAAGACAAAGCATCTCAAAAGTGAAAAAAAGAAATGTCAGCCTATATACGAGTGTGCTAATCTAACCAGTGACAGACTGAATTAGTATGTACTTACAGTATACGTAAGACATGCAATAGAAAAAGAAACAGTGTTTAGAAACCCTGGTTGATAGCCACAAGGGCACCGCCAACTGGAGAGAATTCATTTCCCTTTTACACATTGCCTTTACTCAGAAAGGCAGGCAGAAGGAAGTGATGAAAAGCAGTTTCACCTCACAGGCCTCGGGGCCCTGGACTATCACCTGCATTAAATGTGCTTGTTCTCCAATGTCTAGATCCAGGCCTGGAGGGATACCAAGATTGTATGTCTCTCTTTCCCAGGCTAAGGGGTGAGGAATATGGAGGCACTGGTGACCTTAGAGCCGTTAAGTTTCGCCCTGTAGTTCCAGATCTCCGGTTCTAGCACAAGGAGTTGAGACTTCAACAGGTTTGATTACAGGTTGCAGGCCATTGTCTCACAGACCTGTATTTAACATCATTGAAACCCCTACACCTGAACCTCTGTGACCAGAAAAATGTAAGAACCTAGACCTAATTGGGGTGGAGTGGTGGCTCTGAGGTTAGGGATCTGCACTGGCAATCGGAAGGTTACCAGTTCAAATCCCATAAACACCAAAAGTGAGTCCACTTTACTGGGCCCTTGAGCAAGGCCCTTAACCTGCAATTGCTTTGTCCTGGGTATGACGTTAACCTTCATCCAGCCCTGCATGTAGGCCCTCCAACCTGCAGGGAAAAAACTGGGGGTTGGTGGCAGAATTGGCACTCCAGCCACCATAAAAAACCTCACATTCTTCCACTCCATCTGAACTAGTGTGGTGCTGAGGTGTCACCCGTCGCATGGTTGCACTCGGGTCCCAATCTGGGATCTTGAGGTGGTTTGTCATGTGGTGGGTGCGGCAATGCATGCTCCTAAACTCTCTCTCTCTCCTCTAGACCAAATGAATATTAAAAGAGTTTAGCTTATTTATTAAAGCACAGAAATAAAATAGAAAGATAAAACATTAAATGCAAAACAGAGGTGTTAAGAGAAAATAATATTCTTATAACAATTCGGCAACGATGACCTTCTGCTCTGTCTTCAAGATCTATCTGCATATCCTTTCAAATTTCATTCTGCTTATGTCAGAAATCCTTGCTACAAATTGTCCTGATCTTCTACGTTTTATGTAACGTTTTGTTTCACCCTGGACTTCTCTTCTCAGATGGTGTAATACTTGAAATAAATAGTTTCTTTTTATGTCTACCACTCCATAACATCTAATCCAAATGTACATCTCTTTGCATAGTTAATCTTTACTTATTTCTAATTAAAAGTACCCTAAGCTTCACACTTTCTGTTATCTCAAAATCACTGTTATTGATTAAAAATCTATTAATTGTTTCAAAGTGTAGCATTTGAGTAATAAAGCAGTTTGGTTTTTCTCGAATCCCTCACAGGAAACTAATAAAAACACTTAGTTCAAGCTTTCAAACTAATTACAACAAGAAAATAAAAATTGCTTAGTTCAGATCTTAATAAGAGAATTAGAGAAAACCTCACAGTTCAAATGTTGAGGTTTTAACAAAAATGTGCTATTCTTCTGGTTGTGTTCATTTCATTGCTCAGTCTTCCTGTATTTTATTATCCGAGTCCCTCCAGTCCATTTCTGTCCCATTTCAGTTCTTGGGTTGAACTTTTACTGGTGGGCCAGGGTGTTCTGGTTTCTTGGCACAACTGTTTTCCACGAATTTCCAACTTCCTTCTACACTGTACAGACCTTACTAACTTCAGCGCCATGTTGCTGTGTGAGAAAACTTCACTTTGTGCCCATCACTGGCTGGTTTGGCTTTGGCCTTGTCGGACCTACACCAGGATAACCATATTGAATAAAAAGATTAATGGATGCCCTTAAGTCCTTCAGCTTTCATGCGATCACTCCGGTCTGGTTTGCAGGCCACCTTTTTTCAACTCTGCACAGTTTGAAAGCACCAACCTGAGTTGGAATGGACTTCCTGATGCTGGTTAACCTCAGCAAGTGATGCAAAAAAGCTATATGGAAATTGTTTTGTTCACAAAGCCACCCTATATTACATTTTACTTCTGCAAATTCACATACACCTCTTTAGGAGATATCAATCTGAGCTTCATTTCACATTAATCAAAGATTACTGGCAGCACATGAAGTCAATGCCTACAGTACATAAGTCACTATATGGACAAAAGTATTGGGATCCACCTCTTAATTATTGAATTCCAGTGCTACAATCAGACCCATTGCCACAGGTGTATAAAATCAAGTACCTTGTCATGCAGTTTCCATTTACAAACATTTGTGAAACAAAATGGGTCATTCTGAAGAGCTCAGTGACTTCAAGCGTGGTACTATGATAGGATGCCACTTTGTAATAAGACAGTTCATGAAATTTCACCCCTGTTAGATATTCCACGGTCAACTATAAGTGGTATTATGGGAAAGTAGAAGTGTTTACGAACAACAGCAACTCAGCCATGAAGCAGAAGACCACGTAAAGTCACAGAGCAGGGTCAACGACTACAAGGTGCATGGTGCATAAATGTCGCCAACATTCGGCTGATTCCATAGCTGAGGAGTTCCAGACTTCCACTGGCATTAATGAAAGGACAAGAAGTGTATGGAATGGGTTTCCATGGCCGAGCAGCTGCATGCAATCCTCACGTCACCAAGTGCAATGCCAAGCGTCAGAAGGAGTGGTATAAAGCACACCGCCACTGGAGAGTGAAGCAGTGGAATTGTGTTCTATGGAGTGACAAATCGCACTTCTCTGTTTGGCAGTCAGATGGGTGAGTCTGGGTTTTTCGGGTGTCGGGAGAACGTTACCTGCCTGACTGCATTCTGCCAACTGTGTAGTTTGGTGGAAGAGGGATAATGGTGTGGGCCGTTTTTCAGGGTTTGGATTAGGCCCCATAATTCCAGTGAAGGGCAATCTTAATGCTTCAGCATACCAAGACATTTTAGACAATGCCATGCTTCCAACTTTGTGGAAACAGTTTGGGGAAGGCCTTTTTCTATTCCAGCATGACTGTGCCACAATGCACAAAGCAAGGTCCATAATGTCATGGTTGGATGAGTTCAGTGTGGATGAACTTGACTGGCTTGCACCAAGCCCTGAACTCAACCCCATTGAACACCTTTGGAATGAAGTGGAACGGAGATTGCAAGCCAGGACTTCTCATCCAACATTAGTGCCTGACCTCATAAATGTTCTACAGAATGAATGGGTACAAATTCCCACAGAAACACTCCAGAATCTTGTGGAAAACATTTCAAGAAGAGTGAAAGCTGTTATAGCTGCAGAGGAGGGACCAACTCCATATTAAAGTCTATGCATTTGAAAGAAATGTCATTAAAGTCCCTGTGGGTGCAATGGTCAGGCTTCCCAATACTGTTGTCCATATAGTGTAAGTTGAAAATGATTACTAAAGCGTTCAAAATACTATATATATATATACTATATATACAAAATACTAATATATATATATATATATATATATTCACTTAAGAAACCTTTCAGCTTGCAGGTCTTCTGGAGTTGGTGGACAAGGTCATGGGTTAGCACTGGGGACAAAAACAGTTGGATGGAAGTGCCAGGGTGATAATTCTGCAACTTTTTTTACCTGCATTTATATCAGTCTTTAATTTAATATTGTTTTTTATCAGTATGCTGCTGCTGGAGTATGTGAATTTATCCCCTTGGGATTAATAAAGTATCTATCTATCTATCTATCTATCTATCTATCTATCTATCTATCTATCT
>JANRMT010062822.1:23376826-23437935 GCA_026402145.1 Polypterus bichir lapradei | reverse complement strand
TCTATCTATCTATCTATCTATCTATCTATCTATCTATCTATCTATCTTTGTCAAGCTTCTGTTCCAGTTTCCTCTTGGTTTTGTTTCAGTTCCTAACAATATTGCTTTAGCTTAATCTGTGACTCTAAATGAATCAAGTGTGACTGAGTAACAAACCCACCTAACTTCTCCCAATGTTGCTGGGATGTACACTGAACTCGATAAAGGAGAATGTTGATGGTTGAATGTTTTAATGTGACCGACGACATATCTGAAAATGGAGAAGAAATCTTCTCAAATGTGCATGGATCTGAAGTGAATAAAGCAAGCAGCAGCCAAAGAAGCTCTCTTCGTGATTTGGATTTCCTGATTAGTCTGTTAGTAATATTAAAATAAACAAAGAGGAATCACGTTTAATCAGCGATGGTAAACTTGATTCATTACAGATGCATTTTGTGGAAACTCAAGCCACGAGCCTGCCTCCAGAATGCTTCAAAGCACACTTCCGTTACCAACTCTTGAACAAAAAAGCTGAAACGTGCCCATTTTGCCTCATGTATTGAATTATCAGAAGGGTTTGCATATATCAGTTTGCAAAGATTCAGCCATTTCGAGCTTTCCTTTCACGTGACAAGGTGGCTGCTATAGTCGTCATCTTTCAGAACCATTCAGTGTCCTTGTTTCAATGGAGCAGACCGTGGAGACAGCAGCCCACCTAAGGTTGCTATTGCTTGACCAAACATTATGCTTCTTATCCTTGTTGCTGCCAACTGAATGCACATTGCTTTTTTTTAGCAAATTTTTGCAAATTAAAAAAAAAGTACAGCTCAGAGATAGCAGTTGTGGCTTTGGCATAATCATTTGCAAAGCAAATGGAAGGTGGAGACATGACAGTAACAGGGTTAAAGCAATCACTATCCTCATTTAAATATAAGAAAATGAAGAATTACAGGAGCAGGCAGATGTACTGTAGGCGGCACACCACGGACGCAACGAGGGTCACAGCAGGCAGCAGGGCAATCACTGCTCACAGGGGATCCTGTCTGAATATTTTCCTTTGAAGACCCCCAGCTGCAGCACAGCCCTCTGCTGAGCACACTGGACTGTTTCAATATGAACCTCAACCATCGGCTCCTTTTGTTGTAGAAGCCATCAAGAAGGTGCAAATTAGAAATTTGCATCAATTTTCATCTATCCTCCTTTCTCAGTTTAAGGTTTACAGAGCCAGAGGCTAAAGCCACAACTAAGATGGGATGGCAGTCCCGCTGCTGCTGGGTTATTCTCAAGCTTTTCCATGTCTTCAAAATGAGCAGATGTACAGACGAGGTGATGGAGTCTCATCAACCTAAAGAATTTCAACTAAAATCTTACAAGTATAAAAGAAAGATTAGGCCATGGGATTCTGGGGTGTGACCAATACGTAACAAATGGCAATCCTCAACTGAGGGCTACCACCCAAGTTTCCTCTAAGCTGTGCAATAGCAATGAGCTAAGCTTTCTAGCAACAAGAGGGCCGGCATGGCAACAAAAGGGATTTGGGTCAGAATGAGCTAAGCTGCAGAAAAAAAAAGAAAATGCAGGTTAAAAAACCCACATGGATAAACGGGCATGGCAGTGTCAGGACTAAGCAAAACTAAAGAATGTTTCTTTGTGGTATCACAACGTGCTTGGCTGCGAGGCTATGCAGCACTTACAAAATGTCTGGCTGGCTCATCCCATTAAGGCATTTTTGGGTAGAATAGAGGGAGGGTCACTACACAAGGCCTTCTCATCCAACCCAGTGGTGTGACACTCGAAGGTCTTCCCAGCAGGCCAGAACAGATCCACACCTGCCTGAGGGGGAAAGAGGAAGAGACATAAATGACCAAATACCCTTTCACTTGGTGCACCACTAACGTTTCAGCTTTAAGCTTTTAACAGAAGCCTTTAAAGCCAACAGGTGGAGTTAGGATATAAAGGACACTGAATGTACGGAGTCAGAAAAGGAAACTCAAAGTAGGTTAAAAAGAAAAATATTCAACCTGAGAACCACAAGATTTTTCATTGTCATGTGAACATTTTAAGAAATTCAAAGTCTTGTGAAGAATCAACCGGAGGTGCTATCGACATGCATTGATCCTTTAATAATCAAGCCCAGGAGTCAATCCATCGGCTACAACTCCAGACGGCATGTCAGTCGAAACGCACAGCACAGTCACACGCACACCCACATACTGTACACGGACCACCTTAGACTCACATTAAGTGAACACATACGACTTTGGAATGTGGAACCAAAACCAACCTGCCTAGAGGAAAGTTCACACAGACATGGGGAGAGCATGCAAACTCCACACAGACAGGGACCAGGAAGGTGTGAATTGAGTTTTCTAGATGGAGAGATACCCTGGATTCAGAAAGTCTTCAGAGGCCTTCACTTTTTTAACATTTTGTTATGCTGTTGCCTTGTGCTAATTCAGCGTTTCCCAAACTCGGTCCTGGGGACCCACTGTGGCCGAAGGTTTTTGTTCCAACCAGCTTCTGTTTTTTAATTGGACTCCTGGGCTAATTACGTGAACTGTTATTTCCCAAGTTCTGTGTTTTGGGAACAATGTAGTAATTAGAAAACTAAGTTTGGCAAAAAAAAAAATTATAATGTACCAAGCAATTATAAGGGAACCAGTAACGGCGTACTGAATGATAACGTGCAGTGAATACACTTGACTTGAGCATTCATAGTTTTCATCCTCTTTCTCTGTACGTTTACCATTCGTTTGCTCAGAGGTTGATGCGCTTGCTGCTTCCTGAGCAGCTCTTCTTTACTTCACCCTAGCGGCCTGCTTCTTCTCTTCTTCATCGGCATCTTCTTGCGTTAAAACTGATTAAGTCAGTTTTTGTGTTGCAATTACTTTGCACGTTTTCTTTATTTTTTCACTTAAGCTGGCACTTAAGTCTTCAATCTGCCTCAAGAATGATTTAAGATATGAAGAGGTAGGGGAAGTGACAGCGAAGGTGGTAGGGATGAGAACGGCGCCCGTACGCATGCACCACACAGCCGCCCTGCTGGCTGCTGCCAAGAGTTGATCCTATAATAAAATAAAATAAAAATAAAAAGAGGAATAATCTTGGAGGTCAATCATCACCCCCGAAAACGGATAGTAGACGTCACACAGTATATGTGTACCAAATGTCAGGTCAATAGGTCAAACGGTTTGTGAGCTACAGGTGATTTAAAATCCTGGACAGACAAATGGACAGCCATAGTAGCACATTATATAAGAAGATAATGTATTTTTTTCTTTTTAACAATATTTCCATCTTGATTTTCATCCTACTTTTCTAGGTGTTCTAATTGTTTAATTAATTCACTATTTACTAATTAGTGTGTCTGACACTAAAGTAGTTACAGCCTTTGATTATTCAGTGTTGTTTGCCAGCGTGTCTGCTGTGCTCGTTTTTAATTGTCATTAATACAACAAAGAGGGAAAACTGCACAGAGAAAGGGCAACATATAATGAAATCAACAAAAGAGAGTTAAGCAATTAATTCTATAGCAAAAGCAGAAATATTTCTAAATGTCTGATAAATGTAAAAATCATGCTGCTGTGCTTTCTGAATGTAGAATAAGAGAAAAATAAATACCAGCTAATTAGATCTGATCAGCGTTATCAGGTATTGTCACTGATTATGAAGCTGGTTGGAACAAAAACCTGCAGCCACAGTGGGCCCCCAGGGCCGAGTTTGTGAAGCAGTGTGCTAAATCATTTAAATGAAGTTTTCCCTGAATACCCCAGAATGACAAAGTGAAAACAGGATTTTAGAAATGATGCCACGTTCAAAAAACTGAAAGATCTTACTGAAACAAATAGACACTTGAAATTTGGCTCAGGTGCATCCCATTCTACTGATCATCTTTGAGATGTTTCAACACCTTGTTTGGAGACCACCTGTGGTCATTCCATTGATTACACACACCTGTCCATAGAAGGTCCTGATGGGTATCAGAGCAAAAAAAAAAAATTCGAGCCATAAGGTCAAAGGAATTCTCTGCAGACCTAAAAGACAGGTCACCTGTTGCATGGCTACACTCGGGTCCCAATCTGGGATCCTGAGTTGGTTTGTCATGTGGTGGGTGCGGCAATGTGCTGTATCAGTGCCCGCTCCTAAACTCTCTCTCTCTCTCTCAAAGACAGGATTGAGTTCAAGCACAAATCTGGAGAAGGCTACAACAAATTCCTGCAGCACTGAAGGTTCCCAAGAGCACAGTGGCCTCCATAATTCTTAAATGGAAGACGTTTGGAACAACTGCAACACTTCCTAGAGCAGGTCACCTAGCCAGACTGAGCACTTATTGGAGAAGAGCCACGGTAAGAGAGCTGACCAAAGCCCCAATGGTCACTCCTGTGTAGAGATGGAAGAAGCTTACAGAAAGACAGCCATTACTGCAGCACTCAACTAATCTGCCAGATGGAAGCCTCTCCTCCAAAAAAGACACACAGAAGACTGCTTGGAGTTTACGAAAAAGGTACCTAAAGAACTCTCAGACTGTGAGAAACAAGATTCCCTAGCCTGATGAAATCAAGTTTATTGTCATGGCCAAACAAAACTATGCACTGCTCACCACCTGAGTGATGCCATTCCAGCGGTGAAGCATGGCGGTAGCAGCATCATGCTGTGAGGTTGTTTTTCAGCAGCAGTGACTAGAGAAGTTTGAGGGGAAGTTGAACGGAGCAAAGTACAAAAATGACCTTAATGAAAATCTGCTCTTCAGCACTCTGGAGTTCAGAAAGGGCTGAAGGTTCACCTTCCAACAGTCCAATGAAATGACACTAAGAACAAAGCCAAGACGACACAGAAGTGAGTGGCTTAGGGACAACTCTGTGAATGTCACTGATTGGCCCAGCCAGAGCGCAGACCAATCAAACATCTCTGGAGAGAACAGCCATCCACCGATGGTCTCCATCCGGACCTGACAGTGCTTGAAAGGCTCAGCAGAGGAGAATGGTGGCATATGCCCAAATCCAAGTGTGCAAAGCTTGTCGCCACAGACCCTGGAAGACTAACGGCTGTACGCGCTGCCAAACGTGCCACGTGAAGTAATGCGTAAAGGGTCGGAATACTGGGTCAATGTGATATCTCTGTTTTTTTTCTGTTTATAATAAATTTGCACAACTTTCTAAAATCCCGTTTTCTCTTTGTCATTCTAGGGAATTGAGTGTTGCTTGATGAGGGGAGAATTGAATTGAAATGATTTCAGCACAAGGCTGCAACAAATCCAAATGTGAAAAAAATGAAGGGCTCTGAATACTTTCTGAATCCACTGGAGATGAGTGTTTTGCTATATGGCAGTTTGAAGTCAGAAGACCCCTGATCCAAAGGTGATTTTTGTTTTCATGGAAGCATAAAGGATAGATGCATTCCTGAAATTTCATAATGTGAAGTCTGCTTGTTGTACCAACTGCCCAATGCATTTTGTCATGCCAGGCCCAGTCCACCATACAACATGCATGTCCAGCACTTTGCCTTTAACTCAGAAAGCGGCCATGAGCCCTGCTGCACACAAAACGAGATGTCTGTGGACATGCGCTGTATGATGGCCGATGTGAACTCTAATAGTGACAGGAACACTTAGGTGGCGTTCAACTCTGTAACTGAAAAACTGTGTGAATAAAGGTGAGCAATGTGAGGACCTTTCAACAGCGAGCACCATCACCATATATTTTATAGGTGCAAAGCTAAAGATGTAAAACTGTTTCATCATAATGTTTATATGTACGTAAAAAGCCGCTATTGCTGGTAAAATCTAATTATGAGTAATCAGGTTTTGTTTCTTATTATTGGGGTCTGATTATGATCTTAGGTTTTTCAGATAAGGAAACAGATGTTTTGAGTAAACGTTGTAATACGCACTAACAATGGTGCTGGGCAGTCGCGACACACAAGTAAGAATTTTCACTGTACTGTGTGTACGTGGCAACGGTGACCCCATAAATGTATATTTGTAGAGTTTAAATACACACATGTAACAAGAGTTTGTTCAGGGTCAAGTCACCCTTGTGCTTTGCAGTCCTCTTAATCAGCCAAATAGGCTCGATCCCTTTTTTGATGCCACCTAATTCATGAAGGGATCATGGAGAATCGGAATCTAACCAGACTCCAGCTCTGGACTGGGTGGCCATTCCATGTCCACACAATCACACATGAAGGGCCATCCATGAATGTATTCAATCACTTTCCAAACTGGCTTATTCCAGCAAAGAGTCATAGGGGAGTAGGAAAATCAGCACTTTATCACAAAGCACATCAGCATACGCAACCATATTGGTCCAGTTTAGCACTGCCAGTTAATCGGACTGGGAGATTTGTAGAAACCAATGAACCCAAAGAAAACCACACTGATCAACTGAAGAAGTAAACTTCACATTATAGCATCTTCAGGTGTCCCCTTTACCCAAGGTGACTTACAAGACTGCACGTGTTCCAGCCATCCAAGCCATTTGTTTTTTTACAGATGGAGGACTTTGACGCTACTTGACTTGCTCATAACTAAGCTGGGGTTCACATGGAACTGTGGGGCATGAATGCTAACCCCTGAGTCGCTGTGCACTCTCTACGCAGATGGTGAGGGACCCTGCAAGCCTCAACCTAATTTAGCGGATCTGATGATGGAAGGATGGATATTTGTGGCAAACATCTGCGAACAGTAAACACACGGTAACTTAGGGCCAGAAATTACCAAAGCCATTGGAAACAATGGACACGTTTGTCTCGTATGGCTAGCGTGAGAAGGTGACAAGAGGCGAAGTCAAATCCATCATTAGTTTAGTTAAAGTAACTAAAACATAAAAATGACCGAACACACAAACACACACGCGTGTGACTAGGGATCTTGTCCTTTGGCCATTTCAAATTAAAAAAATGGATTAGGTTTGCAAATAAGAAATTTAGTTGCAGTTGCCAATGCTATTGATTTCTCACTTTATGTTATAAACTCAATAAATAAGCAAACTAACAGAGAAGTGTGCTCATTGTCAGGTTTAAGAACAGCAACTAACTAAAGTACTTTAGTACTAAAGTACTTTAGTTAGCACTAAAGCACTGTGACATAATGTTTTGTTTTGTTTTTTTGTTCAAAATAATATTTTTTCAGTTTTAAATTCCACTGTGCAAGAGTTTAAACAATTGAGCGGACTGATCATTATCGCACATCTGGCAGCAGCAGAGCACATATTTATATGAAAGAGGCTGTTGAGATTAAACCCTGATTTGTCTTACTTCAAATCACAACCTTTTAGCCCGAATTGCGTTTTAATAACCATTTTATTGAGAACACATGCGCTAAGTCCGGCCAATGGCGTGTCTTTGACCTGCAGTAATACAGCAATCCTGGATTTTGCTTTTCTTTCTTCTCATTTCCTCGTCTATCACTAACGACTATGCATCCATCCATCCACTTTCACTACTAATAAATACACTTAGGGTCTCACAGGATACATTTTGTGTAAGATAAAACCCAACTCTGGACACATAACACATTTACACGGACACCAAAAACTTAACACTCATGTCAGTAGAAGGAAAACTGCGACATCACTGGAAAATCTGCACAGAAATGGGGAGAACATGCAGACTCGACAGAGAAGCAGTCAAAATCCAGAACTGCGCTCACCTCACCCCACTCTTGAGTCAGCAGTGGTTTTGCAGGGAGTGCCCAGTGGTCTGGGTGGGCACATTGTTCTTGTATAGAACAGTACTCAGCCACTCTGGCACTTTCTGCTTGGTAAAATGAATCACCTGACCAAACAGGTCCTCCACCAAGCTCAAGGTTTCATTCTGTTAGGAGAACTTTGCAAGCTCGTGCATTGTTTCTTGAACGCTTTTTACCTAATCACATTATGCTGTTCAATCGAAAACTCTGATAACGCATTTAATAACTTTAACCCTGTGAAGATGTGTGGTGATTGTGTACACAGTTATGGGAGCCATGAACAATTATTTGAATCATCCATCCATCTTTTTAACCTGTCCCTCCATATTAAACTGAAGCTTTGTGATGCAGTAAGGCAGGAGATAGAAATGGTGCTGGCGTCGGGTCCACTACAGGGCACCTGCATGCTCACTAACATGGTGTCGCGATAGAGTTGTTAGCTAACCTAACATGGAGGTTTCAGAATGAGCAAGCAGACCAGCATCCCAGGAGACAATCCACTCAGACACGAGGACCAGGCTGGTAATCAAGTCCAAGTCCCTGGAGCTGTGAGGTAGCAATGCTAATGACTGCGCCACCCATCTTTGAAGCTCCTCCAACTGACAAAATGTGGTCATTCCAGTCGCCGGTTTGTGTGTCCTCCACTGTGTCTGTTTTGGATCCTGTTGCTACAACCATACGTTCACGTATCGACACTTTAGCACTGCCCTTCACTTTGACCCCGTGTCTCCCTGTTCAGCTGAGTGCTTCAGGCTGCTTTGGTGCATTATCCATTTCATTGTCTTTTAATGTTCAGAGTGAAATCTGCTCTTTTAAATAATATACTCAAGGTTTAAAAAATCCATATATATATTAAAACTTAAATAAAAATGCTTTCTCTCATGTGAACCTCTTTAAAGGTCCACACAGACAGTCAGTCCACAGTTTAAGTTCAAAACTAACACAGAGGTCATCTTTCTCCATCAGTACGTCCATTTTTATCACCTGCATATGTGCCCTTACCTCAAAAATTTCTCCTCAGGACTGAATCACTTCAGTTCCTCCCATAAAAAGCCTAAATTCCTTGAGCGGCGAGTAAAACCGGTTTGAACAAGTATGAGCGCTATGTGTCTTTTTGCTGAAGAGTCATTCAGAAGACAAACAAGCCACCCAGCTTGGTGACATAAAGGTCAATCCATTGCACTCGTAACTGAAGTTATGGAACTTATCAGAGTGGCGAAGGATTCATGGATGTGAAGCTGAAATCTGAGCTGTGTTCTGCTAGAAGAGCCAAGTGTTCGCGGCCACTACGGCCTTAACACCACAAGACCATTCAAGCTGTCCTCTTCGTGAGAAATCGAATAAATATAATAAAACAAAACAAAATACAAAAAGCACATAACAGTGCATTAAAGGCCCAAATCAGATAGCAACTGTAACAAAATGAGAAAAAACTAATATTGCAATATTGTTAATCATTCTGGGCAACAATTAGATAAAATCTGTTCTTTTTACCGCAAAAATTAATTGATTAAAAAAAGGAAAGTTTTACATTTTTTTTAAAGTGCTCGAGTTAGATGACGAAGAGGAGCGTTTATAAACGGTTTTGGTAGCACAGAGAAGTGAGGACCACTTGCTGTTTGCAGTCAGCTTTCTGTGTGTTGTGACCAGTAGAGGGCGATGCACACCCTAAACCATCCCATCCACCCATTATCCAACCTGCTTTAACCTAACTACAGGGTCACAGGGACACCCTAAACCCCCCAACACAACCACAACAACACAAGTCCTGGGTGCAAACAAATGATTTATTGTAAGAACACCTTTCTAATGCAGACTTTTCCTGTCAAACTTTCTTTCTTCCTCCTCTAGTCCTCTCTGGCAAGCTTTGCCCTTCTTCCACCCGACTCCAGTCTTCCTGGGTGAGGTCGAGTGGTTTCTTTTATCTTAGACCCTGGAGTACTCCTCATGTGAGACCACATAAAGCAGTTCCAAGTCCCACAAAGTAGGGATGAAGGATCCCTGCAGCACCCCTGATGGCAGCCACAGAATCCAACAAGGCTGACCTGTGACAGTACATATCCCAGAATGCCTTGCGGGTGTCTACACAGGTAGTGTCTCCCAGGGAGGCTGCCATCTAGAGAATATGTAGCCCTGCCAGGTTGTCTTCCCCTGTCCTTCTATCACACTGGCCTCCTGGCCATCCCTTCTGGGAAGCCAACGTGCCCACCTGCACTTTGACATCCTTTACTGGTCTCCTGGAAAAGGCAGGGAATATTCTGCCCTTCTTTGTGCCCATTCATTTCCAAGAACTCCCAACCAAGTAAAGGATCAGAATCCATCTTGACAAGGACGCCAGCCCGTGCATGTCATCAATCACAGTGTGTCCTTCTGAAACCCCACCTGACAGCGATTGGCATAAGCAACTTTAACATTGTGCCTTATTGCTTTTTGGTAAGTGCAGCTCTGATTTGGACATTTGTAGCTGAAACCCCTTTGGGGTCTGACAAACATGGGGAATTATCAGAAAGGGGAGACATGCACACAGCCTGAAATTGACAGGATCTTTGTGGAAAATTATGAAAAAATGAAAACATAATTTCCTGGTGTCCTACACATGAGGAAGTTTCATATTAAATAGAAACAGCACAAAACAGGCTAAGACACAGAGGGGATAATCAAGGAAATGAACTGCAGTTCTTTATTGTTATGATTTTGTATTAATGTTATCACTAAGTGGCATGACTTGACTAGGAACTCAACGTGAAGGAAGGCATTGTAGATACACAATAATTTATTGTACAGTAAAGCCACATCTGTGTTAATTCTGACCGTCTTTATCCCAGCTACCAACTAGGTACTTTGCCTGGTGTGCCCCCCCATGGTTTCTTCAGCATTGTTTCTGATGATCCTAGGATACAGTCCACTCCTGAAGACCCTTAAAAAGATAAGGCATGGATGGATGGACAGCAAGTGTGAGCCAACAAGGCCTCAAACCAAAAGGTTCAAGTCCTCCTTAAGCTGTCAGAAGGACCTGCCTAAATTCTGTACTTTGTCAAAATTGTGGGATGTGGTTGACTGGAAATGGTGTCATCCATCCACTCATCCATCACAGGGCTACTGAGGCTGGAATCCATTTTTTTTTTTTAAATTTCGGGTGCAAAGTAACAAGCAGGTGTTTGTGGGGTACAAGTTTCAATAAGTTCATTATAGAAAGCAAAATGAACAACTGATAGAACAATTGATTTTATTATGTACAGGGTGGTCCAGATCTAATTATGCAGATCCAGATCGTCTGGATGACTTTGATTTATGTGGGGACGATTCCAGTACGGAGCGAAGACGATTCTTCATGTTGTCAGTTCGCACACTTTTCGATGGTCCGGGATTTTTCGGGTGATTTTCTATGTAAAAAACTTAATAAGTTATAGCGTAATGAAAATTGCATAATTAGATCTGGACTACCCTATACTGCTAGCTCTACTGGCAGGAACACCGCACAAGCTTCATGGCAAGGTGGCTGCGCTCTGTGACAATTGTTTTCTTGGTGGTCAGGATTCACCTTCTGATAGGACACATCTGTTATTCATTCATGTAAAAAAATATCTTTTGATTTCAAGGTAACCTTGCACTCAAACAGCAATAATGATAAAAAAAAATCTGACATTAAAAGACCCTCTGGAGAATAAGTGGACTGGAAGTGAAGCGGCCATATGAATGAGGTGTTGGTGAAGAAGCAGGAGTGGCTCAACTTGGGTGACTGCTGTATGAGTTTTAATGTGTCTTTGAAGTACTCCGTCACCACAAGGCGCTACACCAGAAGAGTAGGACAAAAAACTGGTGGGATTGGCAAAACTGAAGGCACACTGATGGATAATCTGGGTGCAGCTCAAATGATGTGGGCTGTGACCCACCTTACTAAAAACACTGCATTGTTCTGAAACATAAAAGAACCTAAGCGGCTGACTTTGTGGAACGTCACAGGTACAAAAGTGGATTTGGAGCCGCACAGAAAGTGGAGCTTAGTGGCTAGAATTTCAAAATCAAAAAAACAAAAAAACAAAAAAAAACCACAGGAGTGCCAGTTCAGTCTTCACATTTGACTTTCTATGCAACCCAAGGCTGTCTTTGCAATTACAAAACATTCCCCAAACCACCATTATATGATGTAGCATCTTTCGAAAGCAAAAACCCAGCCATGGTGCTTGACAAGTACTGAGCCATATTACACTCACTGCTGTTTCTTTACAGTTGGAGCACAAGCAGCTACACGCGGAGTCACAGTTTACTTGCCACATCACAAAATGATTATTGTGTACCGCAGACATGCACTTGTCGAGCAACTTGAGGGTGCAGTTCGCCACAGTAAGACACTATAAAATAGAGTGATGGCTACATTTTTGAAACCTTTTCAAACATTCATTCTGCAAAAGCCCCTCACCTCCCATTAGTTTATCTTTACTTCTTGAAATGTTAACATGAAACTGCAGCCACAGAATACCCCCCTGCTTGATTCAACAGGTGACGCTTCACTTTGAGAACTGGCGGTCTCACGCAGATGAGGTGGATAAAAGATGCTGACAGAAGGAGGGGCAGAAGAACCCAGATTTGTGGAAGTGGCCCTCAACGTACCTGTTCAACTGTGCTGAGGTCCAGAACTGGACTTATCAGCCTTCTAATGACACTCAGATAACCTTCATGGTGGTGGTGGTGGTGGGCATTTTTAGTTCAGGTGCTTTGCACTTTCTGTTTCAAATAAAAATGAACAGACCGACAGACAGAGACAGACAAACCGTCTCTTCACTAGATTCCGAAACTCATGCAAGTGACAACATGGCTGGATGGCCTTTTGCGTTGGATTTTTTCACCCAGGCAACAGCACCTTTCACTCCACATCTCACTCCAAAGCACTCTTACAAGTGGAGCAAAAAACAACAAAATACATGTTGTAATTTTGTTTTGTTTTTTTTTTGCTACATTTCCAATTTCGTCCGTTGTGGCTTTTTTGCCTTAGTTCTGCCAGTGGCTAAGCGTTTGTCTGTTTGTCACTTCACTGATCCGAGCTCACTGCCTGCCTACGATTTTAAGTTACACGGCATCCTTCTGCTCTCAGTCAGGCGTGTCAGAAATACGAAGAAGAGCTGGAATTCAAACATCTCTGCATTTTACACATAAATAAGGGACATCAATTCTCTGAATTCTGATTTCTGTTTAATAAAGCCTGTCAGTCCGCTTTTCTTAGAGGCTGTCTTTACATAAACGGTAACAGGAGCTTTGGCGGAGGTGGCCTCTTAACAATTCTAGAAAAGAAAATGAAAGAGAAACCAAAATTCTACACTTTAGAGTGCAAACACTACTCTGAGAAACAGAGCACAGTGCACATCATGGAGTCGTTTGTCAGAGTAGATTAGGCACTGTCTGCCACATTCCCCTGATCTAAAGCTGAAGAAGAAGAAAAACAAAATGTCAGGGTTTAATAAAGAGTTAAGAGTCACAAACGGGTGGAAATGAAAAACAAGGAACAACCATATTCCTCCTGGACACGGCCTGGAATTCTCTGCTAATGTCTGGGGACGCAAATTCATGCTGGCGGTGGCACAGTGACAGAGCTGCTGCCTCCTCTCTGAAAGGAGACTCCCTGCGTGGAGTTTTCACGTTCTCCCTGTGTCCACATTGGGGTCCCTCTGGGAGCTCCAGTTTGCCCCCACAGTCTAAAGACCTGCAGGCTAAGTGAACTGGTGTTGCTAACTTGGCACTAGTGTGGGTGTGCAGATGTGTGTGTGTCTTCACCCTGCGATGGACTGGCGCCCTGTGCAGGGCATGTTCCTGCCTTGTGCATGAGGCTTGCTGGGACAGGCTCCAGCTTCCCCACGACCCTGCCCAGGATAAACAGGTGGATGGATGGATGGATGGATGTTCACTATATTTTGGGCATTTTGTATTTTGTATTTTGTAATCAATCTAATGCTTACTTGTGATTTTTGTATTAGAAATGATCTGTTTAGTGATGTGCCTTCCTGTACTTTTAAATTCCACAATACTTGGGGAAATGAAGTTAGTCAGGTACCCTGCAAGGCTGGACTCCTTTCACTGAGATTTTATTGGTATCAACAGATATTTAAGCCTGTATCCTTGTTTTTTTTTGTTTCTGCTGCTGTATATATATATATATATATAAATTCCCCCTTGTGATTAAAAACGTTTATCTAATTTATTCTAATCTAATCTAATGAGATGGATAGTTGGATTTTGCTTTGCCACTGCTGCAGAGACCTGAACTCAAACCCCAGTCACTATCTTTCTGAAACCTTAATGTTCTCCCCGTATCTCAAGGGTTTTCAAGGTGAGTCGGGTTTCCTCCTCCACGTTCAGAATTAGACCACCTCTGTTACACCCCCCTATCTCCTTATTCTAGGTCATCTGCTCTGCTGATTTACTTCTATTGTGTAATGTCAGAAGGTAACATCAGCTATAAAGCTCCAGTGCTGTTTTTAGGTGACCCTTTGATCTTCCCCTCTGTACACTCCTAATTATGTCACACTTCTCTGGAAGACCACCACGGGTATTCTCATCAGTATACAGCAATAATGCCCTACAACAATGGACACCTTAACAAACATATCAGAGTATTTGGAATCACTTAGTATCACTTGAAACGTGTGCATGACTTACACTATAAAGCCAAAAGTTTGTGCAGACCAGACCATCACACACCTATATGGGTGTCATTGACATCCCATTCCCATTAATATGGAGTTGCCCCCTACCTTTGTGGCTATAACAGCCTCCACTCATCTGAGAAGGCTTTCCATAAGGTTTAGGGGGGGGGTATCTGTGAGAAATTATGCTCATTAAGCCAAAATAGCATTTGTGAGGTCAGGTACTGACATTGGACAAGAAGTCCTGACTCATTATTGGCACTCCAATTCATCCCAAAGGATGGGTTCTGTGCAGGCCACTCAAGTACCTCCATGTCTTTAAGGTCCTGGTTTTGTGCACAAGGGAACAGCCGTGCTGGAACAGAAAAGGGCCTTCCCCAAACTGTTGCTACAAAGTTAGAGGTGCACAGTTGTCTAAAGTGGCGTCTCTGTGGCTAAAGGATCTGTGCTGGTAAGTCAAAGGTTGCTGGTTCGAATCCCAGCAGTGACAGAAAGAATGCTGCTCTGTTGTGCCCTTGAGCAAGACCCTTAACTTGCAATTGCTCCAGAGGTGCTGTACAAATAGCTGACCCTGTGTTTTTGGTACCCTTCACTGGAACCATGGGGCCTATCCCAAACCCTGAAAAATAGTGCTAGACCATTACCCCCCGCTCCACCAACCTTTACGTGTTGTTCTCCTGGAATCCTCCAAAGCCAGTGTTGCCCATCAGACTGCCAGACAGTGAAGCGTGATTCCTCACTCCTTTGAACACGTTCCCACTGTTCCTGAGCCCAATGGCAGCTCGCTTTACACCACCTCAGCTGACGCTTGGCATTGTGCATAGTGAACTTGGGCTTTTGTGCAGCTGCTTGGCCAATGAAGCCCATTTCACAAAGCTCCTGACACACAGCTTGTCTGCTGATGTTACTTTCAGAGGCAGTTTGGAAATGTTTTGTCTTAGTGATGTGACAGAAGAGAGCCAGTTTTTTACGTGCTATCTGCTTGGCAGCCCCACTGTATGAGTTTGAGTGGTCTGTCACTTCATGGCTGAGCTGTGGTGGCTCTTTGATACTTCCTCATCACAATAATAGCAATTACAGTTGACCAGGGCACACAGAGCACAGCAGAAATGTCATGTACCGACTTATGGCAAAGGTGGCATCCTATGACAGTTCCACGCTTAAAGTTACTGAGCTCTTCGGTGCAGTGTTTGTCAATGGAGACTGCACATGTAGCGTACTTTATAGCATACATTCATTTTCAAAGCCCTTTTGTCAGCAGTAAGTGCAAGACAGGAACCAGTCTTGAATGTGATGCCATTACAGCCCTCGACACACACCCACACACACACACTCTCTCTATCTCTTTCATTTGGGCACAATTTAGAGTCGCTATCAACCTAACAGGCCATCTTTGGGATATGGGAGGAGAACCAATGTAGGAGACCATTCACTCCACCATGCACATTCAGTGACTCAAAGTAAAAACCCACACAGACACTGGCAGTGATTCAAACCCACGACTGTAGAACTTTGAGGCAGCAGCGCTCAACTCTTCACCAATGGGTTATAAACGTATTGCATATTTGACAGCTGCTATAAAAACCATTACACAAGCAGCTAGGATACAAACATATCTGTCTACTATGATGTGTCACAAGAGGGGCCTAGTGGCATGATGGTTAGTACTGCCAGATCAGAGTGTCACCCGATACTTGGGTTTAAATGATAGCTCAGGCATTGTCTGTGCACCATGGACATTGGACTTGTACTGGTGAGTAAATGGTGTTGTTTCTTGTCTTTAATGGATGTTCATTGTGACTTCATTAAAGGTATTTTGTAGGTGTTGTACTCTTAGTGGCATTTTCACATTTTAAACTCTTTATGAAGTCTCTGCTGTGTCTCTGTGCCCTGTTCAAAATGTCCTAACACATTAAAACAAAATTCTTACCCCATTCACTCAAAAAACTGTTTTTTCAATAATAATGCACATGAACTGGTTTATGTGCTACTCAATACATTTTTGGTAACAAGCCCTAATAATATGCTAAAAAAAATATAAACCATCTTCCATCAATTTTCAGTAAAGCTCAATGAACTCTTACGACACCTGACATGCAGCCTCCTGATGCCCGACTGCGCCGCAGACAAGCGTGTGAAGCTCTGGTGCTCAAGTGGCGACACGCTGTCACTTCCTATCTCACACGGCCCGGCCTCGTTATTTATCTTGCAACTAGCACCACTTCGCTGAGCTCCTTCAAACGCCCATATGCGGTCTATTCTGCCTTCCCACAAAGAGCTATCTACAAAGCCAACTGCTTCCCTCAAAGAAAGGGAATGCACAATATCATGAACTGAAAACTGACTCCATGTCACCAACCCGCGTATCAGCCAGCTGGCTCAAGAGTGAGGGCAAAGGAAGAGAAAAGCCAGTCTCTGTTCATATAAGGGCAAGTGCTCATTATCATGTGTCCAAGAGAGTTCACCAATGGCGTTCGCAGGCAGAAAAAGCCTGGCAGATCTCATCAAGTATGTTCACATAAAGCACAGACGGTTCATTATCAAGAAAACAAGTCAAGCATGCAGCTCCCTTCAGGCTTTGTAAGAACGCCTACAGACTTCCATGTTACTATCAAAAAGCATCAGCACTTCACACACAGGCAGAAACTTCCTTACGCATGTACTGCAGATGACACTTTGCGTGGCAGGCCATTCCATCACAAAGCATCTGAGAAGCAGAACTCAGCATGGGAGGGCACGCAGACCTCTACTCGCGTCAAGATGATTTAGAGACTGTACTTAACTGAGACACCAACCCCCACCCAAAGACACAAAAAGAATGTGTGACATTTATCTTTTTTTTTAAACATATTGTACTGTTCAATTGTTAAATCTCCAATTGTATTATAATTGTGTCAGCCCCGTAAAATGAATTGTGTTGTTGGTAAACGTGGACTGCTGCTCCACACAGACAGTGAGCAGACCACTTCTTCATTTATCTTTACATACACAGACAGTAAACCTGGAAGGGTCGAGTTCAATCAATGTTATGTGACATAAATAATGTTACTGCAGGCTGACTGTGAAAGGCATTCTGGGGAAAGGCCTCTGCAAGATAAATATCAAACATCCGTCTTCTAAGCTGCTGATCAAGTTTGGAGTTCGAGGGGCTGGTGGGTAGTGAGGCATCACATGCAGGAAAGAACCACAATGTAATCAATCTCTGGGCACACTCACTCACTCCTCTGTGTCCAGTTTGATGTGGGGCTGCACTGACACAGGGAGAACACGCAAACTGTCTGAGTTTGGACCGCGGACTCTGTGGCTGTGAAGCAGTAGTGCTAACCACCGTGCCAAGGGCCTGCTGCCAGATATGACCATGCAAGTGAGGGTAATAAGATCTCTTTAAATACTGAACAATGTTTTCAACACTGAATGCCATGTCTTAATAAGTTTCAATGAAACATTATTTTATCGGTAATGGTAGCGTTTTAGAGAGGATGAAATGACCTATGGTGCTTGAGGAGGACAGAAGCTCTCCTGAGCAAGCAGCTGGCGTCTGTAGGAGTGGTCGACTCAGTTGGCTAGGAACGCGTGTGTTGCGATTACCTTTAGGCCTTGTTCACACGGGCGTTAAAATCGAGCGTTTTTTTTGCGATCGTAGCGTCCGGTGAGCGCGGATCAAGCGCCGAGTGTTTTCTACACGTAGGAGTCAATGAGAGTGTTCACACGGGCTTTGATGACGTGCGTTTGTCCGGCTGCGCGTTTATACGGCATCAAAAAAACGTTGCATGCAGCTTTTTCTTGGCGTTCAAAACCCAACGAACGCAAGGAAACCGCTTCTAGTTCGTTTTCTGCGCGTTTATTTTACGCTTCGGAGGACCGGATATATATATATACAACATATATATTTTCATATACAACATATATATTTTCATATTGCTTATTTTATTTTATTGTCTCATGTAATTTGTAAACCATGAACCTATTAATTTATGTTCTAATATAATATTTGATAACGATTATGTAGGGGGGGCAATCCATGGCGGGGGGGGGGGGCATTTCAGTGCATAACACCGGTGTAAGCGCACACTCGACTACTGTTTCCTTACCTCAAAGTGACAAGTAGTCTCTCTTCGGGGCTAACACCAAGTCGCATATTGGTTGATCGGCGTGCAATGTGGCATTGCACCAGCTGCAGCAGACAATCAAAAGTGGAAACCGACATCCGACAGTAATTAAAAAACTTGCGGGGAAATTTTCGCATTTCTTCATAAAGCACAAAAAAACTTCCTTTAACCTGACGTTGTGCAGTCAGAGGATGAACCCAGTAGCGGCGGCAATTTTTTCTCTCCCTACGTCGCCGTATTACGAGTATTTTTAAAACAAGAAGATTAATATCTAACATAGCAAAATGGTCCATATTGAAAGGAAGCACCTCAAATAAAACGACAAGGGCTTTCATATCCAGTTCCCGACACTGCCTCCACAGGTTAACACAGAAACTACAATTTGGGCTGCAGGCTGGCGTTAGACAGAGACAAACGAACGCCGGTGTAGAAGTCAATCGATCGCCACCACAAAATGCAACATAAACGTCTGGGACGTTCAGAGCAAGTTCGTTTATCCAAAAACTTAACGCCCGTGTGAACAAGGCCTAAGTGTGGTGCCTGTACACATTTGTCATTTCTTCATCCTCTCTAAGAACTCGCTTAACGTAGTCACAGCTTATTGAACTTTACCACATTTTTGATGAGAACAGGCCGTTCAGCCCAACAAAGATCATCAATCCTATCCACCTAATTTCCCGAAAATAACATCAACTTGAGTTTTGAAAGCTCCTACGGCCTACCATATTAGTTGGTAACTCATTTTACGTGTTTATAGTTCTCTGTGAGAAGAAAAACTTTTTAATGTCTGTGTGAATTTACCCTTAACAAGTTTCCACCCATGTTTTTGCGTCCTTGTCGCACTCATTTTAAAGTAACAGCGTTGATCCACTGTATTGATTCCTTTCATAAATTTAAAAGCAACAATAATGTCTCCTCTTAATCTCCATCTGCTTAAACTGAAAAGGTGCAACTCCTCCATTATCTCCACATAGCTCATATCTCTCTGTCATGGAATTAAGCTAGAATTAGGCTCTTCTCTGGACCAAACGTGCACACAATACTCCCTGTGAGGCTTCACCAGTATGTTACATAATTTCATTATAACTTCCTTTGACTTGTACTCCACACATCGTGATCCATAGCCTTACATCTTATTAGCTTTCTTCATTGCTTCTCTCCACCAGCTGGATGTACTGTAGATAGTCATAGCCCACTATGAATCCCAGATCTTTCTCATAAGGTTTACTTTCAAGTTTCAGATCTCCCGTTTTGTATTCACACCTTTTCCTACCTGTAACACTTTAGATTCACTTACATTAAACTGCATGTGCCACACATCGGCCCAAACCTGCGTGCTGTCCAAGTCCGTCTGTAATGATTCTCAATTATCTGCCATTTCACCAAGACTGGTATCAGCTTGGTACTTAACTGTATTTTCCTGCCCAGATTATTTATATATAATAAATATAGCAGAGGCCTCTGCACTGACTCCTGAAGGACACTTTCAATTCATGATGGCATACACTGACATACTCTAAACATTACGTAAACTGAGTTTTGTTTGATATTTGAAGAGATTTTACATTTTGAAATTATCTCCATCTTTTCAATGAGCCCGCATTTATGCATTTATGAAAATGTAAAATTTATGAGTGCTCAATTATTTTAACGTTTCATTGTTTGTTGTGCGGCATGATTCTCTATAAGGCACTGCACTGAACTCATTACTTTTCATTTTTTGAGTTTTTTTTTTTCCCTAAGCCTAAAGGAAGCCACCAAACCTGTCTGAAAGGGCCCATTAAGTACATACTTTGAACGTTTAGCTGAGACTGATTAAATGACAGAAAGTCATTGTGTATAATGAGAGAGTTTAAGAACCTGAAGAGAGTTAATTGAAACTCTGAACACCACCAATCTACTCACAGCATTTATTCACACGTGAACGGTTCAAGAACAATGTGGTTAGCTGTGCAGTCTGGGACCGGTTCAATGTATTATGCTTGGTATTACAGTTTACCAAGGTCTAAAAAGCAAATGTGCAAGCACACATTATTAACCATTCTGGAAGTCAACTATGATAAAAATGAATGCAAGCAGCAAGAATAAAAAAAGTTTTAATGGCTTTAAGGATATCAAAATACATAACCCTATGTATATAATAAAACAAAGACTTTGAAAAGAGTTCAAAACATCTCTTTAAACACCAGAAATTCAGATAATGTTTAGAAATGTCAACACTGCAGGCCATACCTTAATAAAGTACGCCTTTGCCTCTACAAACAGATGTGTGGCACAAGCAGGGATGGGATAATGCTGAGTGGTGCAAATCGTTAACTGTTAAGTCTTCATTCAAGCAGGGTCAGTGCCACCATTAAGGCGAATCAGGCATTTGCCTAGGGTGCAGCTCATAAGGGTGGTGGGCGGGGCCAGCTGCACAAGTTAGCTACCAAACAGTCGGTTGGCACACTACTAAGCTTGGTCTAGGGCAGAAAATAACCTAGCACTGGCACTGCATTCAAGATGCTTTCTATAAAACGGCAAGAAGAACGACTTTTCTAGCTTTTGGCTCCCTGCTACGTTAAGGGCAGAGTGGCGATGCAGCAGTTAGTGCCGTTTCCTCCCAGCTCCTGGACACTGGGCCTTGTCAGTTTTAGTTATTGAGTTTATACATTCTCCTGAATTCTTTGTAGATTTTCCTCCAAATGATGTGCTTGTTAGGTTCACCGGTGGCTCAGTATGAGAGAGTATACCTAAACATTGGTTAGTATGCCTCCCGCCACGGAATTGGAATTGGTGGGATTGCTAATGTACAGTATGGGATGTAAGCTTGGATATGTATGCAAGGAATATTCTGCTTAAAAATGATATTTTAGATTTATATGCTACTCATGACTACTTCATGTTGTTTTAAGTGATTGATGGGTGAAAAAAAATTTGGATCTCATGTTTTACGCAGAACAGAGATAACAAACATTTTGAAATAATAGGTGTCTATGATGACCAACATTGGACAATAGCAAACAACATCAAAATGTCCATGGAAAAATGTCACGTTACTCATGTCACATAATCCACGCATCAAGTCGTCAAATTGTATTCTCACAATATCCCAAACACGAGTTCTTTTGGCACTTGTAAATGAAAATGCGAACGACTATTTGACTTGTAGCCCGTCCCTCATTGTTAGATTTATATTCATAGTGGCGAGTACCAACTTGAGTACCTCGGTGTACTTAGCGAAGGTCTGTGAACCTGTATCTGCACGGGTGAACTGCCCTTCCGCTTGTTGAGGCGTCTTGTATCTGCACACATATGAGGAAATTCACTTTCTTGAAGTGTTAATCTTTACTCGTCTCTCAGTGCACACTTTTGGTTCTTATCAATGTTAGCCAACGAACGAGCTATTACTGAGATGAACTCCTGAGCAATGAATGGGAGGAAGTGGGTCTTCAGTTCAAATGCTCATTCACGTCTGATCAGATTCCATTTTTGCTCACAAAAACATTTTTTGGAAGTGGTTTATTCAACAATATTTCAACAGAAACACACGTATTTGGTGCATTGTACGTAAGCATACATGCGAATTATAAGGCACGGGGAACGTGAATGTTTTTCATGGATGTTTGTGATATTATTTACTGTTGTTCTGCGTCGATCACCATAAATGCCTATTCAGCCATCGCTACAAACTACATGGGGCAAGTCACATGTAAAAAAATAAAGTTTTTGGGGGAAGGGTTCCTTTAAGCATGTTCACAGTGTTTTAGTTAGTGATAATTTCAAAACAATATGTTATTCTTCGGTCGGCACGGTGGTGCAGTGGTAGCGCTGCTGCCTCGCAGTTAAGAGACCTGGGTTTACTTCCCGGGTCCTCCCTGCGTGGAGTCTGCATGTTCTCCCCTTGTCTGCGTGGGTTTCCTCCCACAGTCCAAAGACATGCAGGTTAGGTGCATTGGCGATTCTAAATTCTCCCTAGTGTGTGCTTGGGGTGTGCATGTGTCCTGTGGTGGGCTGGCGCCCTGCCCGGGATTTGTTCCCTGCTTTGCGCCCTGTGTTGGCTGGGATTGGCTCCAGCAGACCCCCATGACCCTGTGTTAGGATATAGCGGGCTGGATAATGGATGGATGGATGTTACTCTTCAAAATATCATTTCTTGAAATGTTTTCTAATCCACCTACAATGCATTCAGTATCCCTAACAAAGACAGACCAACCTCATTTCTTTCTATACAATTGTTGCTGAAAGGGAGAAGAGGTGGATGGTTCCAGAGCCTTAACGTGACCACGCCTTGACTCTTGACTGTGTCCATTAAAAGCTACAGTACTGTATGCACTTCTGTAACCTTGGATCATCTTAGTGACATGGTGAACAGCAACGTGCAAATGACTGAGGCCATGGCAAAGAGGAAAGACAAAAGGGTGATATTAGAGAACTATAACTATCTGAACGCTTTGAGACAGCTGAAGAATGTCACCTGAACTTTTCTATGTGCGATCAAATAAACATCCATCTGTGTACAAGTTGGCTTGTAGAAGGCAGACATTCCTGGTGTTGCATATATTACCAGTGGAGTGGTGTGTAGTAATTATAAACTGCTTTAGTTTTGAGGAAGAATGTTTAATGGGGGCAACAGCATAGATATTGCACTCTGTCAGTGATGCTTTGGAATCCACAGGGGCTCCAAGGGTCTTTTACTGGCTACAGAAGCAGTTTAGACAGCAGCCTTGCAGTAGAACGATGACAAGGAACTCTTGGAAAGGTCTGGCTTATCTTTGCTTAAATGGAAACTGCTAGGGAAATAAGCACAGACCCACCGAGTAAACCCCCTTACCTTAACTTTTTAGAAAGTACCAGCTCAACTCAGTCTCACACCATCTCACAAACGCTCTAAGCTAAGGCAGTAACCATGAAGTGACTTTCAGGAAGAGGTTAGTAAGGAAGGGATGAAGGGAATGGGCTGCTCTGTGTCTGCTGAGCAACTAAGTGGGGTTCGAAGCTTTGTGAAGATTCAGTGCCATCATCTTCCTTTGATAGCATTTATTTTATTTGTCTGCCTGTTGACAAAGATAAAACAACTGCATAGGAGCTCCATCCCTGGCCAGGTATGCAAATGATGAAGTTTGCATGTCCCTTATGCTCACAACCCCACCAACAGCCTGAATAACAGGCTCACCAAAGAAAAAGATAACCAGCGAGAGGGGTCCACTATGGCGACTTTCTTCTACATCTGTTAAGGCACTACGGCACACCAACAAGGCCTCACTTATACACTACTCTGTTAAAGAAATAAGGGAACAAGTTTAAAAACGTAATGAGTGGGGTGAATGAGTAAGCTCATTGTGCTTTGTCTCACCTCAGTTACCTTTAATTTGTATGATGCTGGCTTGAAACTGGATGGGCAGATAGATAGATAGACAGGTGGTTTAATAAGGGAAGAGTTGTCAGCCTAATGTCATGTGGCACCATTTGATCATTGTCATACCCGGATGGAGGTGGTACCCAGCCGGGACGCCCGAGAAGACAGGAGGAGGGCTGGTGCCTTCTCCAGACCTCGAGGGGGCGACCGCCCTGGGGGCCACGGGTAAAGAGCTGGGAAGCTCGACCCTGTAGGGACCTGGGGTTACCACCAGGGGGACCCCAATACCAGGAAGACCCTTGATCTCAGCACTTCCGCCACACCAGGAAGTGCTGGGGGGGAAGAGAAACAGGGACACCCGGAGTGCTTCCGGGGAGACAACCGGCACTTCCGCCACACTGGGGTGTGTCTCTGGGAGATTGCCAGAAATACACCTGGAGCACATCCGGGTTCTTATTTAAAGGGGCCGCCTCCCTTCAGAGGGAACAAGAGTCGGGTGGAAGAGTGACAAGGTCTTTGGAAGAGGCAAGAGGCGGCCTGAAGAAGAGAAGAAAAGAGAGAGAGAGAAGGCATTGGATTGGCCTGGACTGAGGGGTATTGGGGCTTGTGAGCATGGACTGTTGTATTAAATAATGAAGAATAAACGTGTGTTGGATGACTTGAGCGTGTCAGCCTGTCTGTGTCCGGGGCAATGTTCACACCATGTACAGTTAGGTCCATAAATATTTGGACAGAGACGTTTTTTTAATTTTGGTTCAGTACATTACCACAATGAATTTTAAATGAAACAACTCAGATGCAGTTGAAGTGCAGACTTTCAGCTTTAATTCAGTGGGTTGAACAAAACGATTGCATAAAAATGTGAGGCAACTAAAGCATTTTTTTAACACAATCCCTTCATTTCAGGGGCTCAAAAGTAATTGGACAATTGACTCAAAGGCTATTTCATGGGCAGATGTGGGCAAGTCTGTCGTTATGTCATTATCAATTAAGCAGATAAAAGGCCTGGAGTTGATTTGAGGTGTTGTGCTTGCATGTGGAAGATTTTGCTGTGAACAGGCAACATGCGGTCAAAGGAGCTCTCCATGCAGGTGAAAGAAGCCATCCTTAAGCTGCGAAAACAGAAAAAACCCATCCGAGAAATTGCTACAATATTACGAGTGGCAAAATCTACAGTTTGGTACATCCTGAGAAAGAAAGCAAGCACTGGTGAACTCAGCAACGCAAAAAAACCTGGATGTCCACGGAAGACAACAGTGGTGGATGATCGCAGAATCATTTCCATGGTGAAGATAAACCCCTTCACAACAGCCAACCAAGTGAACAACACTCTCCAGGGGGTACGCTTATCGATATCCAAGTCTACCATAAAGAGAAGACTGCATGAAAGTAAATCCAGAGGGTGCACTGCAAGGTGCAAGCCACTCATAAGCCTCAAGAACAGAAAGGCTAGATTGGACTTTGCTAAAGAACATCTAAAAAAAGCCAGCACAGTTCTGGAAAAACATTCTTTGGACAGATGAAACCAAGATCAACTGATTTGCCACTAATGGACACACAAATGACCCACTGACTACTCTGATGACTTGGCCTGAATTTCAGCTCCTGCCAGCACCACTATATTCATCATATTCATTTCATTTCACCTCTTGTCTGACGGCCAGGACCCCATCGTCTCTCACATGGCAAATCTACAGGACACCAGCTTGCTGTATACTTCAGATTCACCTTTAGAAAGCCTTCACCAAACAGCTTAGATGACCTGTGAATATTCAGCTTACCCTTATCCTACTTCATACCATGCCGGGCTAACTGAATTGAAGGTCCATTGTGCTTTGGGGCGTCCACTCTCTGGAACTCCCTTCTGATGTCTCAACGAATGCAAACTGAAGAGCCACTTATGACATCCATAAACTGAAATGCTCCTTCTTTATCAGAACCTCCTTGTTAGTGGTTTCACCTTATCATCTACTTTATTTGCCTTTGCATTTTCTCGTTTATTGTCACCTACAGTGTACTTACTCAGCTTTTACTGCTTGTTCATTTCACCACATTCAAAGCAATTTGATTTTTTGTTTGCCTGTTATGTGAATATTTGTTTTACAGGACAACTAGTACCCACTATGAAGGGTGCTATATAAAGATAGCTTGATTCACCGGTATATAATCAATCAACTCCAGACAGACGTTTCAGTACGTCATGAAGTTAAATCAAATGAACAGTTTGTAAAAACTTCAACAATCGTGTACATTTTCAGCTTAAAGAATGGCCCAGCTGCGACAGTTGGGACGAGCAATGCCACTTACAAGTACAGGCAACGTCCATTGTTGAAACACCCAAAGGTGAAATGGTGTAATGTGTTCCTGCTTTCGAGTTTTCTTTCCTTCTTCAAAATAGACTTCTTACTTCCTGAACCTGCCTGTCATTTTGTTCTACACAGTTGAAGCAATTTCACCAGCTTCTGCCAATCCAGACAGCGCTAGTAAAACTGCATGTGATTGGTGTGCACTGCACGAAACATTTTCTGCTTGTGTCTGAAGTTGACATGAATTTGACGGCAATACGATTTTTGTGTGGTAAGAGTGCCGGCTTAACTGAATGGACAATGCGGGTCTTTTATTTTGGCTGTTACTCCCTCTGTAGACCTCAGCAAAAGCAGAAATAAAGATATGGGCATAACATGGTGGCTTCTGGACCAGCCTAGCTTATGGTACACAGTAGGTCAAACCCCACAAAGTGCTTAGAAGCCTGGCTAACCTAACCAATAGGTGAAGACCTCCACATCACATCCTCTGTTGATAAGTTAATGAAAGTGTGCTACCCAATCATCTTAAATGTCTTGTAGCCTAGACACTTGTAGGTGTCCACCACCATAAAGTTGTAAGAAGTCTTCAGATCCTTGTCAGAGGGAGTAGTCCAATCCCATTTAGATGCAAGACGCTTTCATGACCTAGACAGTAACACAGGCCTATCTCCAAATTGATGCCACAGGCCAGGGTCCATTACCACATTTTCACCCTACCTACTGGCAGGTGTGAAGGATGGCCGGCCATTTATCCCGGCCAATACCCCCAAGCCGCCAGGTGGAGCCCTCCTTGCAGCGTGGAGGTCCCCAGAAGACCAGCAGGGCATCATGGACATTGGAGTTTTTATGCAAAGCCCTGCTGGATGCCGTGGGGGCCACAGGAGGGAGCTGCAGGGAGGACCGAGGGCTTCTTCGTGCCCTGTGACCCGGAGGTTCGTCACAGGAAGAGCGACGGACTTCCGGGTTGAAGAAAGGGACTATTTACCCTGACCCGGAAGGAATAAGGACTTCTGGACTGTTGGGCAGAAACACTTCCGGGTCAGGAGATATAAAAGGACTGTGGGAGCTCCCAGACAGTGAGCTGAGCTGGGTGGAAGGGTGGCAACGCGTCTGGGAGCTGGAGGATTGTATTATTGTGGTTTATTGTAATTTAATGAGTATTGTGGTGGAGAGTGTGCTTTGTGCACTGTGGCGACAAAATAAAGTCAACTTGAGGACTTTTACCTGGTGTCTGGAGTCGTGGACAGGGGTTCAAGGGAGCGAGAGCGCCCCCTATCGTTCACACAGGATACCACAAACACATATTTGCCAGAGGCCTTCATGGACTAGACTGCAGCACATATATATCTGCTTTTCTATTGCCTCCTTTAACAAGCCAGGGTCAAATCAACAAAGAAAATTCTAGAAATAATTGGGGAGAAGGGGGGCTCTCTCTGTGAAAGTGTTCTCCTCGCATTCTCCAATTTGAGTCCCCTGTGTGGCCTGTGGGGGTAGCTGCGCTCTTGCAGTCTCTATCTGAACCCAAAAAAATGTCAAAGAAACTAAATAAATAAGGAAATGAAGGTTTTATTACAACTAAATAAAGAAGGTCACTGGACGTTTGAGGAAAAACACAGCAAATGTGGTAGCAAAGCAAAAATGAAAAGACCCTTCATACCTCCACCAACATACATTTTCTACCTTTCTCCCTTCTGCACCTCTTGTCTTCTCCTTCCTCCTGCCAGGTGCACTCTCACTCTCCAAACTCCACCTGAAATCCAAGTTCGGGGGCCACTGACCTCTTTTATACCCAACTCATGAGCACCGTCCGCGGTCACGTCCGGTCTCCACTGAAATATTTCAGGCTTAACCCTACGAAACCAGTGGGTTTGTCTGTCCAGAGCTCCCTCTGGTGGCCTCAGGTATCCCTGCCAGAGTGCTGGCCCATTTCTAAGCAGAGGGCCAGACAAGCCTGCTGGGACCTCAATAGCAGTCTGCTGCTGCCAGCAGTTACAGGGCTGAGGACTGTGTAGTCTTTTTTTGTGCACTCCCACTGTCCTTCCATTATATTTACATCCCTTGAGTAATTCTGGGGATGCTTTGCCTGTTTCTCCACCCAACAGGTTACTGACCTTTACACCTGTTTCTTCTCTCACATGCTGCACTCCACTGGTGTGTTTCCGCCTCATAAGCCAGCACCATCACTCCTGTCTAGACATACAAGCCTGGCATTAACTACCAAAACCCTGAGTGTGAGAAAACTGCATAGTGAAAGGGCAGGATGAAGGCCATCGGCTAAGACTAAGCCTGCTCTGCCAGTTAGGAGCCAAGAACAGCAGAAGCTGGATGACATTTGAATTGGAAATTTGCATTGCCAGCGACAAAGAGACACACAACAGCTGCATTATTATTGTTAATATTACAAAAGAAGTACAACTTGTGCAGAAAGCACTTCAAAGTGCAGGTATCATTCAAGAAACACTATGGGGGTAATAGGCAGACTTGATTCACATTCAGCCCGACTTGACACCAAAAACAAGGCTATAGTAAAATCATCAATTTACACAAAAACTCTTGAGTGAGTTATACTTAATTTTGCAGAGACAGACCCCTTAGAATGGACAGGACACCAGAACTACATAGTCACAGTAACAATAGGCTACATTCTTGGACTTTCTCATTTTTTCAGCCATTATTCTCCATCGTATTCTGTTCTGATCTGCCATTTGCCACTTCTCATCTTATATTAACATCATGGACCATCCCAGAATGGCCGCTACAAAATGCAGCAGCAGCTGGTTTGAAAAGAAGCCCTACAGAAAGCCTAAACTTTACAAAAGCCTCAGATCATGCAATAACAACATTAAAAAATACAAAAAAAAAAAATAAAAATGACTGGTAAGGTAAATAGGTAAAGTCACCCGACCTGACCAGCGTAAAATAAATCTAAAACGCAAGAACTAGGAAGTCAGCATTTACTAGGTTTCCTTATTTCTGTGAGCCAAGATAGCACTGAACCACTCTGGAGCTGAAATGTTCTGCCAGATGTACTTCTCACTAGATGATAAGCTATGCCTAAATTGTGACGACCAGCATAAGATGACAAGGGCCGCTGGTTTAAATGTGGATTCAAATTATTGAGATCAATAGACAGAGAGGCTGCAAAATAAGCAAAGGCTAACACACTGAACTATCAAAAACACTGAAATATCCGTCAACCAGGAAACACTTAACAAGCAGCACATGAATCTGTGAACAAAGGCCCAAAACCTGAAGAGCACTTGGAAAGAAGAAATGCTCAGTGACATGAGTGACCACGTCTTGAGCCTGCACTTCCATTGAGATTGAGGAGCTGGCCGAGTACTTGTTATGGCCAGGCAACAGCAAAGAGGATATTTTTATAGGTTTATAGGGTCATGTGGTTGATCACAAAATATAACGAGCTATGGAATATTTTTTTCCTGATGGATCCTTTTAAATTTGGCTCAAACTTATAATGTTATTGTATAAAATAAATGCAGACTAAGCCACTTAATAACCGACCAGCTGAGAGAACCTGACCACTCAAACCGATGACTGAATGCAGGGATATTACATGAGGTTTAGAACAGGCAGAGGCGCCACACCTAGATGATGCATGCACATTTGTAGCTCTTGATTTGCATTTTAGTTCCTTTTCAAATCAGCATAACACACACACACACACACACATTTCTTCACCCAGACAATGCGATGACACTCCTAAGGTTACTAAGAATAATAGTGGGTTATAAGTGTTGGGAAAGTACTGAGAGAAAACTCACTTGGACATGGGAAAAACATACCAAATACACACACAAATTGTGTTCTGGTCCAGCAAAGCATGGGTATGGCCTCCTCTCAACAAGATGATGGGTTTTCATGTTGGTTCCAGACTTATCTCCTGTAGTTTTAAATTGACATCTAATGTACTTTTGTACATTCAGCAGTGCGTCTAAACGGTTAAATCAATGGACTGTAAATCAAACAGTGAAAGATCCACTGAACCTACCAGAAGTAAATTGTTTAAAGAACAAAAAAAATGTACTACTATTTAAATAAATGTCCTAAACGTCCTATGGTGGGCAGATGGCCCATCCATGAATGGAAGCTACCAGGATCTGAACCCTGGGATACTAAGCAAGATGAAGCAGATGTGATCACTAAATATCTATACCTGTAAAGTGCCTTGTTTTGGTGTTGATAATAAAATGTGCTACAGAAAAGTAAGTACAACGAGTCCCTTTACTTAAAGAAATACACACAAAAAAATGAAAATGTGGGCTTTACATGCCAATGTGCAGCAGGAGCCGGCTATTTTTTGTCATCAATGGCACATGTTCACATTTTTCAATCTATTGACATTTATTGCTCAATTTTCCTTGGGTACTGCTGGGAGTAAGATGAAATCCCAAAGGTTTTTGTTTGCGTGGCTCTTAGTTCGCTTGTTACTCATCTTCATACTTTGGAGGCCGCGTGATGATTGGTTTTGATTTTGCAGCCACCCTAACAGCTCTAACAGTGCACTCACACACTTATTGAAAACCAGGTCAGCGGGGTTGGCAGCGCTATTCAGTTCTATTCAGTTTATTTCTATATAGCTGAGCTCCAAACATATTTATAAGGAAAACACATCCATACGTTTTCTGAATCCACTTCATTAATTACTTAACATCACAGGGGTCTGAGGTCTTTTAAAATAAAATGTAGGGATGCTCCGATTGATCAACCGTTGATCTAAATCACCGAATTTTCACTAAAAAAGAATCGAGCGGTGACTGGTAAATTGGCCGATCACAAAAGCTGATCTTTTCAGCTGCTGCTTTTCTAAACTTCGCAGTAATTTAGTTGCAGTGTTCCTTTACGCACGATATTGCGGTAGCTGGGTCAGTGTCGTCTTCTTTTTGCAGCAAACTTCCTGCTGTGTAAACAAAGAGCAGTAAGTCGAGGTTTGTTTTGGCAGTGCGGACTCTTCTGGAGGCACAGAGCAAGAGGCGACTGGAGAAAGAGAAAAAAAGTGGAGCAATGAACTCAACTGAGAAAAAGGAATCAGAGGAGTCATCCTGTGCAGTTAGACAAACGCCAAAGAACAGTTCCTTTAATGAAGGCAGACATTTTTAGTTTCAGTTTGGACTGCGTGCTTGTTTTAAGTGCAGCAGTTTATGTTTTGAATTGGAAAATGAATCTGATCAAGGAGAATTTGAAAAATTGCTTCTTAGTAAACAATAGGCTTGTTTGCTTGACAGCAAATGTGTCTTTTACTTATAAAACAGTTAAGCATGTTAGTCTTGTGACATCTTGATGAACAACTTATGAACATTTGATACATTTGTGGCTTTTATTTTTTAAAGAATTTTACTGTGTTTAGTATTTGTAAATGTGTGTCATACAGCGTAGGTTTTGGTACAAAACAAGTACTACATAATTTAAATGGTAATCCATATGTCTAGCTGATACACTGCAGAAAAAACTGTGACCCGACATTTGTGCGATAGACATATGAGCGCCGACAAAATACCGCCGATTAAAATGCGCTGACAAAATCGCGCAAGTTTCATTAAACATGAATTACTAGTTTAAAGCATATATAATAATGTTTATTTTAGAAGTCAATATTATGAGACGCGGCATGCCATCAGCACGGCACGCAGACAGTCCTTAAGATCACGCCCTGCATATGTAGGAAGCATTGCAGCAAGACGTCTTGATAGTTGAGCGTATTTAGACTTGCTGGCTGCCTGACTGCTGGTAATTCCGCTTTGTATATGACGCGTTATGCCAACCCTCGACTGAGTTATTTGTTCGCGGCATGCCATCAGCAGTTATAACAGTTATAACCTAGCACATAATGTGTACATAATGCGCACGTACGCGTCCCACTCTCTTGGCCTCTGTCGCGATTTTGTCGGCGTGCATTTGTCGAAAACCAGTTAGCGGGTTTGTCGGCGCTCATTTGTCTGCCGCGGTTTTGTCGGGCGCATATGTCTATCACGCTTTTGTCAGTGAACCGAAAAAACACACCTGAATAAATACAGTAAATGTATATTTTAACAGCAAAAAAAGCTGGAGTTCAATTAATGATTTAAAAAGGTGCAGTTATAGTTACATTTAAGCAGTGTGTCGGAGATGGCTGGGACGCCCAGGAGGACCGGAGGAGGGCTTAAGCCTTCCCCAGACCATGTGGGGGTGACCGCCCTGGTACCTTTGGGGGCCATGGGTACAGAGCTTTGAAGCTCAACACTGTAGGGGCCCGTGGTCACTGCCAGGGGGCGCCACTATGCCTTTGGAGCCCTGGACCTCAGCACTTCCGGCACACCCGGGAGTGCTGGGGGGAACAAGAGCAGGGACACCTGGAGTGCTTCCGGGGATGCATAAAAGGGCCGCCTCCCTTCATACATTGACTAGACAAGGAGGCGGCCTGAAGGAAAAGGCATTGCGTTGTGACCAGGACTTTGGGGACTGAGAAGCACACTTGTAAATATGGAGCACCTAAATAAACGTGTGTGGGGCGATTTAAACGTGTTTGCCTGTCTGTGTCCGGGCCATCTTCCACAAGTGTTTAATTGCCAATGTCAATCAGTTGATTGTGTGAAAATAAATATATATATAGAGAGAGAGAGAGAGAGAGAGAGGAAAAGAGAAAGAGAAATGGTAAAAAACTACTTTTTTTAATTAAGTTGCTTCATTACAGAAAAAATTAAACAATATGACAGCTTGTTATTAATGAAAAACATTTTATTTTCTTTTATGGAGAAATACTTTTGTACATATTTTATTAAAGTATGCATTTTAAGGAAAGTTTATTTATTTTGGTATTTTATGGTCGCTGAACAATAAGCCTACAGAAAAATGAAAAATGAATAGTTAACACCTGTGGGGTGTAGATTAATTATAAAAAGACACTTTAACATAAGACATAAGGCTTCAATGCATCAGGCTATGTAGGAGATTAGTGTAAAACATTTTTTTGAAGGAATAAAGGAAAAAAAACAAATCAGAATCGGATGCTTATGTAACATGAAATCGGTGATTGGTATCGGTCTTAAAATCCTGATCAAAACATCCCTTAGAAAATGATATGCAAACTTCAATCCACTATGTTACTATTAGTGCATACAATGTTTTTATGTAAATACACGTTATATACCTGTAATGTGTGCTTGTATTGGCACCAACCCGATCTCTCATCCTACCTGGTGCGGTCTTCCTTATCTGTGGCGTATCTCAAACCACAGCGCACATCCTCTCTAGGACGGGTATTAAGGTGGGGCATAACCTGGGAAGCACTCTGCAGGCAGTTCTTTTAATGCCAAGAGCAAGAAATCTGCAGCCGAGACACGAAACGCAGTATACAGTATACCACGCAGTGCATGCCCAGCTGTATACGTGGGACAAACATCTAAAACACTCGCAACACGCATACAAGAACATCGCAAAGCTGTCAGAAGGAAGGACCCACCGTCTCTGATATACAAACGTACCAATTCAACCAGACACACGTTTAACGGGGACACAGTGCAAGTACTAAGAGTCCCAGAGAGCTGGCTGAATCGTGGCTATCAAATGAAAATGCCATTAACAGACATGAACCCAGGATATGCAGGCTTAAAATGAAGAACATACAAATAATAGAAAGGACTTTAAGACAAGCACCCTTTAAACCCTACCTTACTAATCGCAACCCCCCCACACACACAGTCCCCTTCCCTGAACGGTTTTCCCTGTGTCTGTGGTGGTTTTCCCCGTAATGCCTCAGTATCCTCTTATATCTCAAAGATTTGCTTAAACTGATCCAATATTTGACTGGGGGTCTGCACAAGTGTTTGGAAAAACAGAAGAATGGACATTTCTACAAACCAGACCCAAGGTAGTGCACCAGGGTGACAGATTCAGAAGATGACACTATGGCAAGTTGCAGGTATGGATCCGACTGTGCCGTTCTTGACTGCTTCAGGACAGATAACAATTCTTCACTGACAGCGTAACCAAAACCTGAGAGGCGATCTCACGTCACTTCCTGGGCAACACTATGGAGGACTGTGTGCCACAAGTCAAAGGAATTCCAGAATTACAACACGGGTGGCGGCTAAGCTCACACAGGAATTCACGTGGCAAGGACGGAATAGTTTAGCAGCGAAGACTGCTCAGGACTCAAATATTCACGCCAACTGAATGTACAACATTGGCATGAAATAAATGTACATCTAGAAAAGAAACACTCCCTTTCATCCAGTGTGAGGGTGCACCCTGTGAGGTTTCCCTCTGGATGTCTTTTTCACCATATTTAGCCCTGGTGATAAGTGTTGGCTGCAATATTACAGACATAATGGTGATAGGTGTAATATTATTGTTTTTGGCTAATTTAATTATATTAATTATAATGGATTTTTCAAAGATTTATGTAAATATACAAACAAAAGAGAGCCTAACCAATACAAATATAGAGAACCTACATTAATTCAGACCAAAGTGTGTTATTTAAGTATTTTCTTATTGATTTATCTAGCTATTTATGTATTAATACTTAAAGAGCTTTAAAAAATTATCCCCTAGGGACAGCTAAACTTCTATCTATCTGTCCATCTATCTATCTATTCAATGACAACAAATTATATTTTTCACACAATTCAAATGTTTTCCCTGTGTCTGCATTTTTATTAAAAAAAAAGTGAAATCCACCTCAGAGGTGCTGAAAGAAGGAGAACTCGTGAACCCTTTTGATTTATGAATAATGACTTTAGGGTCAGTCTACATGAAATCAACAGAGGCCTCCCATCATCTCCAATTTGCTTCATACTTTGAGGAAATAATTTTGTTGCACTCAAAAGACTGAGACGCTTGATGAATACAAGCACAGATCTTTCATATCTTGAGTTATTACTCATGTTATCATTCTTCTTCAGCAACTAGGTTCTCGTCAGAAACAAAAATAAAATGTTGATTTATGAGGCATTAAAAATGGAAAAAATCATTTCACAACACCTTTTTAAGGCCTCCATATCTCCGAATCTTATGGACATGTGTACCTCAGATTTTGCACACTAGTTATCGGGCACAATGGCATTGTTTTCAGCCAAGTATGAAGCAAATCGGAAATGGTCAATTGGGAACATTTTCTAAAATCTTTGACTTGATACGGATTGACACTTTGCCCAGAATAATTCACAAATGTATAATAAACATTCATTTTCCATGTTTTCCCTGACACAATACAATAATATGTCAAAACCACTTAACGTTCAAATCGACCTTTAACTTTCTAAAAACTACTTTGCAAAACAGTTTAAAATCATTTTGAAAGCACGCAGCCAAAAGAGAAATGCACCGCAGAGAGAGTCTGCCCTTCATCGGTACCAAAACTGGATAAAGTTTGTGAATAATCTGAAGTGACACCTTACTTGTAGCCCAATATTCCTACCAAACTAAAGCGGGTCTGAGCTCTTGTCCGGCCCAGAGGCCAATGGGTTCGGGTGGGCGGAGTCTTCAAAAGGCCATCAGTCCGCATGGTCGGATTTTGTCCGCATTTTCCTCGCGCGCAGCACAAAGTCTGTCCCTACTTAATCATCTGCAGGCTTTAAACTACTCTGTGACATGGATGGCATTGTGCATGCACCCGACCCGATAAAAGGATGATGGGCAGATGATTCCTATTTCGAGCGACCCTCGGATACCCTCCCATCCTACTGCATGTATTTTTGCGCAGTACACATGGTCCATTCTATGTGTCCCACAGAAGGTGGGCAGCCGTTCGTGGAGTTGTCGACACCTCCCCAGCTGCAACGACCTTCGGCACACCTGCGCAGCGCCCTCATGTAATTCGCTACTTTGTGCAGCAGCTCTGCGTCTGTGCAGCACGTGACGTCACACGTCACCCTCAAAAGCGCTCAGTTAATAAACACACACACAAAACACAAATCCTGTCGCTCCATGAAGACTGCAGGCGGAAAGAAAACACCAAAAAAAGCCGAAGCCACGTGATCGAAAGTCAGTTCTTCTTGATTGGGCGTAACTCCGCACTCCCGCAGTTAAAACACTCGCAGCCAGCCGGCTAGACTTTTCGCTGGCTATGCGCCGTAATAAGGAAGAAACAAAAATCGAAAGTCTGCGTTCACTAGCGACTTTAAAGCAATGCAAGACAAGAGCACCACTCTCCTTTTAAGTAAATGCCTTCTTGTTCAGTGTTAGAATGAACACATTGGCCGTAAAAAAAAATTACAAATTAATACTAGCTGGGGTAACTGTGCTCTGAAGTATTGCGTTGTGAAAAGTGAATTTGACAGGCTGGGTCTCCATGCACGTACTGACCGGACGACCGAACCCTGCCTGCCTTCCAATCGCCACTTGCCGAGAAGCCCAAGCGCTAGCACTTTGTAACTACGGCCGAGAATAGCCAGAGGGAAGGAGGGAGGAAGGGAGGGGGACCCACAGTGAACGTTGAATTTGCACCTTACGAGACCGGAGAAACACGCTTGACAGGCTTGTGTGCCACCGGCTGCTTTTCTCTCTACCAGGACGTTTGCCACTCGCGCTCCGAGCGACACGAAGGGGCTTTTTATAGTTAATGAAAACAAAAATTCAATTCTCTAAATGCAACAAATGTGACCTAGTTTAGAAGAAAGTGTAACTTTCACATAGACACAAAGTGAGCGCCGATTTGAATGGGCGTTGATAGCGTGACGATCGCATAAAGGGTGGTCGGCCCGCACCTGAAGCCCGCAGAGGGGGCTTCAGTGGGTACCGAAATTGGCAACTTGAGCGCGCGCGCACACGCTTTTAAGACTGGCACCTCCGCCACCCCAGCCCACCTCCTCCACCCACCGTCGCCTCCACTCACCTAGTAGAAGCAGCTTCAGCTCCCTGCGCGAATCCTTCTTGTCCCGGCGAAGCTGTCTGTCAATTTCTTGATTTATCCTTTGACATTCCCTTTCTTCAGCAGACAGACAGCACCCCGCCATGATAATTCGAAATATGCTAAGAATCAGGTGAAATGTTCCTAATGGAGTTGGTCCGGCGTCGGTCACAAAATAATCAGGTTAATCACAGGGAGGTGGAAAGGGCAGACAACATGTGTTCTCGAGAAGAAAGAAAGAAAATCCAGGACTGCGATGTCTTCCAAGTTCTTACAGTTCTGAACTAGTGCAGCAGCATGGATGGTCTCGGGGGGGGGGGGGGGAGTCGCTTTATCCCTCTTTCAGTTTCTTCCCTCTTTCTCTCCAGTTACAACGGTGCTGCTTAATTTACAGATGAAACTAATACAATTAAAAAAAAAAGAAAGAAAAATGAAGAAGATCCTCCGTGGCCAAAGGGGACCGCCGGAAGAGTCGTCGGCTCGTCGCAGGTCCTCCGGTGTTCGCGTCACGCTGAGGCGCAACAGGTTGCCGACGCTGAATTCGCAAAACACACCGCGGGCGCAGGGAGTGAATGGAGTGTAAAAAGCTGGCAGACCGCATATATCCAGTGATTTTTTTTCCTGCTGGAGTTACAAAGTAGGCGGTGCCTTTTTTTTTTTTTTTTTGCTTTTCTTCTGGGGTGATTGTTAAAGAAACACGAGCGATGGCGAGAATAAGCCGACCTCCTGCATTGTTTCTCATCGAACCATCGAATGGATCGAACACTTTCGGCTGCTTAATTGTCATTTGTTAATAGAGAAAAGGCTCACTTAGTGAAAGATGATAACACTGAGTAACTTTGTAAAGCCATCACAGAAGCCTCCTTGCATTATACTAATATATTCATTCATTATTAACGTCTACTTAATCTGAACGTGTGTTTATATTCCTAAAGGAGAAGAAGCCTCTGCCCGCAATATCTAACATAAGCCAATCCTTGGGTTCCAGTCTGGTGCAGCTATGGCACACACGCTGACATCTCATTTGATGTTAATTTGGACCTGCCAGTTCACCTGACAAGCAAATCTTTAAGAAGTATTGGGAGATCCAGAGTACACAGTTACGGCACCCAGCTGGGAGCTGATTGCCTTCTTCTGGATCTCCAGCAGCATTAATGTGATGTGTCATTTGCAGGACCGCTACAGAAGAGACCTTACAACAAGTGGAGATCATTCTCTGCATCAAGTGTATTATGTACTCACTGGCCACATTTTTAGGCACATCTTGCTAGTACCGGGTTGGACCCCCTTTTGCCCTCAGAACTGCCATAATTCTTTGTGGCATAGATTCACCAAAGTGCTGGAAACCTTCATCAGGGACTTCGGTCCATATTGACATGATAGCATCATACAGTTGCTGCAGATTTGTCAGCTGCATATCCATGATGCAAATCTCCCATTCCACCACCTCCCAAAGGTGCTCTATTGGATTGAGTTCTGGTGACTGTAGAGGCCATTTCGGTACGGTGAATTCATTGCCATGTTCAAGAAACCAGTTTGAGATGATCTGAGCTTTGTGACATGGTGTGTTATCCTGCTGGAAGGAGCTATCAGAAGATAGGTACAATGCAGTCATAAAGGGATGGAGATGGTTAGCAACAATACTCAGGTGGGCTGTGGCATTTAAATGATGCTCAAATGGTACTAAGAGGACCAAAGTGTCCCAAAAAAATATCCCCCACACCATTATACAACCACCACCAGCCTCAACCGCTGATACAAGACAGAATGGATCCATACATGTTGCTGATGCAAAATTCTCACCCTACCATCCAAATGTTCCAGCAGAAATTGAGACTCATCAGACCAGGCAGTGTTTTTCCAGTGTTCTATTGTCCAATTTTGGTGAGCCCATGAGAACTTCAGCCTCACATGCCTGTTCTTAGTTGACAGGAGTGGCACCCGGTATGGTCTCCTGCTGTTGTAGCCCACCTGCTTCAAGGTTTGACGTGTTGTGCGTTCAGAGCTTCTTGTTGTTCATACCAAATTCTGACCCTACCATGCAAATGTTGTAGCAAAAATCGAGACTCATCAGACCAGGTAATGTTTTTCTGATCTTCTGTTGTCCAGTTTAGGTAAGCCCATGTGAATTGTATCCTTAGTTACCTGTTCTTAGCTGACAGAAGTGGCACCCAGTGTGGTCTCCTGTTGCTGTTGCCCACCCACTTCAAGGTTTGACATATGGTGCTTTCAGAGATGCTCTTCTTAATACCTCAGTTGTAATGAGTGGCTATTCGAGTTACTGTTGCCTTTCTATCAGTTTGAACCAGTCTGGCCATTCTCCTCTGACTTCTGGCATCAACAAGACATTTTCTCCCAGAGAACTACCGCTCACTGGATATTTTCCCTTTTTTGGACCACTCTCTTTAAACATTAGAGATGGTTGTGTGCGAAAATCTTAGTAGATCAGAAGTTTCTGAAATTCTCAGACCAGCCTGTCTGGCACCAACAGCCATTTCATGTTCAAAGTTTCTTAGATCCCCTTTCTTCCCCAATCTGATGTTCAGTTTGAACTTCAGCAGGTCATTTTGACAACTTCTACGTGCTGAAAGGCATTGTGTTGCTGACGTGATTGGCTGATTGGATATTTGCATTAGCAAACAGTTGAACAGGTATACCTAATAAAGAGGCCAGTGAGTGTATGTTTAGAGGTTGCTACAAACTGGAAATTCCTACTTACTACAAGAGCTAGTGTGGTGAATTTGAAGGTTTAGTGTCTGCAGTGATGTACGGAGAAGTATAAGCAGTGGTCTGGAAGGCAGATTGGAACATCAAACAGTTGGAGGGAAAGGTGAGGCTTCACTCTTGAGTGGTTGTCACTCAGTTATGGTTTGTGATGGTGATGAAGGTGGTGATCAGAGAGGCCATCATTTGAATGAAGAACTGTCATGGGAGCTCTTTGAGTTAAAAAGTCAAGGTAGCTAATCTTGAAGACCTAGATCGGTTCGCTCACATCCAGGAATAACCATGATTGCTATTCTTTAGACGGCGTCAAGTGTTGTGTGTCTTATTTTATAGAATGGTGACACACAGCACTCAAGATGCACTCTCTTTTTGGTGCCTGAGCCAGTTCAGCATGGCACTCTTCATTTGTGTAAGCTGTTTTGAGCATATGGCATATTGTTTATTTGCCTTTTTAACTGCTTCTGTGTGTCCTCTGTAAGATGAGAACTTTGTACCAACATAAATCTGTAGATCTTTTTCTGTGTCCATCTCTGGGCAGCCTTGTCTATATGAACAATATGTCCAAATGAGTTTAGCTTTTATTTCCTGGCACTCTACCCCATCATCATGTTCTAAAAAGGCATGCACTTCAGAAGTCTACACAAGCCTTGGGAGAGTTTTGGCACCAAGATCCAAAAAGTGAGACCTGAAATATAAAAATCAAAGCCCAAAGACGCTTCATTTCACCCTACTGTACATGTAAAGACTATGCCTTGTGCATCAAATGCAGGAGAAGCATTAGGCGGAACGATAGATATATTTATACATGTTGTGAACAAAATAGACAATAAAAAAATAAGAGTTAGGGTCCCGGAGTATGTCAACAAAAGACATTTAAAGAAAATAAGGGGTCAGAGCTTCAGGATTACAAACATAACAAAGATTGCCAGGCTCAGGGTGGATGCCTTAAGGTCTGCCCCCTTCGGTAGCTCAATTCACAATGAACGCTGACATCCATTCGAGTTCAAGCTAATACTGCAGGGTACATACTAAGGATGGAGCCACAGTCGTTCATCCACATGTGACATCAGAGGTGACCCTAAGCCTAACCATGTGGATGTTCTTTCACTTAGAGGTGGAAACAGAAGAGCTGTTAGTTCCCGTGTCATACCCTTAATCCTTCCCCTAATTTCCCCTCCACTCAAACTTGTTAGATGCTTCAGATGCTCACGTGTCTTACATTATGTCACCAGGAATTGACAGCATGCCACAAGGCCTAGCTAGTGTGATGGATTTGAATGATGAGTGACTGCAGAGACATATGGAGAAATTCAAGCTGTGGTCTGGTAAAAGTGAGGCTTCACTCTTGAGCGGTTCTCATTGTGTTACAATTTGTGATGGTGAAGTAGGTGGTGATCAAACGGGAGCTCTCGTAAGCCAGTAACCTTGAGCTACAAAGTCAAGGTAGCAAACTTGAAGGTGGATGCAGGAAAGATGAAGGTGATGACTGTATTAATGATTAGATTACAGCATATGTGCAAAGGTCTTGAAACGATCTCTCTTTCACATGTGGGTTAATGGAAGTGCTCTTGAAAAATTGTGGTTGTGTGAGGAGTAAAGTGGACAAGGCAAGAACAACCTTTGGGGCCATTGCTCACCAGCTTTCACATAAAACTTGACAGCAGAAACCCACAAACCAACATTAAACAGAATAAAATCTCTGCCTGGTCCATCATTGAAGTGTCACACACATGCACATGGGAGGCAGTCAATAGGATTGACTAAATGTATTTATACGCCAGACCGAGGGTTGGCAGTGCACACTAACTCCTCTTATGCTTCCTCTATGGGTCCTCAGAGGGAAAGCCCACCTGACCTTCCTTCCATCTCCACCACTGACTTCAGTTTCGGCTTCAACACTCAAAGCGTGCCTCTTTCTGCCTACCGTCTATAAAACCGCCATTTCTCTGTACACAAATTAGTTCATCTGTACACTCAATCTTGAAAGACAACTCATTGTATAATTTTCTTGAACTGCTTAATTTTCAAGTATACAAGGTGGATCCCCAAACCTTTTTCTTGGCCTTCTTGGCTTCTTACAGGTGTTACTAAAAACAGGTAGAGCATCTTCACAGGAGTTTATGAACACGTGTTGGTAGGAAGTATTTGGGACAGGTGCAGGATGCTGATGTAGTTTGTGTAAATTTAGATATCGGCAATGGAGTCATTGATACATATGGAGCGTGAAGAGTAGGCCATCTGGTCCAATCCCACAGTGTCAGAACTGGACCATGGAGCAATGGAAGGAGATGATTCAGTCTGATGAATCATGTGTGCGTTGTTAACCTGTTGAAGAATTGACAGCAGGATGCACTATGGGAGAAGGTAGCCCAGCATAGGCAACTTGATGCTCATGGCAGTGTTCGACTGGGAAACCTTGGAACCTGGAATTCACATGAATGTTACTTTTGACAGGTACCACCTACCTAAAGATTGTTGTAGACCACGTACACCACTTCACGGCAGCAGTATCCCGCAATGGCAGTGGCCACTTTCAGTAGGACAACGTGCCCTGTCACACTGCAAAAATTTTTCAGGAATAGTTCAACGAACATGACAAAGAGTTCTAGATGTTGACTGTGGGATATGCTGGAGAAATCGGTCCAATCCATGGAGGCCCCAGCTCACACCTTACGAGACAGAAAGGATCTGCTGCTAACGCCTTAGCGTCAGATACCAGGAGGTCTTGTACACCTTAGGAGGTCTTGTGGGTTCCATGCCTCGATGGTTCACAGTTGTTTTGGCGGCACGAGGGAGACCTACACAACACTAGGCAGGTGGTTTTAATGTGGTGGCTGATCGGCCTCTATAGACATACACACTTATAAGACCAGTGTTGTCACATGTAGAGTTGGAACTTAAGGATTTATAAAAGAAATACAGTAAAACCTTGGATTGTGAGTAATTTGATCTATGAGTGTTTTGCAAGACGAGCTAAAATTTTTAATAAATTTTAACTTGATAAATGAGCAAGTTCTTGCAATACGAGTAGTACATCTACGCTTTGTCTGCTGAGCGTCACGTAATCACAACTGAGCTGACGGTTCTTCTTTCTCTCTCGCTGTAGGATTGTGGGTAATCGTCTCCCATTCTTGGTCTCAGTTGGCGTGCCTCACTTATTAGTGCATATACTGTTTACTATAGCATTGTGACCATGTGTGTGTGCTGTGACGTGTAAGTCCCTGTCTTGCACCTCAAAACACAAAGCAGAGTCTCAGTACTTTAGCAACACCAGCTTTTATTCAGCTTGAAACAGGAACAGCGCGGTTATTTATTGTAGCGGGATCTGCCACTAACTACACACAGACATAGCAGTCAGGCAGGGTCATGGCCAGGTTAGTGGCCAAGTAATACCGTGCCCTGCGTATTTATAATGTTCCCTGTATCACCCATCAATGGTAGGCGCTTATATAGCATGTCCGCATTCTTTTTGGATTCGCTTTTAAGGCAAACCGCTACAGCACTGGGAGCCTGAGGTTGCTTTGGGATGCTCTTCCACGTGTCATCCTGTTAGGTGGAATCCCAAAAGAGTTTAGAAACCTTACAGTGCATAAAGCATTTTTTTATTTTGTGTCCAAGTGTAGTGACTCTTCAGGCAAAGGCAACTGTCATTGGATAGGTTCCTTGTTAAAGTCGCAAAAAGAAAAAAGATTCCAGTGAGCCGACAGATAGCAGGGATTCTGTTAGTTAGAGCGAAAGTCGTCTCACACAATAACCCTCCTCTGTCTCGTCTCCCTCACACCAGCCATGATTATTTTCAAAGGTAAAGTGCAGGTTAATTTGCTTTATGTAATTTTAATTTATATTTTGTATTAATCATTTTTATATGAATAGTTTTGGGTTGTGGAATGAATCATCTGAGTTTCCATTATTTCTTAATGGGAAATTCGCTTTGATATACGAGTGCTTTGGATTACAAGCACGTATCCGGAACGAAATATGGTCACAAACCAAGGCACCACTGTACTCTTATAATGAAGTATCCAGGTCAAAATCATTTACTAGTAATCTCTCTGTTTTCATTCATTTCAAGAACTTGTGTTACCCTGTTTACGTTGTCATATTCAGAGTTGAGGTGTCAAACCTAAGATGTCATAAGCAAGTTCTGAAATGGATGGTTATATGGATTATGATTGTGAGACATCAGAAGAGTACTGTGTCAGGAGTCAGTGGCTTAGCAAGAGCACCTGTACTAACTGATTATTTTACAAATTAACACATCAATTTACAAAAGCCATAATAAAATATTGTTTTATGTTTTTATGTATCTACAGTGCATCCGGAAAGTATTCACAGCGCATCATTTTTTCCACATTTTGTTATGTTACAGCCTTATTCCAAAATGGATTAAATTCATTTTTTTCCTCAGAATTCTACACACAACACCCCATAATGACAACGAGAAAAAACTTTACTTTACTTGAGGTTTTTGCAAATTTATTAAAAATAAAAAAACTGAGAAATCACATGTACATAAGTATTCACAGCCTTTCCTCAGTACTTTGTCGATGCACCTTTGGCAGCAATTACAGCCTCAGGTCTTTTTGAATATGATGCCACAAGCTTGGCACACCTATCCTTGGCCAGTTTCGCCCATTCCTCTTTGCAGCACCTCTCAAGCTCCATCAGGTTGGATGGGAAGTGTCGGTGCACAGCCATTTTAAGATCTCTCCAGAGATGTTCAATCGGATTCAAGTCTGGGCTCTGGCTGGGCCACTCAAGGACATTCACAGAGTTGTCCTGAAGCCACTCCTTTGATATCTTGGCTGTGTGCTTAGGGTCGTTGTCCTGCTGAAAGATGAACCGTCGCCCCAGTCTGAGGTCAAGAGCGCTCTGGAGCAGGTTTTCATCCAGGATGTCTCTGTACATTGCTGCAGTCACCTTTCCCTTTATCCTGACTAGTCTTCCAGTTCCTGCCACTGAAAAACATCCCCACATCATGATGCTGCCACCACCATGCTTCACTGTAGGGATGGTATTGGCCTGGTGATGAGCGGTGCCTGGTTTCCTCCAAACGTGACACCTGGCATTCACACCAAAGAGTTCAATCTTTGTCTCATCAGACCAGAGAATTTTGTTTCTCATGGTCTGAGAGTCCTTCAGGTGCCTTTTGGCAAACTCCAGGCGGGCTGCCATGTGCCTTTAACTAAGGAGTGGCTTCCGTCTGGCCACTTTACCATAAAGGCCTAATTTGGTGGATTACTGCAGAGATGGTTGTCCTTCTGGAAGGTTCTCCTCTCTCCACAGAGCTCTGACAGAGTGACCATCGGGTTCTTGGCCACCTCCCTGACTAAGGCCCTTCTCCCCCGATCGCTCAGTTTAGATGGCTGGCCAGCTCTAGGAAGAGTCCTGGTGGTTTCGAACTTCTTCCACTTATGGATGATGGAGGCCACTGTACTCATTGGGACCTTCAAAGCAGCAGACATTTTTCTGTAACCTTCCCCAGATTTGTGCCTCGAGACAATCCTGTCTCGGAGGTCTACAGACAATTCCTCTGACTTCATGCTTGGTTTGTGCTCTGACATGAACTGTCAACTGTGGGCCCTGAGATAGACAGTTGTGTGCCTTTCCAAATCATGTCCAATCAACTGAATTTCCCACAGATGGACTCCAATTAAGCTGCAGAAACATCTCAAGGATGATCAGGGGAAACAGGATGCACCTGAGCTCAATTTTAAGCTTCATGGCACAGGCTGTGAATACTTATGTACATGTGCTTTCTCAATTTTTTATTTTTAATAAACCTGCAAAAATCTCAAGTAAACTTTTTTCACGTTGTCATTATGGGGTGTTGTGTGTTGAATTCTGAGGAAAAAAATGAATTTAATCCATTTTGGAATAAGGCTGTAACATAACAAAATGTGGAAAAAGTGAATACTTTCTGGATGCACTATATATATATATATATATATATACACACACATATACATATATACACACACATACACACACTCACCAGCCACTTTATTAGGTATACCTGTTCAATTGCTTGTTAATGCAAATATCTAATCAGCCAATCACATGGCAGCAATTCAAAGTAAGGCGATGTAAGTGACTTTAAACATGGCATGTTTGTTGGTCTGTTATTTCAGAAACTGCTAATCTACTGGCATTTTCACGCTTATCCATCGCTAGAGTTGACAGAGAATGGTTTGAAAAAGGGAAAAAAAAATCCAGTGAGCAGCATACTGTCTAAGCAAAAATGCCTTGTTGATGCCAGAGGTCAGAGGAGAATGGCCAGACTGGTTCATGCTGATAGAAAGGCAACAGTATCTAAAATAACCACTCAGTACAACCAAGGTATGCAGAAGAGTATCTCTGAACGCACAACACGTCAAACCTTGAAGCAGATGGGCTACAATAGCAGGAGACCACACCAGATGCCACTCCTGTCAGCTAAGAACAGGCAACTGGGGCTACAATTCTTATTGGTTCACCAAAATTGGACAATAAAAGACTGGAAAAACACTGCCTGGTCTGATGAGTCTCGATTTCTGCTGCAACATTCAGATGGTAGGGTCATAATTTTGCATCAGCAACATGAAAGCATGGATCCATTCTGCCTTGTATCGAAGGTTCAGGCTGGTGGTGGTGGTGTAATGTTGTGGGGGATATTTTCTTGGCACACTTTGAGCCCATTAGTACCAACTGAGCACCATTTAAATGTCACAGCCTACCTGAGTATTGTTGCTGACCATGTCCATCCCTTTATGACCGTGATGTACCCATCTTCTGATGGCTCCTTCCAGCAGGATAACACACCATGTCACAAAGTTCAAATCATCCCAAACTGGTTTCTTGAACATGGCAATGACTTCACTGGCCTCCACAATCACCAGATCTCAATCCAATAGAGCACCTTTGGGATGTGGTGGAACAGGAGATTATCATCATGGATGTGCAGCCCTTCACATGATGCTATCATGTCAATTTGGACCGAAATCCCTGAGGAAGGTTTCCAGCTCCTTGCTGAATCAATTCCACAAAGTTTTATTGCAGTTCTGAAGGCAAAATGGGGTCCGACCAGATACTAAGGTGTGCCTAATAAAGTGAACAGTGAGTGTACATCTAGTACTACAAATTCCAAATTCACACCTCATAAAGAAGAAACTTCACTGCATGTTACCTTGCACTTGGCCCCAATATAAATGTTTAAATTGTTAAATTACGTGATCATGGCGAGACTCTTGGAGGGGTCAATTTTAAGGTATATTGAGGAAAGAGGGGAGAGACTGCATGGTGTTAACATGGTCTGTGCCTTCTCTCCTCATACCTGAAATGTGAAAAACAAGGATCAAGTATGGACATCAGCATGCACTCTATTATGCTTGATCAGGTAAGGGAGGCAAATCAGCAGTGCAGACCCCATTGAAGAGACACAAGTTAATGAACTTTAACAGAGTAGAGTTCAAGACCAAGAATCAGAAATCTAACAATATATGTCTGAAATCCAAAAGTCAATGTCAACACTAAGTAAAGGCTAAAGGGCTTTTCGGCACAATGCCTGAGCACTATTGATAGTCAGTGCTGCCTTTTGCTTTCCCTGCCTCTCCCTTGTCTGTTGCACGATTAATGATGGTAAGTAATTCCGATAACTGGGAGGAGCCAGGAGCAAACAGCAGGTGATGGGAGGGACCAAGGGCGGAGCCAAGTGCCCTACCTGTCAGTCTGCTGCTGAGAGAACAAACATAAATAAGAAGTTCAAGAGACTGGTTACAGTTATAAACAGAATTCTGAGCAGTCCAAGCCAAAGAGAATCAGACTTAATAGCGCAAAACAAGACGATGCTTGAATGTGTGACTGAACACAATGCCAGCTTTTGTTTCCTTTCAGATACTCGTTAGCACAATGCACAGATCAGACTTGCTGATGTACTGACTAGCTTATGTCACCAAGCTGCCCGTTTGCTCCGCTTATGTAAATCTTGTTTTGTTTTTTTGTTTCACCGTTTTGAGTTGAGTGGCCCATAAGGAATCTCACACAGATTTTCATTATATTAGCAGAAGTTTTTGCACCTCCTTTGTTTGTGCAGCTGCAGCGCTGGTTACTGTTTAGTTTTTAGAGCACCTTGTACCAGTCTAGCAGCAGGGTGAGAATGTAATTCGAAACAGAATGGGACACCACACAGGTGAAAGTGAAGGCCTAGTGGGGTGTGAAATGTTAAGTGACTAATGTTCTCATCCATCTTAGAGAGATTTTCACTGATGGGCCGCAGCCATAGCCTGGTTCTAGTCGGGTGCAGCCCAGAGGCTTCACTGATGCCAATGCACATCAGACATGGAAGAAGAGCCGAGTCCGCATGGGCCATTTTAACAGACACTGCGCCCGTGAAGCTGGCCGAATGACAAAATGTGACGTGCTGTAGGCAAAGAAGAATAAAACGAGAAAGATGGCGCTGCTGGCCTGGAAAGTTGAAACTATTGTAGGCAGAAGCATTTCTCAGAGGCAGCATACGAAACTTTAATTCTTCGTAGATACTTTATTTAGGTAATGAACGTGTCAGGCACTTTAGTGCGTAAAATAAAAAAAGGTAATAAATAACATGGAATTTTACACAAAAAATACAAAGTGTAGATTACAGAAATGAAACAGTGAGTAGCCAAGCACCTTTTATTTGCTAACGGAACAGATTACAATATACAAGCTTTTGCGGCAATTGAGGCGCCTTCTTCAGGCTTGACTTTTCGCTTCATCCATCATGGCTGACACGGTACAACACCCGACTACTACAGAAATGAAACAAATCTAATTTGTGGTTAAATACAATGGCTGAACTCTCTTGATGGTGCGTCTGTCCAATACCGACTGGGCCAGCAGTGTGAGTTTAGGAGTAGACTACTCAGAAGTCAGTGTCCATCTCTACGGGGGGCTTAGACAACAGGAGAGCCCTGTTTGGTAGTTATCAGAATGGAGGTGTGGTAAGGAGGGGGGACGTGTTTGGAAAGGAACACTTTAAATTCATCATAACAAAAATATAAAAAGCCATCCACATAGTAGCTAATTATGAGTCCTTTGCCTTGTCAAACCTGCTGAACATTCAGATTTGTGGATGTCGTCTTTGAAGAAGAAGAAGACGACGATGGACAAATCGGTGCAGCAGAGCCTGAGGAACAAACAGATGAACCTATGGGCCTCCTTTGGGAAGATGGTGGACAGGAAAGACCAGAGAGATGGGGACAGGTGGGGAACGGTCACATGGAGGTGCCCAAGTGCTGGACTGGATGGCAGCAGGTTATACAGTAAGAGGGGCCTAGAACAGCAATGGCAAACACCAAAAACACAAAACCATTGGCTTTCTTGAACTAAAACAGACATCGTGTGATGGACACCCAGGCGTGAATGGGACTGTGTCATCGGCTCGTCTGCTGGCTCACTTTGCCTCTCGTTATTGTGTGACTTCTGGGTAAGGAAAGATGGAAACAAGGGAGGGTTCTGCGTCTGAACAGGAAAGTGAAATAAAACGAATGCAAAACATGCAAGTTCAGGTAGCGGAGGTGACTGGTGAGTAATTAACTCATAAGAGGGGGGCCACTACGGCCCTCCAGGGTTTGACTTGGACACTTAAGCTCTTAATAAATATAATTTTTGGATGATTCATATCACTATAGAGTCAGTATATTTCACATTACCATATATACTCACAGATAAGTTCTCCTGCAGATAAGTCGGGACTTGATCTTACCGTACAATTTCCGCTATTTTATAATGTCAGTTGTATAAGTCGAATGCGTAAAACTCACGCTATTAGTCAAAGAGATTCTGAAATGCTAACGCCCACCTGAGAGAGTAATCACGGAGCACACGGCCTTTTTTTTCTTCTATGTATTGTGCCTACGTGACCACACGGTGATACCCAAAGTATTCTGAGGCGACGTTTGCACTGATTTGTTTTTTGTATCTCACACCCTCATACACTTTTATCGTAAGAGCATCCCTTATCTGTGATGGAGCATTCGATCAGAAGAAAATATGTAGCAGGTTTTAAATTAAACGTCACTGAAGTAGTGAAAGAAATTGGTAACTACGCTGCTGCAACAAAATTCGATGTGTCTGAGAAACTGATGTGAGATTTGAGGAGGCAAGAAGATGTAAAAAAAACAAAAAAATGTATTTTTGAACGGGCGTATAAGTCAGATCTGATTTTATGATTGATTTTACACAAGTACATATGGTATATAGAAATGTCATAATAAATGTTACAAAGTTCTACTCATTAACTAGTATAAGGTGGGCTAAAAGTAGGTTTACTGTTGTTCGTCTGGTAAAAGACATGCAGGGTACGATTATTACGATTAACTCAAAAGAACGTCACAATGGCACCGAGCTCCAATCTCATAAGGGCTCACATCGACGGCCTTCATTATTCACACACTCTTGTAGTCTACTTGCTTAGCAAGGATACAAAATAATAAGAAGATGACAAATAATGCAAATAAACGATACAATAAATAATAAATAAAATAAACTCTGTGTTTCGCGTACTCACAACTGTAGACCTACTGTTGCACAGCCCTGTATTAATATGCACAGTGCCACAGAATTTAAATGTAAGCAATGTGAACTTTTTTTTTTCATTTCTCATTATTAAATTATCCCTATTTCCGTGTTAAAGTGTACAGAGATGTCACAGTTAGTGTGCGTGTCTACGCCTACCGCACGCAGTTCTTCAACTGGGTACACAAATTGGATGAATCTACCAACAAAAGGATGAGAATTACAGCCCAGCGGTGCTACTGGGGCACAACCCATTCAGGTGTTGTACAAAATAAGTCAAAGCTTCCCTCAACAGCTTAATTTAGTATTAAATTGTTTATGACGACCCTCAGCTTTGTCAGTTTTTTTCCATTTTATATCATATACTCAATGTAATTACTCATCTAGACAGAGATTGCCTCTTGTGTCCTCATGCTGGGTAATGCCAGCCTGTTTCTAGCTGGACCCAGTGCTAATGTTTGCAGTGCGCCACCTACCAGAATGTATTTTGTAATGCATGTAGTAATAAAATGCACTGCATTCTTCATTCCAACAGACGGCGCATCACAGATAATTGTAGTAATAAAATGCATTGAATTGTTCATTCCAGCAGATGGTGCTTCACAAACATTTGTAGTGCTAAAATGCATTGCGGTTTTCATTCCAACAGATGGTGCATCACAAATATCTGGAGAAGGGTATCGCTGCAGCCAGGAGCCGAATGTCAAGTAGGAGGGGCTTTATCGTCAAACCATCCATATAGTGGCACAAAATGGTGTTCTCCATTGCTCTCCAGGTGCAACATACACTCAATGAAACACAACACAAACAGTAAACATAAAAAACAGGATAAGTGCAGGACAAGTAAGAAACTGTACTGTACTAAAGCTATACCACACTGTGCCATACGTATCGATTAATTAAATAAATCATGAATAGATCAAATCACTTGAGATACTTAATTACTTGTAGACTAATAATAACAACAACTGACAATAAGACACGTATGGCATACCAGAAGCAGATCTGAGGGGAGGTGGGCAGCACAGAGTTCAGCGTCCAGACAGCCAAGGGCAGAAGTCGTGGCACAAGTGGTTTGAATGCTACAACACGGGGAGGATGGGAGCGAACCTTCACAGAGCCTTAGGCCATTTTGAGTACAACGCTTGATAAAATGTCTTCAATGGAGGGTCCCAATGATCTTGTCTGCTGTGTGGACTATCCATTGGAGGATCCTGTGGTCCCAAACCAGAGAGAAGGGCTTTATGAAAATCTGCTTTCACAAGATAAGGTCTGCAGTAACTCACACCTCTCGATCCTATCTGCAAGCCTAAACTTCCTTATCCAATTGAATTGGAAATATCCAAGCTGGCCTTTTGTAAAACTCACTTTGGGGGGTTTGCAATTAAAGATTTTGGTGCAGCTGTTGGTTAAGGTCTGTGTTTTGGGAATGTGGCTTAACTCTTCTTGCAGTGTATCTTGCCAATTCTGTTTACATTTTGTTTTTATATTGAAATCGTTAATTTTCCCAATCATACATAGCATAACTTCAGATTATTCATGACAAACTTTTACTTTGAAAAATTCATATGTGACAAACTTTAATTTTGAAAACTACTTGACATTCAGCTCCTGGCTGCAGAGATGTATACTTGGATATTTGTCGTAATACAATACATTGTGCTCTTCATTCCAACAGATGGCACATCACAAACATCACTACTGCTTTTATGAGTCCCATACCACATGGCATGTAACAAAGACACAGGGAGCCACACAGATACGCTGACACTTAGCCTTTCATTAAGGTGAATTATCTTAGATAAATTATCACAGTATAATTACCATTGTTAATCCATCACTTTACTGTGGCCCCTAAAACCCTTCTTATTTGTTCAAATGATGACGTCCCAAATAGATTATTTTCTTATATATTCCATCCATTTCTTTTTAGAACACTCTAGACAAGAACAGGCCATTCAGTCCAATGAAACTCGCCAGTCCCATCCACTTAATTCTTATAAAAAAAATATCAAGTCAAGTTTTGAAAGTCCCTAACGTCTTACTGTCTACCACACTACTTGGTTAGTTTATTCCAATTGTCTATCGTTCTTTGTGTAAAGAAAAACTTCCTAATGTTTGTGCGAAATTTACCTTTAATAACTCATTTTAAAATACAAGTCTTGATCCACTGTACTAATTTCCTTCATAATTTTAAACACTTCAATCATGTCACCTCTTAATCTTCTTTTGCTTAAACTGTAAAGGCTCAGCTCTTTTATTCTTTCCTCATAATTCAACCCCTGGAATCAGCCTAGTCGCTCTTCTCTGGACTTTTTCTAGTGCTGCTATGTCCTTTTTGTAGCCTGGAGACCAAAACTGCACACAGTACTCAAGATGAAGTCTCACCAGTGCATTATAAAGGTTGAGCAGAACCTCCTGGGACTTGTACTCCACACATCAGGGCGCTATATAACCTAATGATCTGTTAGCCTTAGTAATGGCTTCTGATCACTGAATAACAGTTAATAGCGTATAGTCCACTACAACTCCTAAATCCTTCTCATAAGGTGTACTCTCGATTTTCCGACCGCCCAGTGTGCATTCAAACCTAACATTTTTACTTTCTATGTGTAATTCTTTACATTTACTGACATTAAATTTCATCTGCCACAAATCTGCCCAATTCTGTTTGCTATCCAAGTCCTTCTGTAATGATATAATGGATTCTAAATTATCTGCTAATCCACCTATCTTGGTATCATCTGCAAACTTAACCAGCTTGTTACTTATATTCCTGTCCAAATCATTTATAAATATTAAAAATAGCAGCAGCTCTTACACTGACCCCTGTGGGACTCCCCTCTTAACCTCATTGTTCCTGGTAAGAAGCTCTGAAGGTTTCGTTTCATTGTCTGCTGACAGAGTTGGCCCTTCCAGTCTCAGATGTAGATGGACGCTAACCTCACAGCCCTACATTTATACCAAGACTGGCTATGCCAGCAGACTCGCTTTAACTTACTGCCTACTAAACAAATTTGGCAACTAATTGACAAGTCTTTCTATACCTGCAATGAATGTGGAGATGAGACAAACACAATTTTATCCTAGCATGTGTCAGTCCGATTACGGAGATTCAGATTCCGTCTGGATCCACTGCTTTGGATCAGCAAGTCATAATTGATGTATTTAAGATGTTTGCCTGCTCTCTTTAGACTTCTAAGTCTTCGTTGGATCCTCTATGCTCAATTCCTTTTTCAAAGTCTTTAATACAGTCAAATCTCGGTACTCGTCAGCTTCGAAACTCGTTCAGTTTGGTGGTTGTCACATTTTGACAAGAAAAAAAATCGCTGCAGTAGCCGTCGTCTGTTTGGCACTTGTCACCTAGAGACACCGTGACGCACATGGCGCTTTCAGGATAAACAAAGGGCCACGTGTTAGTCTTGGCATTGCTCTCGCTCAGTGCAGAACCCCACTCAGTCCGCTGTACACTTTCTTGTGTGTGTGTGTGTGTGTTTTTTTATCTCTATTCCTTGTACACATAAGTACAGCATAATTATGGGTTTTAAGTAGGTTGGTGATAACAGCCAACAGAAAAGAGAATAAATTAGAACCACCACAGAGCAGAAACAAGATAATAGAGAAATATGAGAGTGATATCTGGGTGTCTGATCTCACAATAAAGTACCGAATGCCAAGAACAACCATCTCAGTAGCTGATGTTGCTAAAGGAGTGTGTAAAAAAACTGGTGATAGTACGTCAGAAGCCATCATTTGTGAAAAAGTAAAACTGTTGCATGCTAGTCTGTTGAAGAACAAGCCTGGAATGAGTGCCAATAGCAGTGAAGTGTTTAAAGCCACTCGTGGCTGGCTTGATAACTTTAAAAAGACAAGTGGCATACATAGTGTGGCGAGACATGGAGAGGCAGCCAGTGCAAACAAAATAGCTGCTGATGAATGTGTTCACGAGTTTAAGCAATATGGCAGAGAGGGGGCTCTGAGGCTAGCGATCTGGGCTGGTAATCAGAAGGTCGCCGGCTCAAATCTTGGGAGCACCAGAAGTGATTCCACTCTACTGCTGTAATCAGTGCATGCTCTGTACTTCTTCTTCATAAGCACTGTGTACAGGCTAAGGGTTTATTCCCCATCAAGTATTCACTTGTGATCAGACAAGCTTGTCCTGGAAAACAAATGCCCAAGAGGACCTGCATCACTGGAGAGGAGAAGGCATTACCTGGGTACAAGCCAATAAAGGACATGTAACTCACAAAGGCTCTATTGAAGTGACCTCAGATAAAATGAGTTGACCCTGACAGAATTGTGGAAGAACCATTTTCATATCCTCTTACTGGTATAGCCTGGGTGGGGGGTGGTCTCTTACAGGACCATGAAATCTGGCTGGAAGAAACTGTGGCCAGAAGGTGTAACTCACAGGGCCTCTGGGACTGAGCTTAGGCCTGCAGGTAATGTGGAGGGTACTGTGACCCTGGGACGGTCTGTGGGCCTGGAGGCCAATGCTGATGATGTGAAGAATCTAGCTGAGGAACACAAAGAAGAGCTCAGCATGGAGGAGCTACAGAGGGAGCAGCAGCAGACAGTGGCTGAAGAAGTGTCTTCAGTTGAAGAGGAGGAGGCACCTGTAAGGGACGATGCTTCCCAGTTCATTAATCAAGGGAATGTGTTCAAAATGGGTGGAAAAATATCACCCTGACAAAGCTTTAACAAGTCACAATGTTAATGTGTTGAATGACCAAACAATTTCATACTTTAGAGGCAACTTGAAATGCAGGCAAAAGCAAGCATCATTGGAAAAGTTTCTAGTGAAAATTAAACCTGGTAGTCTCAAGCAGTTGTTCAGTGGTGTTAAGAGACAGAGAACAGAAAGAGAAAGACCGTCTAAGGGGCAGCTGCCCAAAGCTCTCTTCCCTCCAAACAGTAACATCTCTCCTCCACAACACCTTCCTCACCACCATTCCATTACGCCATCAACTCCTCTTAGTAAAGGTAAAGTTAAATTTATTTTTTTTTTATTTACATCTATGAACTTATACTATTTATTAGTAAACTACAACTCCATTAATGCATATAAATGCCTTATAAAATGTGGCTTTTCTGGGGGTCTGGAACAGATTAATTCAACTTACATTATTTCTTATGGGAAAGATTTGTTTGGTACTCATTGTCTTGGCAGCTCATTGTGCTTTCTGGAACAAATTAATGATGAGTGCCAAAGTACCACTGCATTTCCAGTTTTGAAATGTGGTCAAGAGTAACCTTCATCTCCTCAAGAAATGTAGACGGCCAAATGCAAAGATGCAAAGCAGCAGGTGCCCTGGACCTGATGGATTCCCTTGCAAACTTCACAACAATGGAGCTCTTGGCTTACTTCTTGGCCGAGTTCAGCTTCTTTCTGGGTGATTTTCTAGTTCAGGTCTACCTCCAATTTTGACCCAACAAATAATTTTTATTGTAAAAAGAGTTAAATGCAACCAATCTGAAAGGCCTAGACTGCCGAACTCCTGAACTGAACAAAGGTCTTTCACAAAATGAATGAATCTCTAGAATTCTGTGTATTCGCTGTACATATGAGAATATTACCTATGACGTATGTTTTGTATTGTACTGTTATTACTATTTATTTGGAAAGGTGAACCTGCCTTCCCTACTTGGGAATAACTGGAAAGAAAGTGTATATAGTGCAATTGAAGGGAAAAGGTATATTAAAATGATGGTTTTCTTTTAACCGACACCTGTAATTCAGTTGAATGCTGCAACACTTTCACATTGTACTGCTAAAATCAAAAGTTTTTCACTGTAATGTCATAATCTTCAGTCCCGCTGCAGGATTAAAAGGCCGCTCCATGACTCCAAGAAACTTACCTGTTGGAAACCATATACGATGACACAGCAGCACGTCACTTAGGCCAACTCACATAGGCGGAATGGCCAGTGGCGCTCACCATCAGTTCCTCTTCTGTCTTTGCTACTTTGTGATAATGGCGGCTCCTGTTTTGCTGATGATCTCTTTAGGCCTGACACCCTGCTGGTGCTCATTCTCTTTGGCCCGGATGCAGTACCCACCAGGGTGAGGATGCTCAGATGTGTTATAATAGTAATCTCAAGTGCAATAGTTTATTCATCTACACTCTTAAAAATAATGGTTCTTTAATGGCATTTTATGGTTCTTCGCTGTTTATTGCGGTTCCTTGTAGAACCACTACTTGACAAAGCAACATTTCATTTGAAATACTTCCTAATATACAGAAGAAAAAATGAAATAGGCTACCTAGCTGGATACTCTCAGATAAAGAAAACCAGAGCTTGGCCTGTGTTATTGTAAGCAGTAAGAGATTTTTCAAAATCAGGAACCCAGGAGTATTCACAAATCTGCTATTATATATTCAGGGTTATTTACTGTGTGGTGCCTGTTATTGATCTAAATAAATAAAAGTTCTTTCCAGAACCTTCATGTGGATGGGTCTTTTGGGAACCAAAAATGGTTCTCCTATGGCATCACTCTGAAGAACCGCTCTGGCACCTTTATTTTTAAGAGTTTCAACAGCCTCAGGGTTGACACAGAGTCAGCGTCAAATTACCCAAATACGTTTGCCTGGTCATCCATTCAAAATTCCGAAACCCTTAAAGCTCATGGAAATAAAGTGTAGGGGACAAGTGACAACATTATTTAAGCTGCTTTCCAAAATCCTCCCAGAAAGCCTCTAACATTTAGTTTTTATTTTGTAAGTACTGAATAAGTTCAACCTTATGAACCAACATGTACTGGCCAAAAAAAAAAAAAAAAAAACACACAAAAACTGAACTAGTGTAATTTAATATTTCTCTTCCTGCATTCTTTAGCATTAGCAAGAGGAAAGCAGGAAACTAAAAATCTCATCTGCTGATCTGAGCTGTTCAAATTTTAAATAACAGATTGGGAGTCACAGATGTGGGCAGACTGCACAGACTGCAATGTGAAACCACAGCACAGTGCAATGACATGACCCGCTGAACACTGCCCATTACGTCTCGGTCGTCTTTAGAAGCGACAGCGGGTGGCTTACTTATAAGTGAGTGATGGGGAAGAACTGAGAGCAGCAAGTATGGAGGACACAAGATCAGTAGGCGTGAACATCACACTGGGATCATCAGTTTATAAAACTGAAACAAAAAAACACATCTAACACAAACAAACAAACTGAATAAAAAAACTCTAAAAAAAAAAGGCCAAATTGTAACTTACTTGTCCTGGCAGGTGTTGGGTTTGGCCCGTCTGACTTAGCAGCACATCGGGGAGCACCACCTCACGTCACGGCACACAGAATTATAAACAGGAGTAATTTATTCCACCATGAAGTGAAAGCACAGAAGTGGAAAGACAGGTTGCAATAACTCTGAGAGAAGCAAAAATTCAAGGAATGAAGAGAAATACAAACTTATGGCCAAAAAATATTATATTTTTAACCAGCAAAATCATTTGGGGCAGTATCTGTGTCTTTTTTAATACAACATTTTTTTTTTTCAAAATGTATTTCCCACCCCCAAACAATAAACAATACATGCACTTGAATGACATAAAAAAGTAAAAAAACAAACAAAAAAAGAAACACCACCAGCAAGCAGTTCTGGCTCGATTCTTTTTGTTTTTAAAATGCTCCGTGTCGTACTGTTTTATCTGTTAGTCAACCAGTTCAATGAGAACATAATAAACAGGCCCAGTCAGAGTTCCACCATGTTGGCACACAGAAACATTGGAAATATGAATGTTATATAATACAAAAAGTCACTTCTGCGATGCGATAGCGTTGAGTATGTGGAATACGTTAATACTGTGAGTACTGCTTGAACCATCAGTTGAGTCGGAGCACACATGCAGTATGCATCGAAAAAGATGGTCGGGATTTCAAAAATGTCTTATTTATGTGCGAAACAACCCAAATTTAGGAAAGAATTAAAAGCAAAAAAAACAAGAAAACGTAATGTTACTTCTTAACACATCTTACCATGAGTACAATCTGCAGCTCAGTCATACATTCGCTCTCCCAAGATGGCACACCCAACGGTATGGGATGATATCTGTGCTCCTGCAACATTTACAGGTTAAAGGGCCAAGCCATTAATGGGGGGGGTTTATGGGGTTGGGGGGCCTCACACTCATATGGGTGGTCAGAGGCTGGACACGAGCCACTGGATTCACTGGAGTCAGGCGTGTGACGTGAAAACCACCGCTATCTAGTAACGCGTACTCACAATCACGGCAACACAAGACCTGCTCAAGAAACATTACAATAAAAACTTGGTCAGTTTTTCGCACACTGGAAAAACTAAAATCAATGTCACATATATTGACTTTATGGAGAAAAATTAAAGCACTGAAATCCCAGCCTTATTTTTTGATTATCCGTGTATGCGTATGCGTGTAAATATGCATCTATTGAATAGCCAGTGTACTGGAACTGTATGTAAAAAAAATGCTAAAATTACATATATTGGCCTCATTGGCAGCGCAAAATAAAGTTTAAAAGTAAATTCACAGTTAAAACATTTCACTGTAGTTTCGTAAAAGTAAAAAAAAAAACAAACAAATTAGTGTTATTCACTGCAAATAAGTTTGTCTTAATAGAGAAGAAACGGCCGCCACAAAGAAATAGTAAAAACAGCAGTACTCGGTCAGTCTTCTTCAAACACTCCGTGTCTTCCTTGCCCGACTATTTGCCAACATGCTGAATCTCAAGTGACACGGACCTAACAGAGCGCTATCAGCAGTAAAATGAGGAAAGCCAACCCAAATAAAGACGGCGGGTCCTTGGCAGCGGCCCACTCAAGAATTCATCAAGCAGTTCGTCGTCAGACTTTACTTTTGCAGATAAAGTAGCAGGCACCTGGCATCCTCAACTGATCCTCTCATGTTTAATTCTTCAAGAGTGGAAGCAAAGCACCGAGTGCGGGAATACATCCTAATCAGAACAGATGCGAACAGTGAATTCATGATAAATCACGGTAATACCGAAATGTTAAAGGGTTCCTGTTTGGCAAAGACACGCGTTTTATGAGAGGGAGTGCGGTAAGAGCAGAGTCCATTCCTCGCTAGCCTGTCTCGTCACAATGGTGTCACTCTACAAACTCCCCAGCCTATTGCTGGTTAAAAGGCACAGTTTTTGAAATGTTGACTAGCTTACCTACAAGCCACCCATGCTGAGAAACCGAGATGTTAATAAAAGTCACTGTGTCCCAAGATAATCTTTTAGCAATACACAGAGTACTATAAAAAAAAATTCAGCTACATACCCTTAGCATAAATTACAGGATTTGACTTCGTAATAAAACAACACAAGAAATAAAACAATTTTCAGAATACTTTAAACCATAAGAATCACAATATGGTGGACATTACTACTGTATAAATATTTTTATAGGACATACGCCACACTCACGAGTCATTTCATTTTACGCTCTTAGTGTAACCGGGGTGTCACTGGATTATTACAGTTTAGTAAATCGCCCAGTCGCTTTTCTTAGAAAGGAAGAATCCAGAAATTTCAAGTTAAGGATCACATGTGAGGATTTAGAATTTGTCATCCTTATGTTCACCTTACGCTAGCCAACATGACACTGTAATGGCCAATCAAAACCACTGGTGCAAATGAAATACTGTTTCAATCAAGCTAGGAGGGGTGAAGGGGCGCGTGTCTCCGTTTACTGAGGTTGCACAGCAGGATTTACAAATTAGCTGAAAGATTTTATAGTACACCGTATACATTAGACGTAAAATCGTCATGAGTTGTTCTGCTTTTTAACTCATGATAACAGTGAAACCAGGCAAATTACAGCAACAAGAAGGCATTTAAAAGCATCTCCTCAACTTTAGTGAGACCACCACCAACACCTGCTTTCTCAAAACCCTTTTAGTGATGAAAATGAAAGGCTGATTAAAATATGAGGATAATTTTCATTGGCAATTTAAACTCTTACTCATAAAAAGCTAGAGGGAAGAGTAATTAAATACTAAATAAGAGATCGGGCTCATCCGTCACTAGGTCCCCCATAAGCCCTTGCACACTCAGTCATGGCATCGACTTGCCACAAATGTGACATAACTGACCGAGCTAAAGAAGGCCCTCTTTAAGCTTGTGCGGTTACCATAGCTGTGATTAAATGGAACAGTAAGCCGAAAGTGGGCTTGTCCAGTGATCACTGTTTAAATTTGCCAGAACCAACTTGGATAAATTCCCAATGAGAACTGGGTGAGGCTGGTCACTGGAGCGGGCTATGGTCCGTTCCTCACTTATGATTGTACCCCAGGCCTCACTCCCTTAGCCTTGTTGTGGTCCTGAGAAGGTGAGCCACAGAAGAGCTTCAGCCTGGCCAGTAAGCTTACAATAGTTGGAACTGGCTGACGTGTCACTGCAGGAACCTCAGACAGGCGAACTTCACCTGGGATGCACCACTGTGTTTTTAAAAATAATCCCAACCATTCTTGATTAAGACTACCACATTTAATACATTTTGTGTGTCACAAACACAAAATAGCAGCATCATATAGCTTATCACATAGTGATCAAGAATGGGGTATATAAATCCTTGTGTTTTGCACACAACAAGCGTACATTTTAAACACTAGTTAAAGAGACTTGGGTGCTCGTCTCAATTTTACTTTTCACTTTGTTACTAGGTATTGTGTTTTCTTGAGTAAAACAAGTGACTTGTGGCTTTATAAATCTGGGCTCACCTGCCAGCACGTCTCGATTCAACTTTCTTTAATGAGTTGCAGACAACACAACGGAGACTGCATGTCACTTGGACTCTCCCTGCGGCAATGGCCACTGACTGGATGTGATCCTTTTGGCTTGTTAAAGCAACAATCAAAAATAAAAAGATATCACGTGAGCACCAACGGCTCACAAGAGGGACTCTGAAGAGCAAACTGGAAGGAAATGATATTCCATAGATACTGTGTGTGTGTGTGTGTATGT
>JANRMT010062822.1:23363693-23376726 GCA_026402145.1 Polypterus bichir lapradei | reverse complement strand
ATATATATATATATATATATATATATATATATATATATAAACCCTTTTGAAATACTGAAAACAATCAGCTACTTTTGCTGCAAAGTAAATTCTGAAAGGGAGCTCGTCTGCTGGACATGAACCTCACTGCAAGTGCTTTTTTTATTTTTAAAGAAGAAACAGCATGATTTTAAGTAAAGAACTGCCCGGAAAGAGGGGGTAGATAATACGTCTGAGGTTTTAGTCAAAGCACTGGAATACCCTTTGTGTATGGCAGTTGCTTTAGGTGTTTTGTTAAAGTTTGAAAATATATTTTCTTAAAGAAAGAAGTCTATCATTTTCTAATTGACAAATGAACTGGCAAAAACTTTACATTCTTCTCTTTTTTTAAAAAAGTAAATAACATTATTCAAAATGTGAATTAGCTATAAGACATACAATACAATTACATAGATACATATTATCATTACAGCACATTCAATCTGCCAAAAATAATGATTACAAAGCCAATATGGATGCTGCCATATATATATAGAGATGTATGTACAATGATTATATCATTTATAATTGCACTATACCTACAACCAGGTTTCAAAAATATGTAATTACAGGCGTATCATGGAGGGAACAACCCAAAAAAGTAATGAAGAAGGGGTCCCGGCCAATATGATGACACTTTAACTTTGGTACTTAACAATAAGCAAGCTGCTCCTTGCACCTTTAAGAAGAGTGCCATTCTTCAAATTGCAAACGAATGTTAACTAGGTGGTTGACCGCTGGACGTTCAAAAGCAATCAGCTCATAGGTGAAAAACAGCTGCTAGAAAAGAATTTGCCAGAATAAAAAGGCCTCTTTTGTAGCAAACAGTTCAAAACGGTAACTCAGAGAAGCCCACAATTCCAATATTCCCCTATAAAGCAGCTAAGGCAGAAATAAAAATCGGCTGCACTGATAACACTTTTACAAAAATGAAAAAAATAAAACAAAAATAAAAAGTAAAAAAAAAAAACAAATAAACTGAACTTTTACTCTGGCAATGGCAAAGAACAAGCTTCAAGTTATTATAATTTTTTTTGCCAAAATTAATACATTAATATCTTCATTATCCTACATTGAAAGGTGCCAAGTAATACTACCAATCACACACAGACATCAAAAGTGATCCATAGTAGCTTCAAAATGGTCTGTAAATTTTACATATGTGCAAAGAACACCCAAACGTTTCGTCACATATTTCCGAACCCGCTTCATTTGGCATTAGTAAAACACCACAGACTAATGGGATCCTATGAGCTGATGCCACATTAATTCAACACAGGCTTGGCATTCAGTTTTCGATCCAATCCAATTGATTCTTAATCAGCGGTTTTGGCATTTTACATAAAACGTTCAATATGAAAAGCTTTGGGAAATTAAATGCCACCTAGTTGGCAAGGTAAAAAGTATATAATAAGTTAAAAAAAAAAAAAAAAACATTAAAACTGGAAAGACGCTGCCTCCAGCCATAGCTTAAACATGAAAGAGAATGAATCAAAGAACACAAAAGGTAGCTTTATACTGCAGAGGTTTGGGGACGTCGTAGTGTTCATGGCATTCTGTTTGGCATCTGCAATATAAATGATGCAATTGTGGCACAAGATAACCAGAATGGAAAAGATAGCACTCTATAAATATTGAGTCGTTCAATGTTAGGAACTAATTTGCTTATGTCTATTTATGATTAATCCTTGGGTTATCTGAAATCTGAATGCAACTACCTATTGCTTGGTGAGCTTCCAAGTTATTATTATTATATTTTTTTCTTTAGCCCAGGATGAAAATAGATAGTACCAAACTGGAAGTAATAATTTATACATATTAATAATTTAAAAATCACAGTATCAATACTTTTTATCCTTCAGAAAATACATAAATTAGAAGAACAGATGGCTTTGTTTCTAAGATGAGGATAATTTCTAATGGTCAGAGAAGAAAGAGAGAGTTTTAAAAGGAATGGATCTGAATAAAAGTAATTGTTACCTCAAAGACAAGTCAAGGAAAGCAGGGTGCAGGGCACACTTGAAAATCTGATTTAAAAGCTAAAGAAAAAAAATCAAGACCCTTACTCTCTTTTGAGTGCATGTGTGAGATTTCAACAGAAAACCCCAAACATTTGAAGTTCACAAGGTTTCGCTTAAAAATGAGGACATTGTGCTGCAAATGTTACCCAGCATCTTTTACCCCCCATTTCTTTTAAATAAAATCAGAATATTTACTACAAACTCTGTGAATACAGAGTCCAGGACGGCAATAAATTAGTATTATGCAATTAGGTTTTCTTTTTCTCCACAGATAATGCAGTCACTCTTCCGTATTCTCTCATCTCTCCCACACTAGACCAGATTGTACTCCTTTAGGTTTAACTGTAGAATAGTGTCCTTGACAGCAGCAAAGACGAAGCGTATATTCTCCGTGTCTGTGGCACATGTGAAGTGTGAGTAGATTATTTTGTCACTGTCAGGATTCAGATCCACAAACATTTTCAAGATGAACTCCCTTGCTGCTTGTGCATCTCTTTGAGGCCCTGGGGAAAGAAAAGCAAAAAGTAAATTATGTTAGGTGGGCAGTGTGAGTAGAGGCTAAGATGTAAAACCGCAAGGCTACTGCTTCAATTTCAGCTTGAGCAAGTCACCATAAAAATGATCTGTTAACAGTTATAGTGTATCTCAAAGGCAGCAGCCGAATATATAATAATATCCACACAAGAAAATAGAGATTTTCCGTACACCTAGGCCAGCTGAATATACATCTTGAAGCAACTTTTAAAAACTTAGCTCCATGAGGTATGGCGACAACTGAGTCATGGGCTAACCGAGTGAGCCAAAAGGACCAGATGGCCTCCCTCCAGGTTCATAAAATGCATACTGTATGATTCTTATGAGGCATGATAGCATCATTCATTGAGATACCTTGTCTTCAATTCTTCAGGAGCAGTAGCAGCTCTTCCCACTTCTCTATATCAGCAGAAAAATGCAGCTCAGATCACAAAATCATGGAAATCCCTACTGTGATAAAAGTAATCTTTAAACTACAGGTGAGCATGTTCAGCATGTTTATGGACCTTGATTCATAAGAGCAAGTCGATGGTTTTGGCCTCCTCACCACAGTAGTGAAACAAATGGATGAAAATGAGTTTTTAATACTATATATCAGAAATCATTTGGCTTTAGCTAAGACCTTTAGCAAAAGTGACCCGTGGTTTCTTGAAGAGATGATTCTTTGAAGATTCTGTCAATTTCGATCTCACTGATTTATAATTTTGAAGAACACTTAGCTCAAGGCAAGGGTGTGGCAGCGATGCAACTCAGGGTACACTCATTCCCTTCAGGTCAATTCCATCAGTTTATTTAGATATTTCAAAAGAGAACTATGAAGGGTCAGAGCCAATGCCAGTTTACTTAATATATATTTCTTTTAGGTGTAAGAGGAATACAAAGTACCAAGACAGCAACCAGGTCGCAGATGAAATCCAAGTCCCCAGAGCTGTGAGGCAGCAGTGCTAAGCATTCCTTCACATTACTCTCCCATTTGAAAATCTAGAATGCAGATAAGATGGCTGCAAGAGACAGAATGCAATTATAACAACTGAAAATCTTGAACAGTAATCAAATTGGGCCTATGGCAGCACAGTGGTAGAAACTAGAATTGGAAATGATTAGGAGATGGAGTGGCATACTGATGCAATGGTTAGCATGGCTGCCTCATCTTCAGCATCCTGGGTTTGATCTCCCACCCAGCTCTCCTCCACATGGAGTTTACATGCCCTTCCTATGGACAGTTCTAAATTGGCTCTGTGAAAGTATAGGTGCGTGCAAGTGGCCCTGCAATGTTTAGTGATGCTCCAAACGATCAGCCGCCAATCTGAATTGGACAATTTTCACTATAAAAGAATTGACTAGCGATTGATAAATTAGGCAATCACAAAAAATATATATATGTATATTAAAATGTACCAAACAGTTATATGGGAATAATGTATTTTATTTGTTTTTAACAATATTTCTATCTTGATTTTCATTCTACTTTTGCAGGTGTTTTAATTGTTTAATTAATCCACTATTTACTAATTAGTGGATCTGACACTAAAGTAGTTGCAGCCTTTGATTATTCATTGTTGTTTGCCAGCGTGTCTGCTCTGCTCATTTTTAATTGTCATTAATAAGATACAACGAAGGGGAAAAACTGCACAGAGAAAAGGCAAAATATAATGAAATCAACAAAAGAGTTGAACAAAAGTATTTAAATCTATAGCAAAACCATAAATAATTATAAATGTCTTATAAATGTAAAAATCAGGCTGCTGTGCTTTTCTGAATCTAGAATAAGAGAAAAAAAAATACCAGAGTAATTAAATTTGATCAGCTTTATCAGTAGTTGTCACAGATTATGAATCTGGTTGGAACAAAAACCTGTAACCACAGTGGGTCCCGGGACTGAGTTTGGGAAGCACTGGTTTAGCAGGAAAATAAGTCTATTTTACTTGTAAACTTGCTAAACATTTGGATTTGTATCTTTTTGGTAAACGTCTTATAAACATTTCATACACCTGTGGTTTTTTAAAAGTCTGCAAATTATTATTTGTTTGTGTGTGTCATAGTGCATACATTTTGGTAAGAAACAAGTACTGCATAATTAAAATCTAGAATTTATAATTACAACTCAAAAATTAGGAAATATTTCTGGAACACCAAAAAAACCCAAAACACCTGTATAAATATATATTTTAGCATCAGAAAATGCTGTAGTTCAATTATTGATTAGAAATGATTAAAACCTATAATTGCATGTACAGTATATTTACATTTAAGCAGTGTTTACCTGCCAATATCAAGTAATTGAATCAATGTGTGAGAGTACACAAATATTTTTTTGTTAGACAAATGGTGAATACAACATTTTTAACCTCCTTAGCATTAGATCCGAGCATCACTTGGGCTGTAAAAACAGAGCTAAAAGCGCCAGTCCCAAATGTCAATCTAACAACATAGATGCGTCATGCACTGTAAAAGTGTCAACAGTGTTAGTGCTGAGCGTTACTCGGGCAAAAGTATAGGCGTGTCTCGCATGAGTGTCAGGCCTGATCGTTACCTGGGCAATGGTGTAGGCGCATCTTCTCCTCACCTCATAATGGCGTCTCGTAAGAAACGCCTCTCATCAGTGATGATGAAGTGAATCTGTCTGACTGACGAAGTGCAAATGAAATGGTCAGTGAAACTGAAAGCGACACTTGTGTCAGTTGCACATGTGCAGTGTGAGGTTCATATTATTATTATTCATTATTATTTGTATCATTATTATGCTTTCTACACTTCTGACTTTGTACTTTTAGTGTTTTGAATGTTTTACAGTAGAAAGATGAGATTTAATAAAAATGTCATTTTCCAAGGCAAAAAATGTAATGCTTTTTACATATTTTTTGAGAAAAAATGTAATTCTGAGAAGTTTAAATTCAGTACATTACAGAATAAATTAAACAATATGACAGCTTGCAATTATAAGATGCATTTTATTTTCTTTAATTCCATATGTATTATAGGTATTTTCTTTACATATTGTAATAGTTAAAAAACATGTATTTTAAGGGATTTGAGCTCATTGTAGTATTTTTATTGTTACTGAACAATAAGCCTACACAATTTCATTTTATTAATAAAAATGAGTAGTTTGAATAGTTTGATTCTAAAAATTCCAAACTTAAAAGTTTATTATTAAACATAAGGCTTCTGTGTATTTTGTTATGCAGGAGCTTAGTGTAAAAAAACTCTAAAACAGATAAAGAAAACAAAATTGGAATCAGCCGGTAACATGATATTGGTGGCTCTAAAAACTAGCTTGGAGCATCGCTAGTACAGGTAAACTGTCCAGGGCAGATTTCCACCTTGTACCCAGTGTCATGTGGACATACATCTTCTTCCTGTGACTCTGTAATGGATTAAATGAGGCTCAGAAAGTTATGTCATGTTATGAATAGGAACATTATGGTGTGTTTTATCTTCTGCACATACATCTATAACATTGTCAAAGTTGCTGAATCTAATCCAGGGTTGTGGGGGGATAAAGATTATCCTTATAGCATTGGGGTAACAGCTCTGGACAGGACACAACACCACTGGAGTTTATTTTATGATATCCTGTGTTTTATTTTGTTTAACTATGTTATGTTAGACATGTATTCAGTGCTGCGGTGGGCTGGCACCCCACCCGGGGTTTGTTTCCTGCCTTGCACACTGTGTTGGCTGGGATTGGCTCCAGAAGACCCCTGTGACCGTGTAGTTAGGATATAGCGGGTTGGATAATGGATGGATGGATGGATGTATTCAGTGGTCCAGCTTTGTCAACAAGAAGTGCACGACATACTAGTAAATTCAATTAGAATAGGGAGTTGATTTAAACAATGAGCTCAATAAGAATACAAATGGAGAGATTAAGACACAGTGGAGATGCCCTGATGTTTTCTTTATTGTCACAAGTGCCACACACCCAGTGCTGCCAGGAAACGGGCACTGGCTTCTTAACCCTAAACTAAATAAATGGGTTGAAAATGGATGGATACATGGATGGATGTGAACAGTCAACATTTCAAACCGCTGTTCAGTTTGGCTCTACATCTTTTTAGTAAACAGATTATCATTTAATAATTAATGTGGATTTGGCAGTATATAGTGTCTTTGGTAGTGAGCTTTAATATACTGTACTACTAGGAGAATGGAATAATATGGTACAGTGAATATAAAAGGATTCAATAATGGCAAATTTAAGAGGCACAGTGCTGTACAGGCAAATGAACAGCAGAGTCTGGGTGAAAACATGACAATTGATACAGTGTCACTACATTAATACGGCTGAACTTGACTTCATGACATGACAATGTTGCTTTTGGCAATACAACTCAGATGAGTTCTGGACTGTTCTAGATAAAATACAGAATTCTCATCCATCATAAGACAACCATATAGAATCTCAAATTGCTATGATCTGTGAAGTTATGCCTCTAATGTGATTCTACTACATACCATTTTACTACAAGAGCTATGAATTAACATGTGTGCTCATGACAAAGTGAAAACAACAGCAGCAGATTATATCAGCAAGTAGAGTCTTCATCCTGACCAAATGTCTTGGAGTAGCTCCATGCAGAGCTAAAGCTTGAGGTCATCCTGTTCATTCTAACCACTAAAAATTCAGTTTTAGCATTTTTGGCATGAGAAAGAATTCTGTAATGCAGAACAAAAGCAATCTGATATAAGAGATCATTTTGTTCCTTAAGCAATTAGGCTGAGTGATGGTAGCCAGTAACTCAAACAAGACAAAACTGGATTAACTACTTCAAATTAAACAATAAACAAGATTTCCACACATATGGTACTGTATATAATCACACCAGCCTCCAGAACCCACACACTAACTCTGCAAGAACATGAGGTGAAAGGTGTGTTCAGAACAATGAACCCAAAGAAGGCCACTGGCTCTGATGGAGTATCTGGGAAGATACTCAAAGCATGCACTGACCAGCTTGCCGGTGTCTTCACAAAGATTGTGATATTTCTCTGGCATCAGTTATTCCTGGTCTGAGAACATCACAACAATGTTCAAAAAAGCACAACAGAGACTGTAGTTTCTGAGAGTGCTTAGGAAAAATAACTTGGAGCAAAACCTATTGGTGGCTTCTTATTGTTCAACCATTGAGAACATCCTGACATACTGCATCACAGCATGGTACACTGGATTCATGGCAACAGATAAGAAGGCTCTCTAGAGAGTCATAAACACAGCACAAAAAAATCACCTGGAAGACATTGGCCGTTCCCACTATCTCACCACAAACGTCATTAACGATCCTTCACACCCTGGTCACCACCTGTTTGAACTGTTGCTCTCTGGTTGGCATTAAAGATCTTTGAAATAGGTTATTTCTGATAGATTCAGAAACAGCTTCTTTCCAATATCCATAGATACATTGAACAAAAATAAGCAAATTAAGGTGGTTTAAATAAGTTTTAGTCAGTGTTGGGAAAGAGACTCATACATACTGCAGCTGCTCTCATGCACCTACTCCCCAGATGAATGATATAATTTTACTGTATTACTATGGGTTCTATTGTTATTTTTACCTCATTTCTTTTTAACTGTATTTTTATATATAATAATACTATTTTTTTCCCTTGCTTGTATTATATGTTGTAGCTTTGGTTAAGTTTCATAAAAAGTAGTGCTGTTTTTGCTTTATACACCCAATTGGAGAGGCGCTCATAATTTCATTGTAATTATTTTACAATGACAATAAAGGATTTCAATTCAATTTAAGTGTGTTGCACTATATATGCTTTTCTACTACTTGCTGTCTGACATATTTACAAATTAATCATAATGCAAATGGCCAAATTTCCCTTTGTGGGATAATAAACGTTTATCTTAACCTTGACCTTAGTTCTTAATTACAGATGCAGACAAATCAACAAATAACTGGTCTGGAATAAAATCCTGGATTGGAATGCTTAGGATATCATGACAAAACCAGTGCAAAATGCCAAAAAGACCAAACATTTTCAGCATAATGCTTAACCTACACAAAGATGTGGATAAACAGAAGTAAATTAAGCTGAGTGTGGATCAGTGACCCACTGCCTGAAGAACAGCTCTGCACATTCACATGTTTGAACCCCAAGTGCAAAGATGGAGTAACTGCAGGATTCCCACCCTACACTTCCAAAAATGGCTACTGTGTGTACTGTATGTGCAAAAGAACTGCACACAGTAACTGAATGTGACTTCTGTCAATAAGAATTCAGGGTTTCTCAATCTTTCTGCACTGTAATGTCCACATAAATATCTTCTAAATATGTCACTAGCAGTATATGAGAACATGCAGCCAGAGAATATCAGGACTAAACAGTCTGTTCTCCTCCGACAGTCTCAGGAAATCAAACTTGTTTAGTTTTGAGCACAGATGTCTGCATGGAGGCCTAATCCAGATCTTTCAGACTCTCAAAGATATTGATAAAGTTGATCCAGTGCAATTCTTTTAGTTAAACAGTGAATCATGTACTTGAGGACACTGGAGGAAATTCAACGGTGTACAATTGAGGACTGAAGACAGGAAACACTTGTTAATATAAAGGGCTGTGGGAACCTGGGACAGACTGCATGAAGCTGAAGCAGAACACTTGATAACTTTTAAAACACAGCTGGATGAGAGGTTTGGACAATTTAGCTATTAACTATCTAACTTGTTGTTTGATAACATTCATTTTGATTGCATCTTATTTTTAGTTATTTATGTACCAAAAGCACAATGTTGATTACATCAAGGGACATAATGATATAAATATAGTGGCAGTTCCTTTACCCTTTATCCTTTATGCCATAGTAGATGCACTTTGCCTTGTGCAAATCTCTATTAGTGGTAGTTAGCTTCACTTCAAATAGACCCCAGTGTTAGGTATTGTTTTTTGCTTTTAAACTTCTTTCTGTTGTCGACTTCTACTTTTCGTTTTGGTTGCCTGATGCTTGGATCTGCTGATTCTGAACCTCTGTCTGTCCCTCACAACAAATTGTGGCATAAGTTTTCATCTCCTCGCCCTTGTTGCACTTACAGTAATCCTCTGAGATAATCTGTCTCTACAAATACAATTATTTTCTTAAAGTATAGTCCTTTCTAATAAAATCAAGACAGCTGAAAGAAAACAAAGCCAACCATGGTTTTCAAAAAGCTCAAAAAATCCTCCTTAAAAATGGATGACAACTAAATTATGTTTACTGGGCTGCTTGGACTGAAAGCATCAAAAAGTATAAGAAAACCCTTTAACCAGTTTGCTCTGAATACTATTCCTAAATAAAAAATACAACCCATAACAACCTGCACTTTATTTAGAACAGCGATAAATAACAAATCTGAACTGCCAACTCCAAATTAGTATTAATGATTTTGGCTGCAGTCTAGATGGCATAAGATTACAGACTAAAAAATATGCACAAAATCTAGTATCACCAGGCCAAATTATGTCAAACCCTGCACATGATGTATTAGTAAGTTTTAATGTAATAAAAAAAGAAACTCTAGCATTGATTTATAAAATAAAATAAACCTTCTCTTAAACCAGGTCCAAACTAATTAATGAAAATGACAAAGATTCTTCTTAATGTAAATTGTGCACCTTGAGAAAGGATGTTATGGGGCCCGGGTGTTTGGGGGGGGGGGCGCGGGGCCAGGGGGTTAGGGGTGGTGGGGTTGTGGTGGCTCTGTGGAGTTCTCCAGGTATGGGTTTTGTTTAGTTGAACATTTCTGAAAATATTCAATTAATAATTTATAAAAAAAAAAAAAAAAAAATCTGACAGAATCGCCTTAATAGGCCTTCAATTATCACACTACTGTTGATTTAAATCTGACTATGATTGATAATTACTGCTTTCAGTTTTATTGTGTTGCTGCTTTATTCACATCTAAAACCTCACAATCCATATGCAAAGTTACAGTTTGGCTTTGACAAGATCATACTACTTAAAGCTGTCAATGGCTTCGACCTCTTTTATGTCTCTTTCTAAAAAAAAAAAAAAAAAAAAATCTTGTCTCGGAGAGACACTTATACGTCCTGCGAGAAAGAGATTTAACCACGCCTGGGGCCAGAAATAAAGGACAAAGAGTAGATGACATAGTAGAACGTCGTAAAGAATTCAGAAATGTTGGTGTAGCACACATGCAGAGCAGGTTAGAGATAATGGAAGTATGAAATTTCGAAAGTCTCAAAAAAAGGATAGGAAAGATCGCATTAGCACAAACAAACAGAAATTATTACTCGGTGAAATAATGGGACAATGAAAAGAGATCGAATATATTGTTCGGATTTAAACTTTAAATCAGAGATTTGTAGATTGTCTAAATTGCGTTGCCATCAGGGAAAAAAAAAGTAGTGTTTCTTCCCAATGAAGAGGCATATCTGCAAGAATTAAAAGATTCCAAAAACGTTGGTGCGGCACACATGCAGAGCAGGTTAGAGATAATGGAAGTACAAAAATTCGAATGTTTAAAAAAAAAAAGAATAGTAAACATCGCATTAGCGCAAACAAACGATAATTGAAATAACGGAACAGCGAAAAGTCGTAAACTTGTAGATCGTCTAATTCATGTTTCCAGAGAGAATTAAAAGATTCCAAAAACGCTGGTGCGGTATGAAGTCCCGTGAGATGGAGACTTTTAACATGAGATTCCTTTAAGTCACGCCCTACTTACAACTATTTTCAAACAAGACCCCGGTCATCTAACCTCAGTCGCGTGAATGGTTCCTGCGCTCTCAGCTCTTATAAATTTTATCAGGACAATAATTTTATACGTTCTAAATGACACGTCAACAACAATGCGAAGCAGAAAGAGCACGGAGAAACATTCGAAAAAGTCATTTTATTTAGTAGAGAGAAAGAAACGATATTCACTCACAGGTAGTTACAGTGGAACCTCGGTTCACGACCATAATTCGTTCCAGAACTTTGGTCGTAAACCGAGTTGGTCGTGAACCGAAGCAGTTTCCCCCATAGGATTGTATGTAAATACAATTAATCCGTTCCAGACCGTACAAACTGTATGTAAATATGTAAAAATATGTAAAGATTAAGCACAAATATAGTTAATTACACCATAGAATGCACAGTGTAATAGTAAACTAATGTAAAAACATTGAATAACACTGACACAAAACACCCAGGCTCCCTGATCAGCTACACGAGCTGGCTCGCTCGCGCTCTCTCTTTCTCTCTCTGTAGCACACAAACCACCAAAGCCCCTCCCTCCCTACCTCAGCTACAGGAGCAACATGGCTCACACACGCTCTCTCTCTCTGTAGCGCGAGCGCACACACACACACACACACACATCCCTTCCCTGTCAGCTGCCCGTGCTCTCTCTCTCTCTGCGCTTGCTTGCTCATGCTCTCTAATCTCTCTGTAGCAGGTGCTCGTGCAGCATTTTTTTTTTAAATGAGTTAAGCACAGCAGAAAAAAAACATCGCACAAATCCGAACTGCATTTAAAAACCAACTCACAAGCAACCAAAAAAGTAACATTGCAGGAGATCACGCTATTAAACTTAAAGACTGATCGCTGTAAACAATGTTTTTAAAATGAGTTTTAAGCACAGCAGAAAAAAACATCGCACAAATCCGAACTGCGTTTAAAAACCAACTCACAAGCAACCATAAAAGTAACATTGCAACAAATCACACGATGAAGTCCTCCATGTAAACAATTTTTTCAATGAGTTTTAAGCACAAGGAAAAAAGCGAACATTTGAAAAAAGAGAAATGTAACATCACACCTAATCGCGCTATGAAAAACTCCATCTGTAAACACTTTCACGAGTTTTAAGCACAAGGAAAAAAGCGAACATTTGAAAAAAGAGAAAAATAACATTGCAACAAATCGCATTATGAACTAAAAAATTAACTTTTGAAAAATCCGTAATACAAAAACCACCAAGAAAATTAACCTTGCATGAGACGAGTTCTGGCATGAAGTGTTTTCCTTCAGGTGTTTTCTCTCTTGTGATTTCTTGGGTTTCTGGTGCTTTTAGCTGTTTAGCTGGTGGGAGTGAAAGCCTCATGCAGCCATTCCAAAAAGAAAGTTCTTGTGACCCTCCACATTACTGGCAGTCTGGCTTTGTTTACATTATGCTGCTTGAAAGCAGGAGGGTTCTCAGATTGGTAAATGAGTAAACTGGTAAACAGTTTTTCCATCTCTTGTAATTTCTTTCTTTACTTCGATTTCAATTTTCTTCAAAACTTTCTTTTGACCTCTCTTCACTTGCTTAGAAGCCATAGTTAACTGCAAAAGCACACGAAATACTGTAGAGCACAAAGAGAGTGCACGTCTTATTGAAAACAAGGAGTGGCTTTGCTTAAATGAAAAAGCCAGGCAGCTCTCTTTCTCTCTCAGGCTGCCTACAGATAGGCAGGCAAACACGTGCAGCAACCTCCTCCTCCCCCTCCCCAGCAGGCACGTGCTCGCTCGCTCTTGCTCTCTCTCTCTC